>VXAD01007406.1:482734-812986 GCA_013399195.1 Dicrurus megarhynchus
TTTTTAGCTTTCTTGCAATAAGAAATTTTCAAGGAAAGGAGTGAGGAGCATTTTATCTTGCTGATAGAAGAATATTAAAAACACAGGAGGATGCCGTGAGAATGTGAAAACTTCATTGCTCTGAACCCAAAGAGAGGCAAGAGATAAAGTGCCAGTGCCTTTGTCCTATTAGCTGCTCCTGTTTACTCCACTGTGCCAGCCTGTTGAGGTGTTTAATGACTTTTCACATCACCATGGGGGCACTGAGACAAGAGAAGCATTCATTTCCAGTTTTCTCTCTTTCTCCTCCTTTTTTTCACTCCTTTGCCTCAGCCTTTGATGTGACACATTCTTCCCGGCTGTCCTAGTTCATGTGTCACCCTTCTATTTGCTGTTTATTTGTTGTAGGCAGCACCTCTGGGGCAATACTGCAGGTAAGGAATAAGCAAGACAAGGAATTGGCTTTGGGAGCCCATTTGGAAGCAAAGGAAAAGGTGCAGGTAGGAGTAAGCAAGCAGAAGGAGTTTCATGGTAAGAGAAAGGAAAGCATCAGCTGGCGTTACCGCAGCAGAGACAACCTGGCAGTGCATCCCCAGTTCCTGAGGGTTTTTCCAGTGCTGCCCTGCTCCTGGTCAGCTGCCTGGGCTTGCTGCTGCCAGCCCCAGGCCGGCTGAGCTGCTCTGCAGCTTACAAACAGCTCTGCATTGCAAAGTTCAGCAGGATTTATAACGGGACGGCGCCGCGTGAGTCACCAGTGCTGGGGACTGAACTCGCAGACCTCTCAGTCTAAATCCAAGAGCTGCCACAGCCCGAGGTAAAAGGCCACGTCTCTGAGATGAAGGTTGCAGGAGAGCCATAAAATACCCCACGGCCCCTCTCTCTGGTGCAGAGGAAGTGCTGGCTCTCCCCTCAGAGGAGTGGGAGATGTGGGAGCTCCGTGCCCTGCACACCCATAGTGGCCACATCGCTCATGGCCACTTCCCTGCCTTGTGCAGGGCAAAGCAGGGACCAGGAGGGAGGAAAAGGGGAATAAAGCCTTCCAGAGGGAAGCTGGAGGCGAGGTGCAGAAGCGGCTCTGAGGGAAGTTCTGTGATGGGTGTGGTGGTGGCTGGGGCTAAAAGCCCCAGGGCTGGTTGTTGCCTCAGCAGTGGGAGCTCCACGTGGGCAGGGCTCACTCCAGGAGCAGAGGGTCTACAGCAGCCGAAAAGTGGCTTTAGGGGCCTTCTCACTGCTGACTCTTCAGTGGGTCCAGGCAAAACAGATTTGTGAACTCACTGCTGTCACCCCTTGCGTTGGGGTTGCAGGTGAGCCTTGGAAAGCAAATGTTGAGAAGGATTTACTACAAAGGCTGTTTTTTTCCAAATCGCTCCCCCCTCATCCTGCCCCAGACAAGCAGTGCTGGGGGCACAGAGACACTGCTGGGCAGTCAAGCAGCAGCAGTCTGTAGCCTTTAAGGTGTGTGGATGCTCCTTATTTTTCTGCTTTTGGGTTCTGTCAGTGTCCCTGTGCTTAATGGAGAGACTGAGGATGGGAGGGGATGGGAAGTGAATAACTCCTCTGGTTTTTCCCTCTGGGAGAAAAAAGAGCTTTCTGTTGCCTCTCTCCACACCCAAAATATCGAGGTTTGAACCTTTGTTTTCATTCTAATACAGTGGGAAGATGGAGAATTGGTTTGTGGCTGAGCTTTGCTCTTTTATTGCCAGGGCTTTGAACACCTTTGCATTCCCGATGGCATCTCACAGGTTACAGATGACTGATCAGTCCGCCAGGCGTAGGATTGTAGAAATCCCATCCTTAACTTGATGCACCAGAATTTTCCAATGGGAAAATCAATAAGGTCTGCAAGAATTAAGTCATGGGGGGTTTCCTCAGGAATGCCCATCCCAGAATCTCACAGAGGTGTGGATATTCCCAGCCTGCATTAGGGCAGTCTCGCTGTAACTAAAGCTGACTAAAGCTGTGGATTTGACTCCATTTTCTTTTAATCAGAGCTCAGATCATGGCCAATATCAGAGTTATGTTTGGTGTCTTCCACTCTGTATCTTGAGAAAATAGTATGTGGTCCAAAAATTGTTGTTTTGTCAAAACCAAAATATTTTGCTGGAAGGAGTCTGTTTCAATGATAGTTCCAGCTGGGAATAGTTGAAACAAATCATTTAGATTTTGTTTTGATATCACTCCACTGTTTTGATAAAATAAAAAGTGTAAACTGCATTTATTATGACAGTTCACACTGTAATAAATATAAATGTCTACGGCCAGTGTTCTGTAATATATTATGCTACTTCAATGTAACCAAAATGGACCATTTCCCTATTAAAATTTAATGTTGCAACACAATTGAACTAAAATATTTTAAGCAACAAATCATCTCTAAAATTTTAATTCAATGAGAAACATAAAAATTTCAACTTCTTTCCCTGAGTCAGATATAAAAAGACAGACAATTTTCTGTATAATTCATTCTCCCACCCAAGTAATTTCAATTTGGAGAAAGAGGTGAGAAATAACCCACTTGACAATTCTGAAATAATTTATTCAACAGATTAGAAACGGATGGAACTTGTGCGTCTGCAAAGTTAAGTGGTAGGGTAAGGCCACAAACGTACGTGTGAATATGGGAGTGGATATATATATTACCACTTACAGGAACTGACATCGTGCTCAACCTCTTCCGTGCTAAATGTTCCATGTTTCCACTGTTTAAAACCTCAGGAGATGAGGCAAAGGAAAGCTGGAGCTGCCCAGCCAGGAGTGTTTGTGACAGGCTTTAGGACACCTTTGCTCACGGGGGCTCCCTCTCACAGGAAGCAACAGTAAAGACAGGAAAGCTCTGGCTTAGCCCACATATTGCCATCGAAAAACAAATTTATTGCAGGTGCTAGGGATGAGTTTGCTCGGCCCTTCTAGGTGACAGCAGCGTGTGGAGCACTGGTGGCCTGATGGCTCATCAGCTTTGCAGCAGATCAGAAGTTGTCCTCACATCATCCAAGTTCTCGGGGTGTATCCTGGCCACGACATCTCTCCTGCATGTGGGGTTAGAGGCTGCTCTGTTAAATGGAACAGGGTTTGTGAGTTGATTTCAAAAGCTGCTTTTAAATATTCTGAATTTTTATGGCAGGATGGTGACAAAGTTGCAAGCCCTTTCCAAAGAATAACCTCAGCACATTGTGGAATACAGAGGTTTCTAAAAATTATAGAGTGGTTTGGATTGGAATGGACCTTAAAGATCAGCTTGTTCTGACCCCATTGCCGTGGGCAGGGACACCTTCCACTAGACCAGGTTGCTCTTAAGCCCTGTCCAAGCTGGCCCTGAACACTTCCAGGAACACTTCCACAGCTTCTTTAGGTGGGACAGGTAAGAACAAGGACATTAATCTTCCCATGGCTGCAAAAAACCACAGGTTCTCTGTGTGTGTGGTGTGTGCTGGCTGAGCCAGTGGTATTCAAACACTGAATTCAAACACAGTGTATTTTGTCAAGTACATTGCTTGAAGGCCCTGAGTCAAAACAGGAGTTATTTATGCACACATAAAATTAATCCCCAAATGATTAGCTCTGGAATGCATGTCCTGCAAGTAATCGCTGGTAGTATTTTAATAATGAGAAGCTAAGTCAGGAGAAATTCTGCTCTTAGTTATTCTGCTAGAGAATGTGGCTGCTAGTAATGAAATAATTCAGTGAGTTATACATTTGCTTTATTTATGGATGTACTCTTTACTTATACATATTTTTATTACTTAATATTTAAAATGCACTAAGGGCATGTAAGATGCAGCAGCAGAACCCTCGTGCTGCTCCAATCCTGTGCCAGGATTCTGTGGAGAAACAGCAGCAGGAGAGCTCAGATTCCCCAAGTTCTTGTACCTGCCCAGTGGTCACCCTGGGGATGTCTGGGTGGCAACAACAGTGAACTTTTGGATCCCACAAGAGCCAGGAAAGGAATGTGATTCAGTCCAAAACAAAACTGCTTGTCTGGGCTGACAATGACACATCCCTGCTGCAACACTGCCAACCCTGAGCATACAAAAATCGTGGTGTAAAACATCAAAATCATGAAATGTACCAAAAAAAATAGCAGCATATGGAAGATTGCTTTTATTTGGCACAGCTCGCCTTGGTAAATGTAGGAGCTGCATTTTTAAACCTTTCCCCTTCCTCTTACTGAAGCGAGGAGGGTTAGAGATGTGTTCTTATTTTTGCAAAAGAGACAGTCAGAAAATCCTTTAATGCTTTGGTTTAAAAACAGGTTATTACCCAACAAGTGACACAAGAAGAATTTTTTGCTCACATTTGCACCTCGATGTCCCCAAGTCTGTACAAGTAAAAGGCTGGCCCAAGTAGATTTTTTTTTTTTTTTTTTTCTTTTTGAGATAGAAGGAGGTATAATCTATCTGCAAGAATTGAGAGGAAAACAGATGACTTCTGTTTTTCCTTTTTTCATTACCCCAAGAGGTTTACAGTCTGGTCTCTGTGTGAAAATAAATGGGTGAGGCCAATAGTCTGAGAGCAGCACTGAATGATGCAATGATGGATCTTAAAGCAGTAATATTTCATGGGAAATCATCTTGCTCTAAAAGAGAGACAAGATGCTTCTGTTTGTCTCCAAGCTGCATCTGTTTTCCCCTTTTTTTTTTACCCTTCTCTTCCAGAAACCTGGTTCAAATCTAGCCCAGGGCTTAGAGGCTGTACTGAGCTCATTTTGGAAAGTGATTTTAGTCTTGGTAGTGTGAGTTGAGCGGTTGCAGTTCCCTTGCTTGATGAAAAGTCATTTCTGGTAGAGGAGAGCAAAAATGTGGGGTTTTGGATCCCAAATATCCTCTTGGTAGTAGATTCAGCTTCAAGAGCTGATGTTTGAAGGCAGAACTGAGCTCTCAGATGCACAGGACATCAGGCCTGGCGCTGTGAGAGGAGCCAAGCAACTGGATGGCCTGGGATGAAGACAGTCCAATATTTCCCAGCTAAGAAGATCCCGAGAACAGTGACATTTGGATGGGCAGGGAAACCACAAATATCATAACTGGCTCTCCTTCCTTTCCTTCTTTCTACTTTTTTCCAAATATGAAATACAAAAGAATTGTTTCAGCAGCTTCTGAAAACATCTATAGGTTTTTTTTTTTATTTCTCTTCAATAATCCATTTGATTTTGAGATAATTCCTTTGGAAAATTATCAAACTAAAGAACTGGAAGGATAAAAATCAGTAGCAATGACACTTTATTCTGTATTTTTGTTTTAAATGAAAAAATTAAGAAGAAACGCCTAAATAATTTTTAGTGGTAGAGGGAAAAAAAGGTCAAGCTCTGCCAAATTCTGCTGATGGGGTCCTCGGTGACTCGTGCAGGTGGACGATGCATTTTGATGTGTAGACTCAGAAAGGTGGCACTGGCTGCCTTTATTGAGGTTTACTTTCTTCCCGCTGCAATTCTCACAGGGATTAAAACAGAGACAAATCTCCCAGTTCAAGTACAGCTGACTGAAGTGCACTGCAGGTTTATTTTCCCTTCTCCTGTAAATCCCAGGTGCTGGCCACTGCCCGTGGCACAAACCCACCCTGAGCTGCCCAGCAGTGAGATCCTGTGGCTGTTCCCTGGCTCGGGAGTGGGATTGAATTGCTCCAAACCCTCTCCTTTATTATTATTGCTTTTAGATGGACAGCAGGGAGGTGTGTTAGGACCGTGTGAATGCTGAAAGTGTGGGTGCAGAGAGATTCCTCAGTTTTCTGCCAGTGTCTGTGTGAAAGCTTTGCATTCTCACGGACGCTACGGGAAAACAGTTGAGAGATTTTGTAAACTATGGCACTGTTATTGATAGCAAAGAGAAAATAGCTGAAGTGTTACTGGCTTCAGCCAATCCCTCCGAGGGGTGGCTGGGCAGTGAACCAATGACCTTATGCCAGCCCAGCGTGCTAAGGTACATAAGCGAATTTGTAAATTAATAAAGCATTGGTTTCCGTATCACGATACGCCGCCCATGTCGCCTTTTCCTCGGTCTCTGCCCGCGAGCGACAGGACCAGGCACCATGGAGCCATAAATCTGTGGCTGCAGCTGGGGAAGGAGGACAGGCAGGGGTCTGGCAGGGGGTGACAGCCCCTTCACAGAGGTGTTGTCCGTGGGGGAATTCAGCACCGCAGTGAAGTGCAATTCCTGTGCACGTGGATGCAATAATGAGTAAATACGACCAGCGAGCTCCTCACTCAGAACTATTGGTGCTCTTTTTATTGTCCTTTCCCTCGCCTTCCCGTGAGTTTGCTCCGTTCGCTGCTCTGTTCCAGGGGTCCTTTGCCATCCTGAGGAAATTGCCGTGGCACCTTTCAGTGCCTCTCTGTGCCTGCTTGCTCGTCCTCATCCAACTTCTGAAGGGAATGAGGAAAACCAACCCAGCCCTGCTCGAACGCTGGGGGCTTTATTGTCTCCTGCTTCATCTAACGCTGCTCATTAGCCCGAATTTTTGCAGTGTGTTTGGTAGCCTGGGCAGAGTGCATTGATCTTTCTGCTGCCAGGCAGTGGAAAAAGGGGAGAAGCAGGAGAGGGAGAGGCATGGACTGGCCTGCAGTAGTGACTCAGCTGGAACTGCTTGGCAGGGCTGTTCACGAGCTCGGGAGAGGCGATTGCAGGGCACGTTTTCCAATGAAATTTGCAGGAGGGCTTCCTTTCAGCCTGGGAGACCTGTGGCTGTGCTGATTGTCGTGGGTTTTGTGTCGGAGCTTTTGCAAATCTGTCTCATCTTGAAATAGTCCAAAGGGTTTATTTCAGCTCCCGCTCCAGCCAGAAGGGGTCTGGATATTTGTGTGTGCATGTGTGTGGTTTTATCTCCAGCCCTGCAGCCGTTCTAAAAGCTGAGCGAAAGGTAAACACTAGTGCTTAAAAGGTGTTGGGATTTTTAATGCCCCTCTGGTAAAAAAAGAAAGAAGTAAATGGGAAAAAAAACAGAATAGAAGAAAATGCTCTGTGTACAAGGGAAAGAGAAAATGTAAAGAAAATGGATGTTTGAAATGAAATGCCCCAAAAGAGTGCCTCTGCAGACAGTAAAGTGTCTACACCACAAGCCTCTCTTCTTCCTCCCTTTTTCTTTACAGAGATGTTTCATTTGTAGCTGATGGATTGATGGTCCATTATGTTTATTTACACTCTGGCAGAAACAAGTCACTCACAATGTCACCCCCACCAAAGGCCCCTTGTACAACCACAGCAGTACCAAAAGGATGTGGGGTGCAGAAGGCTGGTTTGAGAAGTGGCACTGCCACCACAACACAGCCCTGAAGTGTCTGGAAAGCCTCTTTGGTAGCTCCTTCCTGAGAGTCAGTGCTGCTGCCTCCAACAGCCATTGCAGTCCTGGAGATTTATGGATTTGAACAAGCTTTACGTCCCCATGCCCTGGAGAGGGAGAAAGGCCATCCTCTTCTGGCTCCACAGATTGACCTCATTCCCCCTGCCCCATGGCTCTGTTTGGTCTTTTTCTGACCCACCAAGCAGGCTCGAAGGCAGTGATTTGGCCAGTATCTCACCCCATCCTTCCCTTCCTTTGGCTTTATCTGATGAGCCAAGGCTGGGGAGACCCAGGGTCTGGGGAGAGGGCCTCCAGCAATATTGTCTTTTCTCTCCAGTTTAGTGTCTCCTACAAGCACTGCAGGACTCCTTTACCATCAAAGGACTTTTTACCACAGGGAAATCCCTCTGAGACCACTGTGGATGGGGTTAAGTCTCCTCTGCATTGCCAAGAGCACTGCCAAATGACCAGATGGCACTGGAGAATCAGGCCTCCAAATATTAGTCAAAAGCCCATCTCCTCCTCCCCTTCAATTCCTTATTTGGCTGTTGGCACAGGGAAGATTTCGTGTTCCCAGAGTTGGACGCTTGTCAGCATCCTCACTGCTCACCCACCCACCCACATCCACCCCCCAGCCCTGAACAAGCTGCTCACACTACAGATGTGATGTGTCTTTAGCCACCGAGCCCCCATTACTGAGGGATTTGTATTCAGGCAGGGTTATGCATTTGTGTAGCTTTTTTTTCCCCCCTCTTCTTTAGCACACCTTGTATTTAATTTGGCAGAAAGCTCTGTTGAAGCTGCTTTACCTTTCGTGCATTATTATTCAATTGTATTTCCCCTGATGAAAAGCCTGGCAGTCTGCTGCTCAGTGACAGATGTGCTAGCTTTGGTTGAATCACCACCACTAGGCTTATTATGGGTTTTACTAATGTTTGCTGTTTTACACTGTAACAGGTAGGGTGATTCACTCACTCGAGGCAAACACACAGACACACATATGCACACACAGATTTAGAGACACCCACACACCCACACAGAGAGGTGAATCAGCCTAAAATGATCTTTCCTTTTTGCATCTCTTCGACAAAATGTTCCTGAATCCCCTGCCTGTGTGTTGATTCCTTGCTGAGCAGCCACCCACGAGGAGTTATCACTGCCCAGAGGGGCTGGGCTGCAGGGGCTCTGAATTTTAGTTACCAGCACAAAAAATATCCTGACGAACCACAAGCAGCTGTGACTGGTGGTTAGGTCACCCATGTGTAACATTAATGGAATGCTTCTTCAGTAAATACAGGTTGCAGGAATTCATATTATTCAATCCAGACGTCCTGAGGCTGGTTTCAGCAAAGGATTTATCCAGCAGTCCCACTGCATTTGGGGAGCCTCCCCTGCCTGGCATGGGCAGCAGGGATTTGTGACTGCTGAGGTTAATTGTGTGGGGTTAGATGGGTGTGAGCCTGAGACTGTTTTAACAGAGAAGATCCCTGTCCCCTGCAGCGTAAACCCAAAAGTCTCTGCAAATGAAGTGTGTTAGCAGCCCAGAAACCCCCAGAAACCCTGGGCTGAGGCCCCAGAGTGAGCAGCAGGGGAAGGGGGGATTGTGCCCCTGTGCCCCTGTGCTCAGGTGAGACCCCACCTGCAGAGCTGCCCCAGCCCTGGGGCCCAGCACAGGAAGGACCTGGAGCTGCTGGAGAGAGCCCAGAGGAGGCAGCAGGGGGATCAGAGGGATGGAGCAGCTCCGGGATTGTTCAGCCTGGAGAAGAGAAGGCTTAGGGGTGACATAATTGCATCCTTCCAGTAACCAAAGGGAGCCAGCAGGAAAGATGGAGAGAGACTGTTTACAAGAGCCTGGAGTGCCAGGACAAGGAAGAATGGCTACACACTGCCAGAGGGAAGGGATGGATGGGATATTGGGAAGAAATCCTTCCCTGTGAGGGTGGGGAGGCCCTGGCACAGGGTGCCCAGAGAAGCTGTGGCTGCCCCTGGATCCCTGGCAGTGTCCAAGGCCAGGTTGGACGGGGCTTGGAGCAGCCTGGGATAGTGGAAGGTGTCCCTACCATGGCAGGGGGTGGAACGAGATGAGTTTTAAGGTTCTTCCAACCCATCCCATTCTGTGATATGCCAAGGCCTCTGGGGAAAGGGATGCTGCCTGCATATGGAGCCCCAGCATCACTCCAAGCTTTTCAATTCAGCCATGTGATGAGTGTGCAGGTCACAATCCAGTTCAGTGCTCCAGAGAGCTGCCTTTTTTGTAGTGATTTTCTCAGCTTGCAATGCCAGGGAGCCTGAAGTGTTTGCAGATTTAATTCTACACATCCATACACTGAAATCTCCAGTGCTGTCCTGAATTATGTAAATCTCCAGAGGCTGCAAAACTGGGCCAGGAATCTCCCAAGAACAGTTTTTCATGAGGGCCTGCACCCTTCAAACTGTTTTGTCTCCCAGCTTTCAGGGTGGAATTGGCCGTGTACTGTGCAGTGAGAGAAAAAAATGTTTAAACTAGGAAAACTTTGGATTCATATTTAGTGAGATATTAAGGCACAATATTAGGCAGTTTATATACAAACTGCCTGGTCTCTTTAATTAAAACTCACAGGGACTACCTGTAAAATAATGAATGTCTCACTTTGCAGTACTGAAACTTTCTCTAATGAATTCTTTGCCTTGTGTGCCTCTGTTCCCACCTGACATCCTGTATTCATTCACAAGGTGTTCCTCTTAATGAAAACAAGGTCACTCTTTCAGCATTTGATGGCCAAGAAAGGAAAAGGTGATGGAGCTGCAGCCTTACAGAGTGTGTTATGTTTTTTCCCTCCTTCCATAATTGCAAAAAGCTTCCATTGATGTCGACAGGACTTTGGCCTGAATAGGAAGAGGAGAATAGGTGCCAGATTGGACCCTAGGACAAATTGGAGTTCAGTCCAGATATTCAGGTTCTTACATCGATTTTCCACTTTTGTCTGTCAGTGCTTTATGGGACAATAATCCCAGTTTGTATGAAGGAGGCATTTGTTCTTCTCTGCTTACAGGCTGATGTCTAATGCTTATTAGGTAGTAATATTGATGTCACATTCACAGACTAAATCTGAGTCCTGAACAACTCAGAGCAGGGCTGCTCTCTGTACAGAAACTTAATAGCAGGTGTGGGCCCTGACAAATAGAACAGCCAAAGGAAAAGGAAAGGAAGGAAAGTTTTATAAACTTCCCTCACAGGCAGGGAGCTGGGGAGGAAGGCAAAGTACTTTTTCATGCTTTTCATGTAGCAGTAATAGAGCCTAAATCCCTGTCCCTCTGTGCCTGAGGGTACAGCCAGCACTGACTGGAGAAAGAGGGGTATAATTGACCCAGCAGTTTCCTGTCACCTTCTTCCTCAGGGTCATTTCTTTCGCCACTTCTCTGTGCAGAGTCATGCTTTGAAGCAGCAATGTGCAAACTCTGCACACTGTGGGGTTTCCCAATCTCTTGCCTCTCTCTTTGGCCTCCTGTGAAGCTCCTGAGCTTCCCCCCAGACTGCTGCTCTGCTGGGTGCGTGTTCCCTTTGCCAGTCCCAGTGTAGAAGGTTATTCTCACCTTCCCACCACAAGGCACTACCCCCAGAGTGGTTCTCCACTCAAATAGGAAAGGATGGCACCCGAAAGGAGCCCATAGGAAAGATGGAAAGAGACTGTTTACAAGGGCCTGGAGTGATGGGACAAGGGGGAATGGCTTCAAACTGGAAGAGAGCAGGTTTAGATTGGATAT
The DNA here is from genome assembly GCA_013399195.1 of Dicrurus megarhynchus. Taxonomy (NCBI): domain Eukaryota; kingdom Metazoa; phylum Chordata; class Aves; order Passeriformes; family Dicruridae; genus Dicrurus; species Dicrurus megarhynchus. The sequence goes on from VXAD01007406.1 coordinate 493,727, forward strand.
TAGGAAAAATATCTTCCCTGTGAGGGTGGTGAGGCCCTGGCACAGGCTGTCCAGGGAAGCTGTGGCTGCCCCATCCCTGAAGTGTCCAAGGCCAGGTTGGAGCAACCTGGGATAGTGGGAGGTGTTCCTGGCCGTGGCAGGGGATGGAATGAGATGGGCTTTAAGGTCTGTTCCAACCCAACCCAGTCCATGATGGCATTGTAAAAACCCCAGAGTTCTTTGTTCCAGATCCCATCTACCAAAGTGTGTGTGTGAGGCTGTGGCAGAGAACTCCCGCTCTGGAATCCCACCTTGTGTCTGCTGCACTGAGCACTGCTTAAGTAGATGGAGTTTTCTTTCCTTCTCTGTTTGTGAGAGTCAAGGCTTTTTTCCTACTTCCTTGGAAACCTGTGCTTGGAACACATTATTATTTAGCATAAACCCACTGAGCTCCCTGATCTGTTTCTAAGAAAAGTAAACATCCCAGCACACGTGGTAGCTGGCAGGAAGAGCTGACCTGCACTGCTTTCCCCAGAAACACCCTGGAAAATTACTTTGAGGAACACATGACATTGAAGATTGGAGGGGGAAGAGGGAAATCACAGTTTGCTCACTGATAGCTGGCAAAAGGGGGGAAAAATTAATTTAAAAAAATAATTATGAATAATTTCTTGACCTCTATGGAATGAATACAAACTGGCACCTCGGGGAAGCCCCAACATGTAGCCCCTGCCAACTGTACCGAGTCCAGGAGCTAATCTGTCCAGGAGGTGAGTGTCACTGCCAGGGGGGACACATCAGACTTCAGCTCTTGGTGACATCCACCTTCTGGGAACACTAAGCCAATTTACCTAATTCCAAAGAAATTTCGGTAATAAAAGTAAAGGTGGCGAGTGGAGCAGAGGCTGGGGAAGGATTAAAGGCATTTGCATTAATAAATAGAGATGTTATCATGGAGAATTAATGTTCTTTGATCTAGATCTTGGCAGCATTAGGAGATGCTAGGTACAGTGCCTCATTATCTCTCAGAGGTTACAGGGTCAGCCTGGGACAAGGGGAAGTGATTTATGCAGTATCTCTGTCAGAGGGATGAGAATATGTATGAAATAATAAGACTTGCAGAGACCATTAGTAAAAATCTCCCTGGATGCCAAGGTCTCACATTGCACTGGATTCCCTCTGTGCATCATCCAAGCACTTTCTTCCTCAGCTGTGTCCCCTCTCTCTCTTACCATTTTTAGATCTCAAATTAGGAGTGCTCCTTCCCCTACCAGCCTCTGATGGGCAAATGTCATTTTAAATGGGTGGTTAATCCAGAAGAAAAAGCAGGATTCCTTAACTTGAAAATTCTCCCCCTTCCTCTCACTCCTTAGGAGAGACTGGTTTGGGAGGTGACATTTGAATGAAAAGGACAAGTGAAGAGGTGAGTGTTGAATGGTTCAGGTACTAATTAAACCATCAAGAACAAATGAATGGGTGTGTGGATCTTTCCTCTGTGTATGTGAATTGAGAATCCTGCAGGTGGACATGGCAGGGGGAGTTCAAACCTGCCACACCTTGGGTTTTACTAACAAAGTAATCTCAGCTCCTCACTGAAAACACCTTTTGGCCAGGATGAGCAAAATCTACTGATTTTAATTCCTATTTGCAGAGAAAAAAATATGACTTTTAAAAGCTTGTTTCTCAAAGAAAATGAAACTTACTTGAAAGCATCATCTGGCCATGTGCTTCTTCTGATTATTGTTTGAAAGAGTCCCCTTTAAAACAAAAAAGGACAGCAAGAGGGAATCCTAAAACCTACTGATTTCTTTATGCATTTTCTAAAAAGAAACAAGTGAGAAGAAGAGAGAGATCTAAATAAATGAGGGAATCTGCTGAAGGAGAGGCTGAGACTGAGCTCAGATCCCAAGAAGCCATAGGAAAGAGAGGAAAAAAAACCTCTTTACAAGGGAGTACTTGTGTGCCACAGGTTTCCCTGAAGTGCTCAGAGCTAAGGATGCCCATTAAAGAAACACTCCAATAATCTCCAGTTCTGGGCTCCAGAGACAGCAGTGAGCACAGGCCCATCCCTGTCCTCCCTCCTCTGCCTTACAGCAAGAACCACAATGGACTTCAAGCACCACCAGCAGCAATTAAGCATTTAATTCTCATTTATATTCTAAGGGAACTGGGCCCTGGACTGCTCCAGCTGCCTTGGAGCCTTCTCATTTTCCCTGCTGTCACCTCTACAACATGAGACTTGTCAATAACTTTTCCTATGCAGGATCAGGGTAACAGGTAAAATCAAAATTAAATTGGTGTGTGAGAGAAATGGACCCTAGAATCTGGATAAAAGGAGACAAAATTCTCTCTTTGCACCTTTTCATATTTTGTTCTATTTTCTCTCCCCGCTTCCCTCCTGCATTTCAGGAGAAATGCAATGCTTTTGACCAAAACCACCTGAACTTTTCATTTTTAAAAATACCGTTCTCTGTGCTCCCATCCCATTCAGTGGTATTTGCCTATCAAAAAGTCTCATTGAAAAGTTGCTGTCCAGCCTCATAAAAGTTACCATTTCTGTTAGCAACTATATTTGGATCTGTATTGAGCCTTATTTATGGACTTCTCTATTTTCCAAATGGAATGCTGTCAAATTGAGTGGTTTTTACAGTCAGTGAAGAAAAAATCATAAAGGAAAATAAGAATGAAGGCTATTATAAAGTTAAAAAGGCAGAAGCCAAGCATGGGACTGCATAGGAGGCAGGGAAAAATACAGCAGAATATTTCATTATAATGTAATGAATGTTTCCAACTCACTTTGGCCAACCCATTTCATATGTGGGTGGCTGTGTGGAGGTTGGGATCGCTTTGGTTTGTGCACCAGTCTCGTTCAGAGGAGATAGGATATACAGTGCCAGAATGAAGGAAATGACATTCTTTGTACCTGTTTTCAGCATAACTTTGTGCAGGAATGCACAAAGATCAATACAAGTGTGTGTAATGAGCAGCCTCTCTCTCACCGGAGGAGAACAACTGTGTTACCCCACAAAGAGATAAATTGGGTGACTTTTAATCCTACTGAGGCTGAAGGTGAGGGAGTTTCCCCAGCTGGCTCATCCTCAGCGTGTGCTATCTCCAGGCTGGTCTGCTGGGTGATGGAGAACTATCACAATCTCGAGCTCTCTGGAATTCTGTGCCGGAGCACGAGGTGTTGCGATCTCTCAGAAGCGTCTCCGAAGCGAAGCCAGGATCAGCCACGCACACTCACACACGCGTGCACGCGCAGACGCACGGAGAGCTTCAGTAACACGGCTCGATGGCAAAGAGGCAGGAAGGGTCTTTGCACAGATTTCCACAGGAGCAGTTTATTGCTTCCACACCGTGAAGGATTCCAGAGGCAAAGACAAGAACAAAGGAAAGCTCAGGTTTAAGTACGGGAGGGGAGCGAGCGCCAGAAGCCGATGATCTGATGGCACGGGGCGGTACAAAGGCGGGACTGGGGAATGGGGACCAGGGGGGAGGCTCTGGGGGAGCGGCGAGGGGCAAAGGCCAATGGGGGGAACCTGGGGTGGAGAACTTTCTATGGCATGGAACATGTAGGGTAGCAAGGGGGCAAGGGTGGCCAGCAGCCAACTAGGGAAGCACAACTGGGGTAGAATAACATAACAGAACAATGCAGTGTGGGAGAAGCGTTCCTGGTCACCCTAAGCTGAGGAGGTTCTTTTGGTACCAGGGGCTGTCTTACCCAGACCTCTCTGTCCCTTGTACTGCAGGCTAACCAGCCAGCGCAGAGAACAGTCTCCCATGGCGGGGAAACACCACCTTGGCCGTTTGCTTCTTGTCTGCAGAGCCCTGAGAAGGCAAACAGGCCTGACAAAGAGCTTTCAGACATCCTTTGAACGCTTGGGGTCTTCAGGAGCTGAGAACTTCTTTTAGCACTCAGGATTTTTTGTATGCCATGTTTATGCATGATGAGCTTGTGCCAAGGACCCAATTACGATTTTCTTATCTCTCTCCCCTCTTTCTTCTCCACTTCTTCCTCCACCCATTATCAGGGACACCTGGTAACAATAAAGAGTTGTTTGTTTGGTTCCTCCTGCTCCCCCTTATTTTCTGGTGTATTTGATGTTGTGAAAGCAGGGCTGTTAGAGATCCATTAAGCAGTGTTTGTAACGGAAGGGAAGAGTTCTCTCTGGTTTGAGGAAGATAAGGCACATAAATCGAACTCCCCCTACATCTAAACATTTCTGTAAATAGCTGAGAAGGACACAAACATGGAGCAGCTTTTCCTATGTGCTGCATGCCCCATCTTGTCACCACTGGAAGCCAGGAGAGCTGAAGAATTGGGATCAGAAGATTCAGACAAGACCGATGAACCATTTTCCAGGCTGCAAACATGTATTTACAATGAGATAATTCATTTGTTTGCCAAGGTGTTGTTTATTCAAGGAGCATCCAGCATATTCACCCAGCCAGGGAGGCCATTCTGCAGTAATGATCCATTTGGGAATTGCCTCCTCTGGGTTTAGGTAAGGCCTGTGAGTGCCAGCTACCTCCATCATGGGGTTGCAGAGACAACACAGTCCTGTCTTCATTCAGTAAGATTCTGCAGTGGAGGGGTAGAGTCTCCTGCTCTAAGTAATCCTCTACTTTGTGTTTGTATCTGTTCTGCAGCAAGAGGAAACCAGTCAGATCCTATGCATCCCTGTGGGATGTCCATGCCATTTTCTCACTTCCACATACTCAAGATTTTTCTCCCAAGAGATACTCCAGAACTTTTGTTAATAATGCAGTTCACAGCTCACAGGGGAAGGAACACAGAGAGTCTTTTTTTAGAGCTGTTTCATCCCAGATCCCTTGGCTTAAATGATACTCTTTCCTTTCAGCAAACTTAATACGGATTGGAAAGACTCCCAGACATAAAATGTGTAAATTAAAACTCTCCTGGAATGATCAGGAAGGAGAATATTTATTCTCACTCTTGTCCCAGCGTCTCAAAAACCCAGGTCAAGAAGATTATCCCCTGCTTCTGAAGGAATGAAGAAATGTGGGCAACAGCCCTTGACAGACAAAACCTTCATGATTTGAGCTCAGAGCTGAGGCCCCAGGTGGATAAATGAGTCCTCTGCTAAAGGATAAAGAGTCCTTGGATTTAATCTGTACTGGAAGGGGTTTGTGGGCAGTTAACAGGTCAAAGGCTCTCACTGAGAACTCCAGAAATCTTTCTTGTTGGACTTCTGGTGACATTATTTAAGGAACATAATGCTGTTGGGTGGTCTATCAGGTTTAACCCTGATTAATTAGGGACTCCACACCTAATCATGCACAGAACAGCTGGAGGGGAAGGGACCAGAGCAGAATAAAGCCACACCAGCAGGAATCCTGTGTTTTCCTCCAGCTCCCACTCCATGGCACTGAGGATTACAGCTTTGGACAACCTTCTACAAATTATTTTGTGTTTCTCTCTTCAAATACAGGCCCCAGGGGAGTTTTGTGGCCCTCACCTGATCCCCCTGAGTGAAAAGCAGAGGCCACAACATCAGAGACTCCACGTTGCCAACTGGTCTGTTTTATTAATAGGTGGGAAAGGATTTTGGAAGGAAGGAGGGAATTTGAGAGATTTTAAAGAAATATTTCAGCAAAAGAAGAAAGAGCTTGAAAAGCCAAACCAGTCCATTAATCCCTTGCCAAAGACAGTTTAATACCCATTAGGAGGCAGACACAGAGTGTGTTTCCCTTCATGGACACGCAGATTTGGCTCTGGAGTTAGAGACACCAACTTAGTATTTCAGGGACTGGCACAGAACTGAGGAGTCCATTTCCCTTTGGGGTGTAATTTCTTAATATATTAAAAACAAAAGACACATAATGTTAAAGATGACTTTAAAAATGTTACTAATAACTCCCTGGGGTCAAGAGATCTCGAAGCACTCAGTTATTTCTGACTTTGAGCCAGAACTAGCAGGGTTTTTCACTTTAATATCTCTGGTGTCCGTGGCTGTGATGTGCTGCCTCTATTTTAACAAGAGATTTTGACAATTTTGCCCTCTGAGTCTTACAGAAATCTACTGTCCCTGGGGAGTGTGGCCTTGCAGATGGTTTATACTTAATTTGTTTTTCTCTTTAAGCAGAAACAGTTTCTCAGAGACATTTGCTAGGCAACCACAGCGTAACTGTACTTTTCTACAGAACATTTCATCTAGACCTGCTAGAAAAGCTTTAAAATCCTGTGAAGAGCCACGTTATGCTGCTGTTCTGTAGTTCACGTGGTGTAGGTATGTGAAAAATCAAAATTAAATGTTACATAACATTTTGCAAAGGGAACTGAGGGAAGTTCCAAACATCGTGTTCCTGGGATATTTTCCCTAGTTTTGAGATCATCAGATTGGTCTTGTGCTTTTATTTTTGAGAGCTACATGAATAACATTTTTTTAAGGTTTCTACCAAAATTGAGAATGCAATCTGTGTGTTTCTTTTACACTGCCCTCCAGCTTCTGATATCAGCTCCAAATTCTCGCCCTGTTTGCTTCCAAATCCGTATCACATGGAGATGATCCATTTTCATTTCACAAGAATTTTGCCTGCTGTTTTAGCATCCATCTCGCTAAACATCATCTCCACTCGTCTGACACTGCTGAGCTCAAACCTGGGTGAAACAGCACAATTTAAAACCAGATCTGTCACTTCGATGCAGCTTGGTCCATTCTAATGATCACATTAAAATGATATTCTTTATAATTAAAGATTAGTCGCATCCACAAAAAAAAAATGTTTCCCAACACATTATGGGTTGGAGAGAAAAATTGTAATAAAAAAAGTAGGGATTTTACACTTCTTGGTTAATTTATATGTCAAGGAAAGATTATTTTTAGACAACTCCATGAACTTTTTCCTCTTAAAACCTTGTTCTGGACATCCTGTACCCTGAAAACAGGGATGCATGCCCTTAGTGAGTGCAAAAGATGTGGAAATGATAAAAGTTACACCAGACTCCAGGATCAAAGGCTTTGTTTCGGATGTTGTTCAGGAGGGTGGTCCAGGTCTGAAAGTTCCCATGGGAATCCTTGGTCAACAAGACCAGGGAGGGTCTTTTTTCTCTTAACTGCTGCCTCTAATAGGGACGGAGCAGAGCAGAATCAGATCATCAGACCCCCTGCTTCGTGCCTGCATTTTCCAGAGTTCCCTTGCTAAAGGTCGGGGTTACACCATCCAACAAGGTCCTGTGAATCCCAGCAGCTGCTCTTCCAACGTGAAGGTTATTAATGGGCATAATCCATCATGCAGGAGACTTGAGGAAATGAGACTGCAGAAATGCACCTTTATGACTTGTGGAAGCTCAGTTGGCTGTTGACAGGGCTGAGGAGTCTTAATAAGAGGGGTAGGAAGAAAAAAAAAGCCCTTTATGAGGATTTAATTTCCTGTCTCCATTATGAAGCGCTGGGATGTTCATTTAGCATGCAGGAGGTGGGTGTTAAGATTAGAGCTGGGAAGGAAATGGATATCGGAACGTGCTAAATCTTCCTCAGTGCTACAGCAAGAAGCTCTGAGAACATGCTGATGATCCTTCTTCATTTGGGCCAACCCTAACAATGTCTTCCTGGAAGCAGGAGGCCACTGCTTCCCATTAAATCTGTTCTTCCTATGTTTCAAACCCTCGAAAGAGACGTAAAATATGGCAAGACCCAGAAGAAGAGACATGCAAATGTTACCGATGAGAAAACTTTCCAGAAGTCTTTACAAATCCGTCCTTGGCGCTTTGGGATTCACTCCGTGAGGTTAAACCTGTATTTATAACTTCTCTCTTTATTGTATTGATGCATTTATTCTTAAGAAAGAAAATGGAGGGGCTGAATGTGTGTTAGAGGACTTCACATCTGCAGCCCTCAGAGACTTAAGCAGAGCTCTGCTGATCTGGTCAGCAGACCCAAACTCATCTGATCTAGCAGCCTTGGTCCCTTCAAGAAATCTTACTCTAGATCTGATTTCAAGTATAAAAAGTGCCCTTGCTTTCCTCAGACAAAAAGAAGGTTTGGGTCATCTTATGGAAAGCCATAGGATGTTTGACACTTTAATTTCTTTTTGAGTGCTGGAAGAAAGACTTATCCCGGTGATATGTGAAACCAGAAAAAGACAACAGAGTTGCCAGTGAAGTTGATCTTTGTGAAGGTTTCCAGCCCCCAGCCTCTGCCACCACTTCAGTCACACTCTCTTTTGTGACTACAACAGTACTCAGGGCTCACCCCCTGTGTGAAGACAAATATCACCTTGTGTGGATGGGGAGAGAGAGTTTTCAGGGACTTTGAGAGCACTGTCAGTTCTCAGTGGACTGGGTGCTTTGCTCTTTGCGAAACACTCCCCTCACACATAGTCTGTGATAGTTTCTGCTTTGATTTTTTCATGAAGAATTTGATATCCAACAACTTTAGTATCATCACACTCCTCCTTGATCTGTCTTGTCTGTTGATATTCACCCACTGGGAGATTTTAGACATGTAGGGTTAAAGCTCTTTGGAGAAGACCATGTTTATTCCAGAGTGCCCTTCTCCAGTACCTGGCACCGTCCCAGGTCTGAGCCACCCCCCTGCCAGAGATGATAACCAAGGACATCTCCCTTTGCAGCTGCTGTAGCATCTTGTCACCATCAAAGCCCTGTCCTTCACATCTCCTGCAGTACATTTGCTCTGCTTTGTTCTCCCCTTGCAACAACAGACATTGTTTGGTGTGATAATGGAACTTAAGGTCGTATTTTGCCTTCAGCCATCAGCATGTGCAAACGCTGTATGACTAATGAGGCAGCCCCTGGTGACTCCCCTGTGCTGTTTGCCTACAAGATGCTTTGTTGTGTTTGCAGTTCCTCCTGACCACTGCTGAAGAGCTGTCCTTTCCCTGGGCTTCTGACTTCAGTTGGAAATCCAATGGCAGTGCAGGTTTCTGCCCATAAGGGACTTCCTTCCCCTCCTCTTCCAAAAATGTGCTGAAAGGAAAATCTGCCTTTTGGTTTGTCTGTCTTGCTTTCAATTTGTTTTCAGTCCCTTTTCCTTAGGGGACTCTTTTGCTGGCTTGGGGAAGCTTTGTTCTCTCAAGGATGTCAGGTGGTGGCTTGGCCAATGCACGTGCTGGGGATGAGTGGGACAGATGTGGAGAAAATGGGGCAGCAGCAGGATTGGTGCATGGCCACAGTGCTGGGAGATGAAATAAGGTTCTCCCTTCCTCCCTGTTTCATGGGCAGAAATGACTCAGCTTGACACCACAGAAAGCTCCGGGACAAGCAAGGTTTAAAAATGATGGATTATAGGATGCAACTCATCGGTGACTCAGCTTGTCAGTGTTCATCACTGGAACTCTGACCCTTCCTCTTCTCCTGCAGGGTTTTCTAGCCCTGGATCGTTGACAGGGATTAAAGGGGCAAATGGACAATATTTTCTGACACTGTGAACACTTTTGGAGAGTTCACTCCCAGTGTGCACTTGAGCAAAAATGCTTTTAAAAAGGACTTGCTTTTCATGAAGCACTGAGTGTCTTCTGATCTGAAAAGTTGGGTCTCATTAAGGATGTCCACATTGGACATCCTTGAAATATGAAAGCTAAGGGAAAAAAAAAGGTGGTGAGGTCCTGGCTCAGAGTGCCCAGAGAAGCTGTGGCTGCCCCTGGATCCCTGGCAGTGTCCAAGGCCAGGTTGGACGGGGGTTGGAGCACCCTGGGATAGGGGAAGGTGTCCCTACCATGGCAGGGGGTGGGATGGGATGAGCTTTAAGGTCCCTTCCAACACAAATTAATTTATTATTCTATGATTCTATGAAAACTAACTCCTGACTCCATTTGGGAAAATACCCTAAGGAGATGCAAGGGACTTTTCAGGATTCTTAGAGAAGTCCCTGCTGGGTCAGACTGACCCTTCTGGTACACACTGACCCAAATAGGCAGGCAAAACTTCCCTTTCTCCTCGCAAATGTAGTTTGCAAACTTTCTTTCTCATTCAACCCTACATTTCCACAATTTGTTCCCTCCCTGACATCTAAATCCACACTCCTACTTTGCTCTGAACTGGAGAAAAAAAGCACAGATATGATTTTGTTTTGATCGGACGCCTGACCCTCTCTCCTCATCTCCTTTTTTTTACCTGTTAAAGGGGATCCATCAAGATAATTTCCTGTTATTAGGTCTGAAGTGTTTTGAATTTGGAAAGGTTTCTCACTTAGGAAGAATTGATGCCTATAACTTGTAATGTGCTCGCAGTTGTGTGCAGTGCCTGACAGCCCAAACTCCATTCCAGGGAGCTAATCCCAGTGGCTGAACTCCATTAAAGCCTAGATGGTATCTGTTAATGCAGCCCTGCAGTTTGGGTCATTGTGCTGATGTAAGGAGCACAGCTGCCTGGAGACAGATTATGATGTGAGGGGACATCTTTATTCTATTTTAAACTGAAAAAAAATGGATGGGAGACACACTAGTCATGATTGATTAAAGATATGAAAAGGACTTTATGAGCTTCTTGAGCGCTCTGTGTTTCTCATTCTGTTTGTCATTCCTCTGTGTTTGGTAAATAAATAAATACATAAACCCAAACCTTGAGGATAATAGCAAAGAGAGAGACTCCTCGTGTTCAGTGGGTTTTGTTATAATGGGCTGAGGACTGTGAGTCTCAGGAATCAATTCCCAGCTCTGGCACTGATCTATTATGTGGTTCTGGGACACCTTTTTCCCTTATATCTTCTCCCACTATTATTTCATCCAATCTGTTTAAAATTATAAATACAATGTGGCAGTGCCTTTGCTCTCCTGGGTGTGTGTGCAGACCCAATCACACTGGCAATCCAGTCCCTGCTGGCTTCTCTGGGCCATCATCCAAGCAATGGCTCATTCCCCATCTACTGAGTTTCAGAGCCATGTGCCTTTTTACCAAATAAATATTGATCCCTCATTTCCCAGCACTGGTTATTCCAGGGACACTCTCTCACCTGAAGCCTTCAGCCTCCCTGTCTTCCTTCTCACTGTTATTCTCAGTAATATCCAGGGCTGGAGATCCTGTGCACATGGAATAACACTTTTGTTCCTCATTCTCTGTATGTGGAGTGGTTTCTGTGTGTTGTGTCACAGCCAGTGTTCACCTGACTCCCTTATCTAGGGGAGGCATAAACTGGCCTGGCTCTGCCTCTGGATCCATCTCACCACTCCTGCCATGGCTGCTCATGTCTGAGGTTGTACTCTGACAGCTCCATGTACTCCTTGGCAAGCTTGGAAAGGAAAAAGTCTTATGAAAAAAAAAATCACATTAAGCATAGCATGTGTTTCATGCTCCTTTAGCATCTTATCCTGCTCCAGAGCATTGTAATTCCCCTGGCTGCTTTTGAATTTCATGTCACACTTTTAAATGTGGTTTGGTACATTCTCTACATGCTCTGTCAGTAGAGTTCTGCCAATAACCCCAGCCCATGAGCACTGGGAAAGCAGCTCCTGGCTCTGCTTCCCTGTGTGCTGAAGTGTGGGGATGTCACAAATGGGGATATTTGTCACATGGGAAGAAACTTTTCCTCCTGCTGGAGCCACACAGGAGCCTCTTTCAACAAGGCAGGGTTTTATTAACTGGGTCACTCATTGCAATTCTGTCCTGAGCAAGAAGCATCCACAGGACATGGCTATAAAGGGATGCCTGAGCGTGTTAGTTTGAATTAACTTTTAAAGCAAACAAGTCAAAACTTCTTGTAACGGTCTTAAACATTCTCACCATGAATTATATAGACTTATCTTAAACTTGAACAAGGTTTGACAAATCCACTTTGAAAGTTTGTTAAAAGAAACGTTCAGGAGTGTCTTCCATGGAGACACAAAACCCCTGTCTGTCCTTAAACTAAACCAAATCAACAACTGCATCTTTGCTGGGGAACAAGAGAATGCAGGACTGTGGAAAGGAACCTTGGGAAACCCTCAGTTACTGGTGGGGTGTGAGTTGTCCACTGAGAGACAATGTCAAGGCACAGAGACAACCAGGATCTTTGGGAAAAGATGAGAAGGAAAGGGCTAAAATCTGCTTGTTCTCAGTGAACATTGAGGGTGACACAGATTTTGTATAGGAGTAATAATGTCTGTTGACTTCAGTTCCTCTTGAGTCAAGGGTGGTATTTCTGCTTGTTGTCTCACAGCAGCCTCATTTATCCTGTTTTTCCTTACTCCCCTTGAAATTTATTCATGGTTTATAGATGTGCCCAGTGTGCCAACATGCTACTTTTAAATTGGTCATATGGGTTTAAAGGAGCCAAGTTCAACTCCTCCCTGGTACTTAAGTTTATGTTTGATTTGAGGACGAGGTACAGGTGAGATTTCAGACCAGACGTTCTGATGTGCATTGATTCTTTAAGCCAAAAAACAACAATCAGAAATTTCAGTTTTGCCAATAAAGGCAGCAGACATCCCTTCCAAAGAGGGAGTGAATGGATTTTTAAACTGAGAAGTTTTAGTTTAGCCACAGCCATTCTTCAGGGCAACATCACAGCTGCAGATGCAGTTTAGATACTTTGAGGTGTTTGCAAAGATTAATTAGCTGCCTAAGTGGGAGCTGAGCTCTGATGAAAATCTGGCCCTTGTGGGCACTGAGCCTCGGGCTTGGTGTGCTTTTGAAAAATCTCACCCCAGAGGCCTCGGTGGATGCACTTTCCTGACCTGAGCTCATGCATTAGAGAAGAACCTCAGAGTTATTTCAGTGCTTCCAGGAGTTCAGGCTCATTCTTTAAAGTGAACAACCTAGTGCTTCCCAAGTTCGCTGGGAAGTGGTGAAAATCCCCGGAGGGTTCTCTTTTTGGAGAGAGTTCATCCGAGGTAACACCTCTGGGTAGGCAGCAGACTGTGTGGGTGGAGATGTGTATTTTAATAACCACAGAGCAGGAATCTGAGCTCCACCACCTCCCTTTCACTGCCACCCTCCCTCCCCTGCCCACCTTGTCCCTCCACAGCCACCCAGCCCTCTCCTCTCCTCTCCTCAGGCAGTGGTGGGATCCAGGTCCCCTCCCTGCCCATCTCCCACCTTGCTGCCGCTCCCTTCCCTTTGTTGGAGTCGCTTTTCCGCTGCTGCTGACTGAGTATGTTTTGCAAACTTGCAATTTCACGCTGCATTTGTTGCCACGGCAACAGAAGGGGGAGTTCAAAGTAGGGAAAAAGAGTCAAAAAAAAACCCCCAAAAACTCTTGGATCAGCCCCTTATTTTGTGCCTTGCCCATACAAATTCGGCCATACAGCAGTGGGGTCTGCCAGGAGCCTGTTTACCCGCAGGGACTTCAGAGGCTGCAAATCCAAATCTCTCGTCCTCCCCTCTTCCTCCCTTAGAGCTGCTTTCTCCCATCTCTCTCTTCTTGGGTAGCCAAGAGTCTGGAGCCTCCAGCAGTAGCCCTGGACGTTCCTGCTCCCAGTGGCAGCTTTTCCAGCAGGTCCTGCTGTCTTTGCAGGGAACGGTCAGGAGTTTGGGAAGCTGGCAGGAGACTCCCAGAGCGCAAAGGCAACGCTCAGTGGCAGCACAGTTTTACCTTTATCTTCCATCCCAGCAGCAGATCCGTCAACAGGGATGATGGAGCACTGGCTTCAGCTCGCTCCCATCCCTCCACCCCCTCCTCTTCCCTGTGACTACGGTAAAGGAGTCCTTAAATGAAAACTTTATGGCAAAGAGCTGCTGACACTTCTTCATGGAGAAGATACATGGGGTGGCTGGTGGCTAATGAGTGTCAGTACTCCAAAGGATAATCTCTGCTTCTCTCTGATACAATTTAACATCGTATTTCCCTAATTTGAGGCTGATTTAGTCGCTGGGGTATTTGGATGCCTCTTCTATGGTGCCGATAGTTAATTAAACAGATGTTGCAGAGGGAATCATTAATTTTAGTGCTGCAGATGGGAGCGGAATGACTTTGTGAAGTTAATGTTTCAGCAAAACAATAGGCTTCTGTCATCAGTTGCTATAAACCAAGTAAATTAAGAGAACAAGTAGAGTAAAGGAGATAGCTTTGAAAGAATATCAATTATTCATTTTAGAATTGTACTTTCCCCCCATAAATCATCACAGGAAGAGAGGAGGGGAAAAATCTGCAAAAGCTGGGAAGTGGGAAAGAGAGGAATCCCCAAGCCAGCAGCCTGAAGGAAAGTTTAACCCTGCTGCCACTGGAGCACGGCAGGGTCCTGCAGGAGCACGGAGAGCCAAGGCCTGGGGGCTGCAGCACCCAGAACAGCACCTGGCTCTCACCCCTCTTCCTGAAGAGGAACTGAAGTCATGGCAGTAAAGACAGATGTCCATTCCCATGTTGGAAAAGCAGGTGGGCACAAACATTTTCCTTTTTTGAAGGGTGTGAAACTTTTTCCACTCCGGGCTGGGTGTCCCATACCTGTGGATGAGGTTTCCTGGAACAGCTGGCTGGATTTTCTGTGTGCGGTGAGAATTTCTAATCACAAGCTGACATGTTTTTATACCTTTCAAAAATCTCAGGGCCAGTGTAAAAAGCCCCTAAACACTCCTAAAAAACTTGTAGAGCTGCATGTGTGTATCAGGTGTGGCTGTTCTGCCCCAGATGTGGAAAAAGTTTAAAAACTTGAGGTCTTTGCAAGTTTCTCACTGGCATTAAATGTCAGTAATTTCTGTTGAACAGAAGTTCCTGTTTTTGAGCTAACAGCAACAGAGGGAAAATCCAGCGACCTCTGCACTGTAAAAACGCAGTGGCAGAAGAGGATCAGGGAAACAAATGAAGTCCATCCATTGTGCTGGAGTGAAAGCACTACTGACTGCTTGAGTGCCTCATAATATGAAAATTATGTTTCTTTTTTCAGACAGATGAGTCATTTGACCACTCAAACTTCTCCATGAACACATCTCTGACCATTTATATTATCTTTCTCCTTCTCACATGTGCATGTTTTTTTCCTTGTTACCAGCTACTCCTTTCTCCAAAAACAATAATCAGTGGTTATTCTCATTTATTTGATAAGGCCAAACAATTTCAGTGCCCAGAAAGTAATTATGAATTTGGCAGTTCTGCGTAATAAATCTTTCAAGAAGCATGCTGCATTTCATCCATAAACAGCATCTTCCAGAGATTCATTGAGAGAATACGAAGAAACAGAAAGACACAAAGTGAAAAATAATTCAATTCTTCCTGGCAATGAAGGCCTGAGGTCAATCTTACATGTGTGAGGTGAATTTCACCATTGGATCTATTTCTTTAGCACTCACTTTGTACTCACCATTCTATTTTAATGGATACTGTTTGTGTTTTATTCTTTCTGGCTTTACAGTGCCATATACTAATGTAGCTCCAAACTCAAAATGAAAATGTCCCAAATTAATTCTAGGAGATCATTTCCATCCTCAAGCTGCAGCACTGTACAGCCCTGGTCCCGTGTAACAACTGAACAAGTTTTTTGCATCAAACTGGCCAAGCACTGGTTGTTTCCAGCTGGCTCAGAAGAGGGGTCCAGGACATTTTGGGAAACATCAAGTACCCCAGATAGCTGTAGGGATACCATGCAGGTATTAGGATGTTGTAGGGCCCCTCAGATGGTGACACTGATCTTATTTTCAGCCAGCTGACTTGGTCCCCTTAGGCCTTGCAGAGAAATCTCTGTGGTGTGGATGTCAATGGGCACTGAAGTCACTCAGAACCAGGGAGAATAAATTCAGCCCATCCCAAAGTGTCCTGCTGAAGGACATGGAGGGGCTGTGATTTCTGCCTGACTGCAAAGACTGAGTCTGAGGGTTCTGAGAATGAAGGATCCTGAGACCCGTCTGCTGTTGCAAAATATTACACTGAATTGAAGGACTTTGGCTCCTTCCTTTAGGAAATATAATTCTCATTAAAGGCATGAAATTGAGCTCCTTGGAGACCTCAGCTTCGCTCTGCTGAACAATCTGAACATAAGTTTTCAGCAATAGCAGCTCCTCGCTCTGTGTGCTTGTCTCAACACTGTGCCAGGGGGATTTGCTTCTCTGAGAGTCCTTGGGATTGCTGTGTTTGTTCACTGGCAGCCCTTCAATTCCAGCTCCCTGGCATGGATCTACAGGCACAGAATTCTCCAGAGATCTGCATCCCAGCCATGAAAGTGCCTTTGTTTTCCTCTCCCCCATGACAGGGCACCAAGCACCTACCATACAATAGTTAATGGCTACCACAATCCCGCTCACTTAAGGAATAGGATGTCTTGAAGGGGACTAGATCCCACCAGAGTTGTGGGAAAGGACGTTTGCAGAGCTCTCAAGTGTCTTTATCTCCTTCTCCAGAGCAGATGGTCCCACAGGGTTGTAAAGTTCCCCCAGGCACAAGGGCACCCCCAAGGCAGGGTGGTTCAGCAGCATTTCCCCTCGCTCTTGTCCTCGAGGATGGTGTCACAGTGCCACTTCGTGGCAAGCTCCCCTGGAGCCACCAAGAGCATCTGGCACGCAGGACTCCCCAAGGAATGCCCTGGCCTCTCCCCGTCAGGGAGCCTCAGCATCCTGCCACAATTCCTTTTCTCCTCACGGCATCACCTGCCGGTGGTGTCTGCCCCTGAGAGAGGTAATTGATTCCCTTCCCCTTTCCAGCCCTAATTAAAAATGCACCATATTAAACTTGAATGCATTGGAAACAATTAGCTCCCTCTTTTGTCTCCTCGTTCGAGCCGGCAACGCGAGGCAGCCAGGTGTCACGTTCAACAAATTTCCATCAAGTGATTTCTCTGGAAGGAAATGAAGTTTGAAGAACTCCTCTGCTGCTCCTGATGCTTTGGCTCTGACCTTCTCGCGCTCCCAGCTTATCTCCATGGAGATGCTCATTTTGCAGACTGGCTCCATCTTCTGCCAGCAGCCGCTCGAGGAGGCAGGAGGCAGGGCCGGGGGAGCCAGGCTGTTCCAAGGATTCAATCCTGTTCTTTCCAACACTCCAGCACTTTAAAATGGACAGTGGTGTGGATCATCCTGCAGGGAAGACGTGTCCTGGCCACTCCAACCTGGCGTGGTTATCCAAGCCCCAAAAGGGAGAATTTGGGCTTGAGTTAGAAGCTCCCACCACAGCTACCAGGTAGAGTGACCCTCACAGCCTCAAGGACAGGTCTGCACTTTGATTTGGAAAAGCCTGACCATGTCCAAGCTCTTGCCAGAGCTGGGAGGAAGAGGGGGGTGTCTGTTCCATCCTAAAGCCAGGAGGGGAACTCGTGTCTACAGGAGAAATGTGCTGCAGGAGCACAGCATCCCTGCTGGGATTTGGGACACGGGGCTGTCTCCACTGCTGCAGTTGGTCGTGATGTAGGTAAAAAATAATGTTCGGGAAAAGGGGAAAAGTGAAAAAAATTATAATAATAGGTTACATCTGCAGAAGTCTCTGGAAAATGGGAAGTCCAAGACAAAAATCCTGCTCCAAGTCTCAAGTAGCCTTTATCTGACCTGATAGCCACAAACATCTCCTGTGAGGGCTGAGGGGGATCCACGCCCTCCGCAGGGAAAGCAGGCATTAGCAGGACTATGCTCAGTGCTCTCAGGAAAAGCACTTGTTGGGAAATTTCAACAAACCATTTTTCATTGGAAAATGCTGATTCTTTGAAACAGGCTTTCTGTGAGAATAAAAGGGCAATTTTTCCTCATTTTAGCAACTCTAAATATTGCGGCAGGTTTAAGTGAGAAAAGAAACCGAGAAAAACCCTGCTTGAAAGTTGGTTTTTTATCCCCTTCTTTCAGGTTGTAACTTTATTATGATGAAAACCAAAAGAAAATCAAAACAAATGCTGTTAAAGAGAAAGGAAACTTTTAAGACTACTGTAAAAATGAAATCCATTGATCTGACTAGAGGTATTTTTCCCCAGTGTTTGTTCCTACCATTTTTATTTTAACTTCAGGTACTAGAGAGAGGAAAGGGATGGTGAGATCCCAGGAGAAGGGGAGAAGGCTCAGCTGAGCCTGTGGGCCAGGCTTTGTGTCTGCAGCAGCAGCTGTGGTGAATGACAAATTACAGCTTCTCAGGACTTTGGGTACCGCAGGCAGAGTTCATTTAGGGGCCAAACCCCTTCCCTGGTGTGCCTGGGATCAGCTGCAGGGAGGGGATGGGGTCAGCAGGGCCCAGGGCTTGTTCCCCAGGCTCAGCTGTGGGGTGTCACGAAACGTGGGAGTGGGGAGAAGGTTGTGCCTGAGACTTTGCCTAAGTTTCCCCTGAATTTAAATGCCAACTCAAGTGCCAGAGCAGTTGTCAGCCAGATGGCACCTTCTGAAGCTCCTCCACCTTCACCCAGGCTCCGAGGGGTGCAGTGAAGCTCTTTGCAGGCAAGTGCCTCTTCCTTCTGCGCCCAGGGATTTCACAGCCCTGCCTGCAGCTTTGCTCTGGTGTCAGCTGAGAGCTCCAGGGCTCTTGCATCTCCTTTTCTGTTGGCAAGGGCAAGTCTGAGCATCGACATGAGGCCCCCTCCTGTCTGCAGAAACCTCTCTCTTTTTTCTCAACACCACTTCTGCTTCCTTCTGCCTTGCTTGTGCTGTCACACCAGCCATCCCTCAGGGAGTTACAGCATTGTCTCATCTCTCCATCAGTCCTGTGCAGTCGTTGGTGGAAGCAACAAGGACTGTCCTTGTTTATTTGTTCTGCAAAGTTTATTTGGAGATGGATTTGTTGTTGTTGGTTTTTTATAAAGACTTATTGAAGAAAGTAAATTGCAGTTGGAAATGTGCACAGCAAGGGGGAAACTTCATTTCCCGTGAACTCAGCCTTTGGTGGAGTTAAAACAATGAGTAGTAAGAAGAAAAAGCAGAATGTGTTTGAATCTTTAGGATACAGTTTCTCTGAGAAGAGGCTGTAAGGTGAAGTGGGGCACAGCCTCAGCCCTTTTCTTCCACTCACATCTGTCAGTCCATCTCCAAGCCTGGTTCTCACCACCCAGTGTGATCAGTGTCTAGAGGGATCAGTGAGAAGGGCTCTCATTCAGTACAAGCCAAATTCAAATTTGTTGCTGTTGTGCCAGGAATTGTAAGCTCTGCCTGTCACAAATCAGCTCTAGTTCTTATGATTTATGTTTTTCTGGCAATTTCTGATCCCACATAAAGCTGAGAAAATGGCTGCAGTCTTCAATCCCCTCTGAAGAAGAAGTTGCCTCCTTTTTAATTAGCTTTTCATGTCAGGACAACATGGGCTGGCAATAAAAACCACGGGAGAGATCCTCCTCAGTGAAAATGCTGGAGTGAGTTGAAAGAGAGGAGAGGGATGGGGACTGAGGGGAAGGAGTGAGTAAGAAGCAGAAAGATCCTGTGTGAGGAGGCAGAAGAATGCAGAGTTCCAGCTCTGACACTGAAGAAATGCTGGCTGGAGACCCAGCAGAGGGGAGAGAAGCCAGCCCTTGTTAAAGATCTCTTTGTAGGGTGATAATTTGGAAGATCAGAGCCTGGCAATGGAGTCTGGATGGGAGCAAGAACATGTCTTCCTTCCCCTCTGAAGAGCAGAGGGAGCCACAGAGCAACCATATGGGGCTGCAGCAGAGCTTGCCAGCACCTTCTGGTTTCTGACGGTCAGAACCAGTGTAAAGGACAGAGTTAGGCACAGATCGATTTTCCTTTTAAGCACCTGAAGTGAACTGAACTACGTGTTTTGGAACTCGCCTCTGAAATACCAGTGCTAAAACAGGGAACCTGTGAGCAGGACCAAAGAATGGGAATTTTTGGTCAAGTTTAGAGAGTCCAAAGGCCTCTTTGGCAATCACACTTGGGAGTGCGGGCCAGAGCTTTGGGCAAGGCTCCCTGTGTTTGTTTGAAGAAGCTACTGAGGCCTCCCCTGGGGGAAATGCTCCCCTGGGAAAAGGAAGACCTTCAATCCCGTTCACCACGCTGGGGGTGCAGATGTGTCCCACCTCTAAAATCTCCCTTGCAGGCGGGATCCTGGGCACTGTGCAGAAACTGGAGACCCTCCATCCTTCCTGCTGAAGCCAGACCTGCTGTGCAAAGTACGGGAGAGCGAGGGACTTCAGTGAGCCCTCAGAGGGACTGAATTCCTGGAAATCACGCAGGAAAAGCAGTGGTGGATTCTGGGCTGTGCTCCGTGAGTTATTTATTCGCTTTTTTAGGTAATCAGTGAGCTAAACACCAGCGATGGAGAGGAAAGGACTCTCAGGTCCCTGGAACACCCAGATCCCTGCACACACTTACCTGCTGCAGTGCTGCTGGTGGTGTGGGGAGGAATTTGCATTTATTTCACAGGCTTTGCGCTGAAACAAAGAGCGCTGTGTAATCCATTTATCACAAACCACTCCAATTCCTATCTTAAGTAAGAGAGGAGTCAATTAACAAATGAAAACAGAGTGCCAAAACACTCTCTCCATTTAGACCACAAAAGGCTCTGTAGCAGCACAGCATGAACATTGTTTTCCTGGATGTGAATTTGGAGATCACAGGGGAAAGTAACTCATTCTGGGATTCAAGCTTTGAAAATGGACTGTTATCTTTCTGATGATCTCCCTGCTTTTGTAACTCCATCACCAACATTTTCTGGCTTCGTGGATTTGTCTGCCCAACAGATGTGACAGAAAGAAATATTAGCTTTACAAATGGGGATAAAAATGACATATACTGAAAGCTAAAGCCAGTTAATGAGAAAGGATTTTCGAAATGTCACTCATCCTGTTTCCCACATTCAGTTTATATTTCTAAAAACTCGTATCTCTTTTCTTCCCATGAAAAGTCCTTTTTCAACTTAAACTTCCGTCCATCGACTTCTAACCAAATAATTATTAGCTTGCAAATTAATTTAACTTGTTAGTCAAATTACAGCCCAGCAAAAAGGAAACCACAAATGTATTTATGGCTTTATTTAATCTTTATTAAGACTAACAAGGTTTGAGCAGAAATGATCTCTTGACAAAGCCATTAAGAGCACAGACAAGATCACAGGTCTGTAACGCATCTGAAAGGGTACAGCAGAAAAGTCAAACATTTGTCTTCTGGGAGACAGTCAGAGCCAGATTATGCTGGAATTAAAGAAAAATAGAGCAACTGAAGGACCAGTGCTGCAATGGTTTGATAATTATTCATTGCTTTTTAAAGAAAGGCAACAGAACTTAAAGGATTTTTTCAATGCTATGATTGATGGCCCCATTTCAAGGCACAGAGAAAGTGTGCAAATCAGAATCCCAGAATGGTTTGGGTTGGAAGGGACCTCAAAGTTCATCCCATCCCACCCCTGCCATGGGCAGGGACACCTTCCACTGTCCCAGGTTCCTCCAAGTCCTGTCCAGCCTGGCCTTGGGCACTTCCAAGGATCCAGGGGCAGCCACAGCTGCTCTGGGCACCCTGTGCCAGGGCCTCCCCACCCTCCCAGGGAGGGATTTCTTCCTAATGTCCAATCTAAACCTGTTCTCTGTCAGTGTGAAGCCATTCCCCCTTGTCCTGTCACTCCACATTCAGGGTTACTGTCACTACCAGAGTGCAGCCTGTGGCTGTGTCAAATCCCAGCTGTTTGGGGTCCCTGGGTGATTTGGGCAAAGCCAGCTGTGCCAGCAGGGCTTGGTGCCCTGAGGGGGGCATATCTCCTTGTGTGGCACCAGACAGAGAAATCCTCTCCCACCCAGTTCCCAGGAAATCACCCCCCAGATCCACGTCTGACTGCATCAAGCATTTCTGGAGCCACTTGGACGGAGGTGTCCAGGAAGGAAAGTGCCCCATCCCTAATCCCAGCTGGCTGCCTGGTTCCAGTGTGCACAGCCTTGGCTCTGAAGCTTTGAGTGAGCGAGTGGAGCTGCCAGCTCCTCTCAAAACAGTGAAGTTGTTCTTGCACTGCAGGGACTTCCCAGCCATGTTCTCTTCCCCTGTCCCCAGGCTGCCCGGTGTAAATTTGGGAGGTGACTTGCGTGATGTCATCAGCTGAAGGGTCAGAAAAGCTGCTGGTGTGAGCACATTGCTGGGCTCTGAGATGCCATCTGCTCAGTTCCTTGTCTTCAGGGAGACATTAACGCAGCCTCAGGGCTTCCCTGTGTCTGACCTCCCTTCTCTCTGCACAGAAACATGGCCCTTGGGCATCTCTGCTGCCCAAGTGTAAAATGGACTAAAATCCGGGACGGAATTGGAACAGAAATCAAGCAAAAGCACGCAAACCTTCCCTTCAAGGGAATCTAAATCTCTACAGAGCTCCCAGAGCCTTGGCTCCTCTGCCTGACAAAACAACCAGCGGGTTACTGCCTTTATCATCGCAGGATCTCATCCTCTCTGCCAGCTCTGGCGCAGGCCAGTGAGGATGGGGGGATCCATGGGAGCATGTAAGGGCTCTGCAGGCCCACGGGGAGGGCTGGAGATTAGAAGGAATTTGGGAAAAGGACAGGCATGAGCACGGGGGAAGGTTGGTGGCTCAGGCAGACGAGACGTTAGCACGGCCAGAGCATCCCCTTGTGCGTCTGGCTCCTTTTTCTCCCTTGCTCTCGCTGCTGATTTTCACTCTGAAAGCTCCAGCTCTGCCAGCTCTTCAGCAGTCTAATCTTTTTTCCAGTCTCAGCTTGTGCCTACTAATGTGTTTCAGGCACAGAAATTTCATTAAGGCTGCCCTGATGTCCACAGGCTTTAGCCGTGGACTTCATCATTAAGTGGGTTTCATTCCAGCCAGTAAACAAATCACCCTC
Organism: Dicrurus megarhynchus; assembly: GCA_013399195.1. Taxonomy (NCBI): domain Eukaryota; kingdom Metazoa; phylum Chordata; class Aves; order Passeriformes; family Dicruridae; genus Dicrurus; species Dicrurus megarhynchus. The sequence continues at coordinate 516,263 of VXAD01007406.1, forward strand.
TGCTCCTGGGTGGGAGCGGAGGGGCTGCGGACAGAGGAGGCACAAAGAAGGAAAAGAAGCAAAGAAAAGTCGTTTCCATGCATCCAGGGCTGATACAGAATAGCTCCCCCGTCCTCAGGAAAACAGATGCACAGAGGTGAAGATGAAGCACTAAGGACCCTGTTCCACTGTGCTGTGGCCGTGTTTAACACAGCCTTGGAAGTGCTGCTTGTCCCAGCTGCCCTCAGAGACCCCCAGCCCTCTGTCCTCTCCCTGTCCTCACCCCAGGTGCTGACCTGACTTCATTTAATTGGAAATATTTGGCAGTTCGGTTCTCCCATTCAGCTTTGTCAAAGGTCTAATGTGGGGATTACTTAGCCATTAGCTCTGGCTCTCAGGTTTTTTCTGGATTAGGATTCCAACAAGTTCCTTGTCTGATTATCCTCAGTGCCATGGATGGACCTGAGCAGCAGAGTTCTGAGCTGGAGCCAAACTTGTTTCTCACTGGGGAATGTGGCTGAGTTCTTCCATTCTGGCCTTTGTTCAGCTCCTCTGGCACCAAAAAACCAATCTGTAACTCCCAGCAGCTGGAACATCTGCCTGGAAAAGGGAGCTCGGAAAGGAAATCTTCACTGCCTGGAAATATCTAGGAGAGGATTTTGTGTTCTCCTGATGCCTTAAGAGGCCTCCTAGAAACAGAGACTAGAAAGAATAAGGGAATAAAGGTCGGTATTTATTTGAAAGGCCTTCAAAGGTACCCCTGGGGAGCCAGAGGCTGCTGCCAAGATGGACCCCAGGATGGACCCCAGGTCATGAGTTCTTCACACTTTTATAGGTTTGGTTCATTTGCATATCAGGGTTAATTCTCCAATTAAAGCTTCAGTTTAATGATGTAATATCCCCAAGCTTGCCCCCCTTTCAGAAACTTTTGGTTTATACTTTTGGGCCTAGGATGGTCTGGGTGTCCTTGGAGAGCAGGCCTGGAGAGGCTTTGTTCTGTTTGCCTAGCATGAGAGAGCAGAAATGAACAGGCTACAAGAAACCTCAGAGTTACACACCTGGCAGCACAGGATTTGAAAAATATAAAAGTCAAAACCTAAGGCATCACTCCCAGTAACAGAAAAATTCTTTCAAACACATAGTAAGGATCCCAAAGATGCAGGGGAATCTGAAGTTCCTATCACACAGCACCATCAAAAGTGTGTGCAGGCTTATGCTTCAGCCACAGCCTTGGAGAAATCCTTCTTCCGTCTCACAGAGAGCCTACTCTGCATCGTAGAGGTGAGGATCCTGCTGGCTTTGGTGGTTGTGGTTCTCTGCTGTGCCACAGCTTTTTTATATGAGAAAGGAATATCAGGAATGTCCTTGGAAGCAATGGCAGGTTGGTCAGTGATCTCGAAGCAGATACAGGGTCAGGGGCAGGTGGGTGCTGGGAAGGGAGCTGACGGGAAAGATGGAGAGAGACTGTTTGCGAGAGCCTGGAGTGATGGGACAAGGGGGAAGGGCTTCAGACTGAAGGAGGGCAGATTTAGGTTGGATATCAGGAAAAAATCCTTCCCTGTGAGGGTGGGGAGGCCCTGGCACAGGGTGCCCAGAGAAGCTGTGGCTGCCCCTGGATCCCTGGAAGTGTCCAAGGCCAGGTTGGACAGGGCTTGGAGCAACCTGCTGTCCCTGGAAGTGGAAAGTGGAAGTGGAAGGTGTCCCTGCCATGGCAGGGGTGGAATGGGATGGGCTTTAAGGTTCCTTCCAACCCAAACCATTCTGGGATTCTGTGAAACTCCCCAGTTCTTCCCTGTGTGAATGCTCCCGATTCTGCTCCCAGAACAGACAATGCTGACCACAACTAAAGCTACCTTTGAACGCTTTTGGAAAAACCCCTCAAACCTCCTCTAAACTTTTACTATTTTTATTCTAAATTGAAATCCAACCATGGTTTTCCAAACAGTCCTGAGCAAAAAGAAATCTTTTCCTTCCAGCAGAAGGAGATCTGCTCCCACATGGGGTGTCCTCAGTGCAGCCTACAGAGCTCTGTGCATTCCCTGCGTGGAGGGCCAGGGGTGACAGGGAGCGTCTTGTTTGAGGCTAATCAGAACAGCATGCAACAAAAGGAGCAGCTGTCATCTTTTCCTTTCCCTCAGCCACTGCTTGATAGATCAGTCAGATCAAAACATTTTCAGAATCACTCTTTTTGGGAAGGATGTCTGAAGTATTTTCTTTTCCTCTAAAATGCTCCCATTTAGAAAGGAAATATGTAAAACTGAAACAAGTCCTGTAGGTTTGTAACAGAAATAAACCTCATTTTTCCCTCTGAGAGGACATACACTTGGCAATCCATGCAGCTCATCTGCAAGAGACAGAAGCTTCCTAAACATCCAGAATGAAATTCTTTCAAAATTCAGACAGCATCAAGCCAGTGAATTAATTTTGCTCTTTGTTAGTATAATCCTGGTTGCATTTCCTCGAGCGCTGGAGCTGCAGAGCCCTGTTCAAGACCAGACAGTCCCAAAAAAGATTTTGGATGATTGTTGGGAGCAGGACACGCTGCTGGGGCCGTGGTCCCTCTTGCAGGCAGGAGGTCCTGAGGTTTTTGTCTCTGTCCCACTGGAGAGTCTGAGAGCTGCTGGCTCTGGGATCCCTCTCCTATTGCTCTAAGCCCTTAGATACTCTTCTATGGCCCTCTGTTTATCAGGAATGCCGTAGGAATGCTGGATGCAGGGATGCAGTGGGGCTCCACTGTGTTACAGCCCTTGCAGGGAGAGGAGAGTGGGTTTATTGCCTGAGCTCTGCAGAGTGCCCAAGGAAGAGAAGAAGAAGAAAAAAAATCTCCTGTTGCCTTTTTCTGGTCAATTATGACTCCATGCCTGGGCCAGCTTACTCTGTGATGTTCAGATTCTATCATTTAATCACACAAACTTTGCTTTATCTGCCCATCCTGTGGGCTGAGGGGAGCCTGGTACTCATCTACAAACTGAAACAAGTACCTGTATTTAACTACCACTCATTCTGTCTGTCTGGGGTAGCTGGGGGGTGTAACATCCCTGCAGCACTACAGCCTTGAGCTGCCTGAAGGTGCCACTGTGATGGTCACTCCCAGCTGGAAAACAAACTGGGACTCCTGGCTTAGGTATCCCATTAGCTGGCACTGGGAGGGAGAAGGGGCAGACAGCAGTGCTGGAGGTGATGCTGGAGCTGGGAGTGCCCTCAGGGAGGAGATGGGATCATCCTTTAAGTCTGAGGAAAGGCAGCAGCCCAGCTGGGATGTCCCTGGTCACCCCCCTTGGCACGGGCAGCAGAGGACCCTTCGTGTCTGTCCAGCAGCTCTGGAGAACAGCGAATAAAATCCCTGGGGATGCTCCAGTGCCTGATGCCTGTCACTTAAATAATGTTTGAACTGATACTGCAGTCCTTATACCCCAGTCCTGCTCCCTGGGGGACCCCAGGGCTCCATCCCTGCCCAGCTCTGACTCGCTCTGCTCAACCCCATCAGGGTTTTGCCCGGCTGATGATGCTGTTCCAGTGCAAGTCGCTGGCTGCAGTCAGGGGCCGTGTTAGCATTGATTCTTCCAGCTGCCAAAGCAGAGCACGGATTTTCCTTGAGATGTTTCCCCTTCACAGAGTCCCCTTTTTGCAGAGTTAGAGCGATGGAAGGAGAGGAGGGATGGGGGAGAGAGGGAGAAAAGGGAAAGAAGTGAGCAGAGCAGTGCTGGCTGCTGATGGGGAAGTGTCAGACAGACTCTCCTGAGCCCTGCCTAATGTGACCTACTTCAATGCTCTGCAGAGAGGTATTTGTCTTGCAACAGCTCTTCTTGGTGGAAAGTAAACAATGATCTCGAGTAGCTCCAGAGCAGGAACCTGATTTCCAGAGGAGACTCTGGCTTTTGCTCTGTGTTCAGCAGGGAAGGGAAGAATCAAGGGTTATGGTTTGTGACCCCCGCTTCAGCGCTGCTCAGCAGCACAGTGACACACACAGGGGTGCAGGAAGTCTCTGGCCATGGTATAATCCCAGTGCAGGGATGTTTCTGAGTCGCTGGAGTTTTATAATCCACAGGCTGTGTGTGCACAGAGCTCTCCTCTGTCGAGGGTCTGCCCAGTGACCCCAAATCTCTTTCCAGACTAAGAAAAGGTGCTGGGGTAGCTGGATCAGCAGAACATTAGTCAGTGTTTCCAGCACTCTGGGAGACCTGGACTCAGCTGGGATTTTAGCAAAATCACAGTTTTTCTATCCTCTCTCCAAAAAATGCAGGGATAGTGAAGTGGGTTTTCCCTGACCCACAATTTTAGGGACATGTGAAGAGCACCCAGGGCTACAGGGTTTGTATCTCAGCATGGGGAGCATGCTGAGGCTCTGTGAGAATCTCGATGCTCCTCAGTCAGGCAAAGACTCGTGGCAGATGTCCTGGATCCAGCAGGATACAAATCCCTCCAGCTGCCAAGAGATTTTGTCAATGCCCCTGGCCAAAGATTTATTTTAGCCTTTTAATACTTTCTGCATAACGTTTTGTTACCCTTCTTCCTCTCTCTGTCTCCTTTCTTTTCTTTTTTTTTTTTTTTTTTTTAATTCTCTTTTCCTGGAGCACTTTGATGTGCTCTCTGAATAGAGCTCCGTGCAGCAAATGGCATCAGCAGACTGATAAATTAGCAATGGATTGGAGCCTGGGATTAGCTCAGGCCGGTAATTTAACCTGATACAGGAGATGTTTGCATTTGTTCTGTTCATGCATCAATAGATAGCAGCTACGCTGGAAAGCTGACACTTGTGGGCACTGCCCTCCCCATAAAGCACCCCTGTGGCAGCCCACAGTCGCTTCCCATTTGTCTCACCCCGGGCCATGCCGGGTGAGCCGGCTCTGGCAAAACCTTTTAGGAGGGCAGGGGAATGGGAAATGAAATATTTACTTTTTTGTTTTCGCTTGCTGGCGGTGAAAGGATATTGATGTGGTGTAGATGGAACATTAAAATCAGAATTATGCCGGGGAATAAAAAAAAAACAAACAAAAAAAAACCCAAAAACCAGGCATAAATTAGCAGTGTTTGTTTCCTCTGTGGCTGAGGGGAGTCTGCATTACACCAGTGCCATAAAACACACCCGGGATGTGTCCGGGAGCTGCTGGGCCATAAATCACAGGCGGCATTTAAACGGACAGAAGGAAAGGCCACGTGGAGATGGATGGGTGTCCGAGGAGGGACTGTCCGAGGGGCAGCCGTAAACACATCAGGAGGCAGGAGGGGAAAGGGGGTTTGAGGACTGAAGACTGAGGGCAGAGGTGAATGCTGGCAGGGTGAGAAGCTGAACTCTGGTCCCACGGCTTTTCAGAAGGATGGGCTGAGGGGTGGCAGTCCTGTTTTGCCATGCTTCGAGATTTCTAAATTACCTCTATGTTTTTCCCACCTGTGAAACAACAGAATGTTGTAGTATTCATTTTTCACTAAAAAGGTCAAATTTTCGATTCTGCTTTCTCCTTCTGACAAGAGCTGACCAGAAAAACGCAAGGCTTACGTACTTTTACAGGATGTCTTCATCCTATCCGAGGTGTTGATACAAAATGCTTTCTCTAAAATACTCTGCCAGAAACTCTCAGTGACGAGGTTCATACCTCGTGCCAAACCAGGATGACAGTCTGTGATCTTGAGAGGTACCAAATTCACCCCAAAGGGGAGAGGGGCCTTTTCTTCACCTCAGCCTCTGTGCGGGACCACAGAGATGTTGTGTGACTCTGAGCACTGCAGGACTCCAGGGGCTCTGTTCAAGGAGCCCTCTTGACTTCAGCAGGATTATTTCAGGAACAGCGTTGTGAAATCACTCTCAGCTTTCCACCCCCTGGATATCACAGTTCAAATGTGCCTGCAGCCAAGGGAGAAAGTCCTGGTGTGACGGCAGCTTTTTGCAATGTTTCGCTGTGCTGTACAAACTGCCACTGAAAGGTTACTGATTTTTTTGGCATGGTCACAATGCACTTTCTCGCACTTCCAATAACAAGAGAACAACAAGGGCATTCGCTCTTTAGTGAAGTGCTGCAGTCATGCTCTTTAGAAAGAGGGCCTGAAAAAAGCAGTGTGATTCAAGTCAGGCTTAGGATCAATAAACAGACCTAGGGTCAGGGCTGGAGTAAAACTGGGGGATGGAGAAGGCAGGAAAATCTCAAGGAGAAGGGATTCAAGGACAAGGACAGACGGTTCTTCAGAAGAAAAGTGAGGCCTTGTGGCAGAGCTGGTGGGTGGGTGGTGATGAAAAAGGCTCAGGACGGGGACAGCCAAGGTGCTCCAAGTCAGGACTGGAAGTGTTAATTCTGTTTGGAGAAAAGCTTAATCCTAGCAGCTGGCAGCCTGGAGCGTCTCAAACTCCAGCACAGCCCTTGGCTTTGAGGTTCCCTCCCGCAGGAGCACAAGTCCCCTGCTGCAGAGGCAGATGCACGGGAACCTGTTCCAAGAGCAGGCGCTGGCAGGACAAGGCAGCCACCTTAGCAAGGGATGTGTCAGCTCCAGAGGGCCCTGCCTCTCTGCACGGGGAAAGGCAGAACTGCTTCAGAGAGGGACTAATTCACCAGTAAAACATTAATTATCCTAATGACTCCATTCATTAACCTCTGAAGTGAGAGGAACCGGTCCCTCTCCCACTCTGGAGAATTTTAGCCCCTCCCAGCTTCAGCCCTGGAGTCCCATTTCAGAAATACAGGTACACGAACCTGTTAAAAATGGGGCAATCTGGGGAGCAAATATCCCACAGGCAAGAGCACGCACAGGGCTGAAATCCCCCACAGGCACCAGTGCAACACCATTAATGTCAGCAGAACTTCTGCCTTCCCCAAACACCTCTGACTCCAGGTGTGAACATCAGGCTTGCTCTCCAGCAATTGTGCTTGTGATTCCCCAATTGTACTCTACCAAAAAAAAAAAAAATCCCATCTTTTGGTCAGCAGAATATATGGATCAGTCCCACTGGGACTGCAAATCATATTCAGTTTAAGAGTTGCTCTGAAGAAAGGCTTAATTATGTGCACAAATATTGCTTTGGCAAGGAACCCATGCTGTGAAGGCAGTTTGTGTGTATGAGCTGATCCTGCAGTTCCCCCTGTGTCTGTAAGGGCCTGCATCTGTCAGATAAATTAGCTGGGAAGATTGGAAATGGATGGAAACTCCTTCAAAGAGGCTCTGGTCCTGCTCCTGCTTCTGACACTGGCTCCCAGCTTATCCTGTCTCCTCTCTGCCTGGGTTTGCTTCCATGCAAACTGCTTTATGATCTGTTAATTAGAATTGCTGCATGAGAGCTGAAAACCAGCATTATTTCTGGTATGGAGCCCACCTCTGCCCTTGGGAGACTCAATGGCTGCTTCTGAAGCCATGTGCTGATTAAATTCAACTTCATGGTGTGTTCAAGTCATGAACAAATGCAGTCTGCAGCTCCAGGGGTCTCTGTGAGGCATTTCCAGGTGGGGATGACACTTCATACTTTACTCTGAGCTCCTCACATCTGTATGGGAGACTCTTCTAGGCTCTTCCAGTGCAGCAGAGGCTGTGTGATCCTTTCTCGTGCTTCAGCCTGGCCAGAAGAAATGCAGTGAAGTCACCTTGCTGTGTGACCCCCGCATGCCTTCCTGGCACTGATGTCACAGCAGTGTCTCCTGCACACTGTGTGTCCATGTTCCCTGTGATCTCCTGGGCTGGATTCTTTCTCTGTTGAGTGTCAGGATCCCCTGCCACCTCTGCCTTCTTTGCTGGATTGCTGTCGAGGCACTGGAGCTATGACAGATCTCGCCTAAGTGCTGGATCTGAACTGGATCCACCCTGGATTTAAGATGCTTTCCAGAAGCCTTAGCAGAGCCATTCCAGAGTCCAATAATTTTATTTTTAAAAAGCTTTCAATTTCTTTTGACAGGGCTGGAGTGTTTAAAGATGGCAAAGTGAAGGAGATAAATAGATTATTGATCGGACAGGCTTGTAATTCCTTAGTGAATTGGATTTAGCTCCTTCACTGAGATCAGGTCTCTGCCATAAATCTCCCAAGGAATCAATAGGATGGAGAGTGCAGGATGGTGAGCAGGACTTTTGTTTGTTACCATGGCCACAGGAAGAGACTGGCAGCAGGTCTCCAGTGGGAGTGGAGGGCAGGAACTTGGATCCACAAGTTTCTGCTGAGGCAACCTTGGCACAGGCTTACCCTGGCTGCACCAACACAGTAACTGCTCCCAGGGCTGCAGGGACCTGCACATGTGGCTGTCTCTGCCATGTGGAGGCAATTCCAGGTGCAGTCAGTGCTACCACAAGTTACCCTGGCATTAAAGGACAGTTCAGCTGCAGGAGCTGGAGGTGGGAGTGTGACCTGGCTTCCTGGGGGCAGGAAAGCTGGGTACAGCAGGATGGAAAACTCCCATCAGGTGCCCATGCTGTCCATTCCTTGTCACCTCCAGGCCCCCGTGTGCTTGAGTCCTGTCTGACTGCTCACTGGAGGCAGCTCCAGAGCCTTCCTGCCTGGGCTGGGCAAGGATTCAGACCATGATTAGAAGGACAGTGGGAGCTGCCAGCAGTTAAAAATGCCAAAACCCCAAACTTCTGTTAACTCCCTGATGTAGCAATAGTGCCAGGGAATAAAAACTGGCTGCTGGGAGAGTAAAAACTCTCTGCAGCCCTTCAGTCCCTCTCAGGGGTCTGTGTGTGCTCTGTGTCTGTGCCTGGCACCAGCACAGCCTCTGTGGCTCCTGAGAGCTTTGGGACACAAAGGGCTTTGCTATGTGGAAGGGCAGGAGTACACTTGGAGCCTTCGTGGTCTCATGTCTTGATCTTGTTGGAGATCTGTGTCTGAAGGTTTGTGGATAACCAGGCTGAGGGTGCATCAATGTCCAGTACACTGTGCTGGGGTGGAGGTCGGTCTGTCGATGCTCCTGCTCCCTGTTCTCCTCATCTTCACCAGCAAATTCAGAACAGAGAGACAGCCATGACTTTCCTAAAATTATTTATAATAGAGTTTATCAGCATTCAGATAAATGAACTTGAGCATGAACCTACAAGAATATATACATTCAGACCTCCTGGACTATTTTTTTTTCCAGTCAGGTGTACACTCTTCCAGTTCCCATCAACCCTGCTTTGCTCACACAGCTGAAGTCTTTGGGTTGTATGTGGCATTTCCCAGAAGTTCAGCCACTCTGCAGAACCTCTGGAGCCTCAGGCCCCGACAAAGTGGGCTGGAGGGCTTCCAAAGCTGGGCTTAGTTGGGAGACTTCCAGTGCTTCCTGATTCCAACTGAGCTGGCAAGGGACAAAAGCTTTTTTCACTCTATTTCATTCTCCTTCTGGTGCTGGCTACACCCCAAAAGGCAGAGACAATGAAAGGAGGAAGGAATCAGCTGCATCTTCTCAGTGCTCAGCAAAGGATCTGTGGGCCCTCAAGCTGGGATCCAGTATGGGGCATGTGGGAAAGGGATGATACCCGCACACCTCGGTCACTTGTGGAAACTGCGGGAAATCTTATTTAGAGCCAGTGAGAAAAACTCCTTGGTTTCCCATCTTCCATGGAAAAGCAGGAGAGGAACTGGTTGTGGCTTTTTCTAGTTTAAAGAAAACAAAAATCCCCCAGATATGTCATCGAGAGCCCTTGAGGGGAGGGGGCAGAGGGAGTTCTGCTGAAAAAGTGCCTTGCAGTTTGAGTTGAACATTTTATAGACTGATTTTATTTTAGAACAACTGCAATCCAGGAAGAGATTTTGAGCCGAACAGATCTGTTTGCAAACTTTTTATCTCATCAGAAAATCCACAACCCATGAATCGCATTTTCCATCGTGAAAACTTTGCGAAAACATGAGCTGCTCAACCAAAACTCATCTTGTTTGACCATTCCCAGAAGCGAGTGATGCAGAAGAAGCTGAGCTACCTAGAGCTGCAAATCCAAAGCCAGTCCAATTTTGTCACTGTGTACAAATCACAGAGCTGTTGTGGGGCGTAATCCAAGCAGGCATCGCTCGCAGCCCTTTCAGCTCAGCCAGCAGAAAGCCGTGTTTGCATCCACCACGCTCAGGCCTGGCTGAGGGGGCAGAGTCAGCATCAGTCACATTGCAGACTCTTTCTGACGGGTCAGGTGAGACGGACTCTGGAGCTGGATGGTTCCCCTGTGGAGTTAGTCAGGGGTTACACAGTTATCCCTGGCTCCAGGAAGCCCTTTCCTGGCCCAGATCACAGAACCACAGAATCACCAGGTTGGAAGAGACCTTCAAGATCATCGAGTCCAACCCATGCCCCAACACCTCAACTAAACCATGGCACCGAGTGCCACGTCCAATCTCTTTTTAAACACGTCCAGGGATGGTGATTCCACCACCTCCCCGGGCAGATTCCCATATCAGCAGAGACAAGGTGCACTGGGGACAAGGCAGGAGCTGGCTGATGGGGCTGGGGTGTGGGAGAAGCCAACAGGGAAGGTCTGGAAGGGCCAGCTGGGATCTCCTGCTGGCCCTGGGCAAGGGAGGTGCAGAGGGAGGTGAGATGGATTAAGGGGCACACGTGGGTTGTGTGCCCTGGCACAAAACTGAGGTTTATTAACAGGAAGGGGAACTGTTCCACCCCAGGGCTAATGGCCTTTTCTAAGTGACTGAAGGGGACAGAAGACTCCAAAGCAGGCTCTGGTGATCTCCACAGGCTCTGTACGAGCTCCACACCCAGTGTCAGTGTGAGCTAGCTCTGGCCCCTGGCTCTCCCGTGTTCCTGCAGTGGGTGCTGCCTGTGGGTGATCAGAGGTTGGAATCTGGAGTGTGCAGGATGGTGCTGGTGGGGGAAAAACTGTTCCCCACTCAGCAGGGGAGAGGCATGAAGGAACACAAACCCCTCTGTGCTCTCCTGAGCGCTGTGTGAGCAGAGCTATGAACAGGGACAGGGAGAGCTGCCAGCCTGGCCTCCTTTCCCAGCTGGGATAAACCATTCCCAGTGCTCCATCCGAAGCCCTGCAGCAGCCAGCCCTACTGTTAGCCCCCACTGCCACCCCTCAGCGTGGGAGCCAAAGCAAGCCTTGCTAGTGAGACAAGCTTCCCGTGGCTGGAGCATTCCTGGCTCTCCAGAGCTGCCATCCCTCCCCTCGTTTACCAACTCCGTTTGTCAAGCACCACCTGAACACTTCCCAGGCTGCCTCTCCCTGGAGCTCCAGAGCTCTGAAAAGGTCACCTGTCTTAGCAGGGAGAGGTGCTGGAAGTAAAATCACGTGTTCTTCCTCTTTTCCAAGACCCAATGTGACGTGGGAAGATGAACCAGCTGCCAGGACCCTTCTTGGTACGTGAGGTGCTCTGCAGTGGTTTGTCCAGGCTGTGCCTGTCTGCCACAGATCCTGGGCTGTTCCCGTTCCCAGGCCGTGCCTCTCCATGCTATGGATGCCTCATTTCTCCTTGGAAACAACGACCTGTGGGCGCATTTGAAACCCACAGAACCATGCAGATGCCCCAGCTCGTGTGAGATCTGAGCCATCCAGCACCACAGGTGTGCACATGGGAGGAAAAGGGGGCTTCCAAGCTCTGTTCCTCCTGTGGAAGCCGAGGATGCTGAGCTGAGAGCCTCCCTGTGACAGGGAGTAGCAGCTCCCTGCCTGCACCGAGGGCAGCAATCCCAGCCTGAACTGTTATCTTCGTGTGCTGTCAGAGCTCCAGGGACTATGACCTTGCTTCGAAAGGTATTTAATGTCTACAAGGAAGATACAGTCAAAACAATTCTCTTCCTCCAAAGTGAAACACGGCAGAAAGAGAAGTGAGGAGAAGGAGTGAGCAGACGCTGGGCAGTTTTTCAGTGAGGCTGAGTTGCAGCTCTTTGCTATTTTGAGCCAATATCTGCTTGGGGCAGCTCTGGGGGCTGAGCTGGGCCCGGCTGCTCAGCTCTGGATGCTGAATCTGAGCCCCCACTGGGGATGGCACAACTGGAAAAGGATCAGGAGCCAGAGTTCAGAACAGATGTGGGTAGGCTGCTGGTAGTTCTGCCAGTCCCCCTCCCTCCTTACCAGGACGTCCCATTTACTGCTTGCATAGTTCCTGTGTGACACTGGGACAAAGTCTGTCCTCTACAGCAGCTCTAGTGACAAGCCTTGCAATGTCCAGGTGGCTCAGGAAAGGAATGGGACAAGGGAAAAACAGGAGTTAAGACAGGCCTGAGACACAGAAAGCAGCTGTCCAAAGATATCTGAAGCTTCTTTACAATGTTCTCCCCAAGATTCTTCCATTCTTCCCTCAGCAAAGGAGTTTGGACTTGTTTCCTTTTCTGTGTCCAGAACTGAGAAGAAATATTTTTGCTTCTACCAAAGACAAAACTGCAAAATGTCCATGTCCACTTGACAAAATCCAGAAACTCAGTACTTTTGTTAAAGTATTTAATTTAAAAACTTTTAAAGTAAAATCTTTATTTTTTGTTAAAGGTGGAAGAACACCATTTTGAACATTCAAATGTTCCTTGGAAAAACTAATTCAAGAATTCCACTGTTAAATTTAGAACAGACATAATGGGAGCAATGCTTTCCAGAAGAAGGGCGATGCTTGAGGTCATCTGCTTTGCAGTGGACCAAGAGAGTAGAATTGAACACAACAGGGAAACTGAGGCACGGCAGAAGCCACACAACTTGCCAAAGACACAGACGAGTCGCTTTAGAGCCACAGCTCCAATTCACGAGGACATAACTCCTGCAGCTGCTGCCTGGAACACGCCAAGGGGAAGCTGTTGCATCTCATGCCCTGTACGAGACCTTCAGCAGGGCGTGACTTGTGTTCCAGGGTGTGGCGAGAACCTCTGGATTTCAGCAGCTCTGCAGTGACCCGCGTCCCACAGGTTTGTGCCCTGGGACGAGACCCTCAGGCACTGGCCCAGGGAGGGGGAGCTGTTTGCCTGGGAATGGGAACGGGCCCCACCCTTGTCAGGCCCTGGCGCCAAATTTCACCGGAGCTTTTCAAGTTGCTGTGTCCGGTCTGCCGTGCACCAGGTTGGATGCTGAGTTCTGCCCCATCCGTGTGGTGCCTGTGATCATTCTGCTGTTCATGGAGATTGGAAGAGCTGGACACACCAGGATTTCAAAGGTGGAAAGGAGTCTAATAGATACACGAGTCCTTGACGGGTTTCCCTGAAGATAATTTGGATTAAGAAAGGAGGGAAGAACTGGGGCTGCCTAGAGACCCAGAGATGTCCACGCAAGCACCTCGAACAATGCAGACAGTCACAGACTGAGGTGGATGCACTGTCAGCACATCAAACTTCTCAGACCCACTTTCCACCTGTAACAGCCCCTGAGAGCCGCTGAAAGGTGGAGTTCCCATCCCTCTGTCCAAACTCAGTGTGCAGCTTGATGACCTATCTGGCTGCCATCCAGAATGGAGGTTTTGGGATTCCCATTCTGAGCCCTGAAGCCTTTTCTTGTACCTTTAAATAGAACGGGGCTTTGAGGGAAACTGGAACTGGAACAAAGCTCCTTCCCCACTGTGGGGCCAGCGGGGTCGACGAAGAAGCAGCTGAGGGTGAAATCAATTAATTCATTCATTACAGAGCTACTGCAGTCACAAAGATATTTCAATTGTGCTTGCTGAGAGGTCCTCATGAGAGATACATCTCATTTTCAGAGAGGTCCCAAGGGGAGGGCATCGTCAGACAATTTCACTCCTGCTGACTAGAGGGTAACACAGACATTCTAAGGAAAATGTACCCTCTCGTCACCTCAAACTTCACTCCAGAACAAGGAAGAGTTTGAGTGAAATCAGATCCCACTTCAACCCAGGGAGATTTTTAATAGAAAACCACAAAAAGTTGGGGAGAGAGGAGTTGGTGAATGCTATTTTCAAGGTTTAGAGAACGAGAAAGTGAGGCTGGAAGCACCTTTCCCTTCCAGAGAAGTTTGCTGTCAGGCTTCTGTTGCTGGGCAGGATTTCTGAGATGGCTCAACACTCACAGGGAAACCTTCCAAGCCCCTTGATCACGATTCCACGAGAAACCACATGCTCTGGGCTGTAGCCTTCTGCCCCAAATTCCTCCTGGTAGCTTGATGGGCACATCCTGCAGCTGCATTTGATTCCATGCCCATCATAGCCTTCCCCGTGCTTCACACACCCCTGTGCTGTCTGATCTTGTAAGGGAAATGTAATGGTTTTAAATATAAATTTAGGTCATTTTAAAAAGACTGTGAAGGTCTGATCACTGAACAGCTCTTATAACAAAGTATGGCACTTTTCCCATGCACTTTTGAGCCCCAAACCAGAGAACAGGATGTCAGTTGTTTAATCACCGTCATGATTTCAAACCCTTTGCTCCTTGCAGAGATTTTTCAAGAGTCCTACAATCAGTATCTCATAATCTTCTGAAGATACAGCTATTTATTGCAGGATTTGGCTGGGTAATGTTTCAGAGAAAGAAAATGTCATCCTGTCTGGATATTCCATGTTAGCAAGAGAGAAAATGCACCTATTGACAGATGAATAGACAAAAAGAGCCTGCAATTCTGGAGAAAAACCAGAGCTTTTCAATCATTTCTATGTACCCGACAGCAAAGTTCACCTGCAAAGCAAGGGCACAGTCTAAACACCCACGGTGTAATCCAAAAAACACTGAAGTGAGCAGGGCTATGGGGGAAAAGCATAAAGTGCTGACGAATTTAGTCCATTCCTTTAATATATTGAGGATACAGATGGCACAAGCAGTCCCTTCCCGAACTGGGCTGACACCGTGAGAGGAGCAATGGATCACAGGAGAGAAAGACTGAAATCCATGGAAGGTTCAGTGACAGCAAAGGAGCAAAGTAATAACCGCTTTTCCTTGCTTGTCTTTCTAAAAAGGGATCATCCATAAAGCAGAATCAGCTTCCTCAGTTTGGAGGAAGGATGGATGGATGGAAACATTGGGTTTGCAATTCTGTGTAAAGAAGTTCTTACACCTGATGCCAGCACAATATGAAATTTCATCAGGAATTTGATTAAGTGTCGAGGGGTGTGGTGTGAGCCATACCTGGAAAAATACTTCTGAAGGGATAAAGACTTAGCAGAGTCTGGAAGTTTCATGTTTCCATGTCCTACATTTGGTGCTTTTTTATTTTCCTTTTTTTTTTTTTCAAAGCTCCAATACATATATAGAGATATTTTCTTGCTTCCATCCCCATTTTCAGTCCTCAGCCAAGAACTAAAAGTGCTCGAAGTACTTCTAAGGGCTGTCTGCATAGCCAATTGTCCAATTTCACAGGCTTTAATGGCTTAGAGTGGAACTCACACGTCCCTCTCTGTCTGCCATGCTCCAACCCAGACACAGCTAATGACAGCGACAGAAAGCCAAGCTAAGTGGCCAAAACAAACCCTTTGATATACAGGAGGCTGAAAGGGATCATTTTTTTTTTACTATTTAAATTACCTTTTTTTTTTAACATTTTCAAGATATTTTGTTCTTGGTACAACTACTTTTTAGTGATAGAAGAAAAGACATCAAAAGTGTGACACAGCCAGCTTTGGGGCTGATAGGAGTAGCTCTTCACTGACGTATGTCTTTGCATGAAAATCCCAGATGGTCACTTGTTCAGTTCACCAAATTTGCAGTATTCAGCAAGGTGTAAAAAAAAAAGCCTTCTCCCTAAGCCGCCATCATTTGTAGCTCCCTCTGGACTGATTTTTTCAGCTGTTCAGACTCTGTTGTCCCCACAGCCAAACGCAGAGCCCTTCTGTGAGGGTTGGTTCATTACCTCGCTTCCTCGTTTGACTTCTAATTCTCCAAAAACGCACAGAAAAAACCCAAAAGATCCAATTAACAAGAGAACCTGAGAAACAAGGGGGATGATTCTCCTGTTCCAAGCCCGTCCTGCACTCCCTGTGTCCTGCTGTGTCCTGCTGTGGGGTCTGCCCGCGTGGGAGGACGAGTGGGGACTGCCTCTGAAAGCCTCAGTCTGTGTTTATTTAAGCAAAGCTTCATCTGGCTGATGGGGATCCGTGTAAAATGAATGATTCCACATGGCAGCACAGACCTATCCCCCTGCTTCCTGGGCTTTTTCTTTTCTGCAAGGAGAATGAAATCCCCAAAGTCTGCCTGACTGCTGCTGCTTTCAGGGGGTGGGTGGCTGCTCTGCTGAGTTCAACTCTGATGTTCTCAAACTCCAGAGAAAAAGTATAATTAAATTAACCTGGAAAGGCCTTCTGATTCCAACGTATGGATACATTTTCTGAAGAGAGAGAGTTATAAAAGGACTTATTTTCTGTGTTCCTGCTGCAAGATTTAAACCCTCTCTCCTGGTGGGATTCTGCTATGTCCCAAAATCCAGACTAATGTTCATGACATATTCACTAACTGTGCTGCATTACCATTGCCTTGCTGGGCTGTGCAGGAGTGTAAATACGGGAATAAGAAATCTTCCTCCTCATTTTCTTTATTCCCATTTTTAGCTGCTCTGATCCTTTCCCAGCTTCACTCTCTGCTCCTTTCTGGGTTGTATTTCATTGCAAAGATGGGAGAGCAGTGGGTGGGTGCCTGTCACACAGAGTCAGAGAGCACCGGGGGTGGGACAGGTCCCTTTGGAACCCCAGGGCAGTGGGGCTGTTCCCTCTGGCAGGTTGTCTCTGGGAGCTGCAGCACAGCAGCCTCCAAAATACACATCCTGGGAGCCAGGCGTGTGTCCAGGGTGTCTGCAGAGGCAGCTCACTGCCCTCATCGCTGTCAATCCTGTATTTTATGGGAATAAATCGTCCAGGGCAAACTCTATGGTTAATGGCTGAACTGGGGAGTGAGAAACCTGCCAGCACCAAGACAGAGATGTAGGGAAACCAATGGGCCACAGGAACAAATTCAGGCAAGCTTACAATGGGGAAATAACCAGAAAGGCAGAATTTTCCTAAGCTTTTAAGAGAATTTATCCTACATATTTAGAACCATAGAAAAGTTTGGGTTGGGACTGTTAAAGGTCACCCAGTCCCCTGTTAAGGACTGCCCTTGGCAAGGCAGGACAGTGGCAGTGCAATGGCTTCTTAGGGGCTGTGCTTGCAACTTTTCCCACTGAAATACTCTGCTTTTAAGTGCCTTTAGTTATCTGGACTCTGGTGTGCTGTGCTGAACAGCTGCTGCGAGTTAGATTCGGCATGAACAGTTTGAGATAAAGGGAAGCAGGGTTCTGCTCCCCCTCACCTGCACCTTGGAGATCATGCTCATCTTCTACCCATTAAAAGAAAGAACTCTGGTAAAAATAGTGTGAGATGATGTCATTAGAAATTATCATAATGCATCTGGAAAGAAAAACCATTGGGGATACCTGGGTGATCTTAAATCTGACTTTTTTTATTTTTTTCATATCCCTGATTTATTAATTTTAACCTGCTCCTAGCAGGAAAGAGGACGTGATTTGTGTTTGCAGAGGTCTGGCTCTAACCTGAATAGCGTGGGAGAGTGGGAGAGGAGGGTGTGGTTTTATGTGATCATTTCTTGTCCCCTTTCCTGTGCAGGTTTCTCACAGGTCAGAGCAGTGACAGGGGTGCAGTGTGCCCTCCCCAAGATGGAAAGCAGAAGCAAAAAGATCACCAAAAGCTTCAGGCTCCGTGCCATCCTCTTAATCCTCCCCAAATTGCATGGAAGGACCAGCAGAAATGAGGACAGGATGTCCAGGCAATTTATATCCATCCTCTCCCTGATAACATCTCTGCTTCCTCAGGAAGGCACCATTTCTGTGCTAAGAAATAACCTGAACTGGTGGCTGTGCAGCATCTTTTCCTCCTGACGAGCTGGGGCCATTCCAAATGAGGATAATAAACGATATAAGGAACAATATAAGCGCTGCTATAAATAAGAATGCTGCAATTCCACTGATGACTTATGGTGGCATTATAAATGATCGGAGCAAAGTCAGGAGGTCTCCTCACACCACCAGAGCCTCATGGTAGAATTATAGATCTAATTTAAGTGCATTTTGGGGGTAAATTATTTATTAAAGTGTAAAGCTTATGGAGACAAATGTTCAAGTAGTCAGACTCCTGGACTAGGTGAGCATTCCTAATAATTACAGGTAGAATTTGCTCCTGGGCAAAAGGACTGGATTAGGATTTTAGCAACATTTTAGGTATCCAAAAGCCCTGCAGAACACTTCTTGGCACAGGGCTGCAATCTCTAAACTTACAGTGAAATGGGCTCCATGTGCAGGTGATCAATCCAGAGCACCTACTGCTCATAAATCCATTTTAATGATTAAACTGGAGCTAGGAGATGAGAGCAACAAGAAACTTTTCTCAGGCTCATGAAAAATCTCAGGCTGTTGTCTTACAACTTTTGTTTTAAGTTTTCCTGCACTTCAGGAAGAGGAGTCTTGTTGCTGGTGTTTTCACCTCTTTTTGCATATTTCATTCTAATTTCAGTCGGGATTTGTTGCTAAACAAGGAAAGTGCTGGCAGGACCGTGGTGAAATTTCTCCACGTAAGGGGCTGTGAAATAGTGGGAGGGACTGTCCAGGGAGGTGGTGGAGTCCCCATCCCTGGAGGTGGCACTCAGTGCTCTGGGCTGGGTGCCGAGGTGGGGATCAGTCACAGGCTGGACTCGATGATCTTGGAGGTCTTTCCCAACCCTAATGATTCTGAATGAAATTCCCTCTGACACACGCTTCTTGAGTGAAATCAGGCACCTCATTAAAGCCTCTCAAAAAAACAAACAGATGTTTTGAAATACCTAATTTTCTGTTTTCTCTAAGGAGCTCTCCACACTAGGCTGGCTGATCTCCCTGTGCCCAGAGCCTGCAACTCCCACAAGGCCGAGCTCATGGAGGCATCCCCCAGTGTGACCCGAAGCCTGCTTTTGGCAGGGGAAGTAGAGGAAGACTCATCTTATAAATCCTTCCGAAGACTGAATTTTCTGCAGTCTTCTGCATCACAAAATGAGCCCATGGAGCAGGAGGCTCAATGCTCTTGCACCACTGGGCTGCATCAAGGATAAACACATTAAGGCGAGGCATTAAGATCCTGTGGTAATTAGGAGCCATATAAGTAACTTAGATATAGAATGAAGCTACTAATAATGCATGAATGCAAAGCCTTAAGAAGTTTGCTTCGTATAAAGCACCCAGCTATTCGGTGGCTTAGCTCAATTCTCTGAAGCTGCAAATTCAGGCTGAAAATCTTAGGAGAATGTGCTCATCCAGGGAGGTTTTTTTTTCTCCTTGTCATACTTAAAATATTGCTGAGCCCAACTTTTTGTTCTAGGCAATGTTTCTCCCATTGCTCCCAGCCAGACTAGAAAATGTAGAAAGGCAGGGCAAAATGCTTTTTTTTTTTAAAAAAAAAAGCACATAAAATTAGGCAGAGGGCTTGGGGGAAGATTCTGATTAAGGGAGTGTGTCTAATGGTCAGGCCAGGGAGATGGAATCAGTATTCCTGCCACTAATTCACTGTGTAACCTTGTGCTGTCGCTAAGCTTTTCTGTGCTCTGTTTTCCTCGTCAGTAAAATGAGTATTATAATAGTTACCTTCCTGATAAGGGTTTCAGTTAATCAATTTCTAAAGCCCTTAAGTACAGAGAGACACAAGATATCATATCAACAAAGTCCAGCATTTATCTGTGCCTGGATATTCCCTGAACTGCACCAGCTGTAAAGGAATAGAACCTGAGCTGTATAAACCCAAAAAATTCCCATTGACTTTGAAGAATAAACACTATTTCTTGCAAATACTACCTGCGTGTTTTTGTCACAGGCAGGATTTGCTGCTTAAAAAAAAGTGTTTGAAAAGCAAATTGAAAAGGTTTCAGGTGGGCTGGAAGAATTAAACTCCCCTGATGACTGAATTGCTTGCACAGTTTACCTGTGCTGCTCCTCACAGTAACTTGAGTCAGTCTTTGTGCTGCTGCTGGTAGCAGGAGACAGAAAAAAGAATGCTACAGTGGGTTTTGCTCAGAATTCTGAATTTTTGCCAAGGAAAAAGGAGGAGGAAATAATGAAAATTTGACAGGTGTTTTTCAAACAATAGAATACTAAATTATGGTCTGGGAAGGAAGATCTTTTCTTATAAGAGCTGACTAAGGAGCTTAGCAAAACTGAAGGGTGAAAGAGAGGAGGGATTGTTGTATATAAGTAGATCAGGGTGTAGCAGCAGGGAAGGAAAAGAGCTATTAAATCAAAAGGACAATGCTGAAAGAACAAATGGGTATAATAAACAGGCCTTTAATAAATTCAGGTATTAATTAGAAGAATGCATTTAAATATCAGAAGAGCTGGATTATAGCCAGCAGGCATGGGCAGGTTAGGAGCCCACCCAGCTATGAGCTGGGCAGGGGAGTGGACCTGAAACTGACCTCATCCCTTTCTGATGCTCAAGCAAGTAAATTGATTGAAGTATTTCTCAGTTTTTCCTTCAGTTTACTACATTTCCTGGAAAATGCAGAAGATAATCTCCTTTCTTCAAAGTACCTTCCTACACATACCATAGCAGATTTAAATAGAGGAGGTAGCTACACATCACCACTGTGTCACACATATCTTCCTTCTCTCCCTCTCTTTGCTCTGCACTCAGGGTTTGCTGCCTTCTCTCACTTCTGTTGTCGGTGCTCGGCCTCAGTCGGCCTTAGCACACGAGCGAGGGAGGCTTCAGCGCTTTTGCCCATAACTCAGTCAGAGGTCACAAAGCTGGCATGTAAAGGTTGTTTATTCTAATGTTATCTATAGCTGCGATGTCCNGTGTCAGGTCCCCTAAATTAGACAGAGACATGTCGTGGCTTCCGACATTCTGTCACTGCCCAATCCTTATTTCCTCCCCTTCCTTCACCTTGCAGCCCAAACCCTTTCAGCCCTGTCCTTCATTAAGTAAAGGCAAGCAGTTGATGGTTACAAGCTTCAGCACATGCGAAGCAGCTTGAATTTAAAATGTGTGTTTCCTTCCTTGCCCTGCTCACTTTGGGCTGCCTTGGCTTTCAGTGCCTCAGCTCTCAACCTGCTCAAGTCCCAACAGCTTGACACTTGAATAATTTAAGTGATTTACTTTCCCCAAAGTGCATCCAAACAGATTTATTATGAGTGTTTGCGACCTGTTCTTTTAAAGCACTTCTCTGATGTCTGTTCTTCATCAGAGTTCACCACCCAAGTCAGTTCACAGTGCTAATAGGAAGGTGAGTGCTGTTTCTTGAAGTTTATCATGGGAGCTAAGCCATCCAGGTGAGCTTAAATTATGGGTCTCTGTGTTCATTGAGGCTGTAGAATGTGCAGGTATGATAAAAACAAAATACATTGAAAAAAAAAAAAATTAATTTCTCCATGTGGAATTTCTGTCTCTGTACCAAGAAATTGCACACGCTACTTCATGAACTTTTATCCTCTTTTAGGGCAAAGTGCTGTT
The DNA here is from genome assembly GCA_013399195.1 of Dicrurus megarhynchus. Lineage (NCBI taxonomy): Eukaryota > Metazoa > Chordata > Aves > Passeriformes > Dicruridae > Dicrurus > Dicrurus megarhynchus. Next base: position 537,510 of record VXAD01007406.1, read on the forward strand.
ATTTGTTTGTTTATTTATTCTCTACCAGTTTGTCACACACCAGCACATTCCTTGGGATTCACAAATCATCCTCTTTCTCCTTGGACCCCTCTGGTCTGCCGGAAGAGGGTGTCCCTTTCTGCAGGCTGGCAGCTCCCCACCCTTGGCAAAGCTCCTCGTACTCCCTGTTAGCTTATTTTTATTCCCCACAACTCTCCTCCACACCAAGGTGGGACCTCCTGCAGCTGCCTGCCCAGTTCCATCTGGCCTTACACACACCAGTTTTGCCCTGCTGCTGGAAAATCTTCTCTTTCCCCTTTCTGACTTGTGTCCAGAAGGCATTAAGTCCTCCCTCTGGATATGCCTCAGGGACTGTAGTGTCCCAGGGGGCAAGGAAAGCATTTTTATAGCTACTGTGGGACTGAGAAAGGCCATATGGAAGTTGGTAGAAGAGTTTGTACAGAATTGGTACTCCAGGCTCTCTGCCCCATGGGTCAGCCCTAAGTTTGTCCTTCCTTTCAAATTTGTACAGGTTCCTGCCCTGGTCTGAGTTGCCTCAGTTCCCTTTGTCACATCTCAGTACTGTATAGTCAAAATTCCTCTCTGTGCTTTCTTCCATGCTGTTCTTCACCATTTTCCTGCCTGGCTCGAAGCTTCCCTGCCTCACTGCACTGCTGGTCACTCAGCTTTCCCTGCTCTGCTTTGTCCATCACTCTGAAACTCCTCTCCCTGTCAGAGGAGTCTGTCTGCTCGCATTTGAGCACACACCACTCATGTTAAGCAGCAAATCAATCCTGCATTCCCTGTCCTAATGTGTCATGTGGGAATCTCTCTGGAGCCCACAGTGAGGGTTACAGCTTCCCCTCTGACCTGTGAATTCGCTCCTGCTGTGGGGACTGAGCACTGGTCCCTCATCCACTAAAAGAAGATTTCAGCCTCATTTTTCACTGGCAGTGACCAGAATGACCAATCTGCTGCCTGCTGAGGAGCAAAAGGTCAGGCCAAGTCCACTTTGTGGCCACTTGTTTTTCTCCACAGTGACCAATTTCAGGCAGTAATAGAAGCATCAATAATGTCTCTGTCTTCCCTGACTGCTTCGTTTCTTCTTTTTCTTTTTCCCTATTGATTGAAATATTGCAGCCTCCATTTGTTAGCTGGGCCCCTGCGAGGCAGGCTGAGGCACTCACAGCTCATGTCTTGCTCAGGAGCAGGATGTGAGGAGCTGAACTAATTTGGGATTGTGGAAATGGTGGCCACAGAACACAACTTGTGATCTCCTTGGCTTAGGCTCTTCTGTGGCTGAGTTCTTGGTGCTCTGGGGAGCCGCCGGGCAGCTGAAATGGTTCTGTTGTGTTTGCTTGCTGAGATGTACAAAGGAAAAGCCCCCTCAGACTTTCCTCGGGCCAGAGGCAAAACCCTCTCCGAGGGCTGTTGCAGTTCCTGCTGCCAGAGCTGCAGGTGAAGCTGAGAGCAAGAAGAACCCCTAAGGACAGGAGCTGTGGCACATGTGTCCCCAGAGCCACCCCAGCTGTGTCCCTGCTCAGCTCCATGCAGACCACGATCCATCCAGTAGGAATTCTGTGGAAATCAACTCTTCCTTCCATCTAGGTGGGAACAAAAAAAAAAAACCCCAAAGCCAACAACAACCACCAAAAAACCCGGAAAATCCCAAACCACCAGAGAGCTTCATCAGAGATCATGCTTCTTCCCTGGGGCTGGGTCAGGCTCAGCCGGGAGCTTCTTTGAATTTCACAGTTCCCTTTTCTCAGGATAAATTAAAGTTCAGCTGCACTGTTGCACCCCCAGCCTGGGACTCATGACTTTTGAGCTGTCACCCCCGATCATTTCTCCTTGCACAGGCACAAGGAAAGGGAAGATGATACACTCATTTTGGTTTCTACCGGGCAGATCCTGTGTTGTGCTGAGTCAGACCCTATTTCTTGCTGTTTTTCTGTAATTCTACTTCCAGTTTCTAATTGGAAATTAGAATTAATTCCAATTTCTAATTCCCCACCTTGTAACTGCCCCCACGGGCTGTCCCACCTCACCACAGACCCCGATGGCATCTAATTGTCATTGGGGTTGTGTTTGGAGTGGGTGTAAGACAAGTTTCCTGCTTCTGTACTGACCTGCTGCTCTACAGACTCCATATCCCATCAGGATCCTCCTCTGGAATACAGCTCCTTGCAAATGCTGATTGCTGTTGACAGCTGAAAACTTGATGGAATTTGGTGGTTTTAAACAAATCTGATTCTGCGAGCACAGGTTTTGACTGCAAGGGCTTTGTAGTTTAAAATTGCTGAAGTTAATTGATATTCGAGAGTTATTATTCAATGGTAATGCATTCATAAACAATGTCACTGCTCGTTTGAAAAATTAAAACATTAATTTAAATTAAACTGTAAACAAGGGAAAGATGTTGTGTGAGTAAGGACTGAGAAGGCCCTGCAGAACATTTGACTGGAGTGATATTGTGCCTATATCCACACGGGACGTGGGCCTTTTTAAATCAGGAGAGTCACAACCATGTCAGGCCCTATTTTCCAGCTCTTCTCAAAGTCTTTCTTCTCTCCTAAGAGGAGATGATACTCAGCAGTCACTGAATCTTCAGAAACCTCTGTCAACACTCTTCTCTATCACACCTCTCATCTGACTGGGACATTTGAGCACCTGAGCTGGGATGTGATGGCACTTCCACCCCATGTGATTCTTGCTGTGATTAAAATCAACCCATTTGGGGCTGAAAAAAAAAATACAGCTGCCTGTTTTCATGATCTTACCTTATATCACTTCCAACAGGAAAGGTTTCTTGGGTAGAGTGTGGCATTTGCTGAGACATTTCCCTGTCCTAATAAATCCCTGCTTTATAGATAGATGAGACAGGTTATAAGCCTGGGTCAATAAGGGAGGCTACAGAAGTACACAGAGCAGTGAGTTAAATCTTGGGTGACCTGGGTTCAGGATTCTGCACTGCTACAGATCTCTCTAATCTTGCATAAGTCACCTCTTCTCTCCTGTTTTTTCCCTGTAACTTGGGTCTGTCAACACTCTCTTGCATCATGGGATTTTCAGAGTATAAATACTCCAGAAGTGTGGAGGCAGTCGGTGCAGGGGTAATGAGGGTCATCTAAATACCATACTTAGATAAGTAAGGATGATTATTTTCCATCTCCTTTATCCCTGCATGATAAAAATGTTTCCAGAAACCATTATATACAGCACATGAGCAAGGAGCAGCGGGAGAGTAATTCCCTGTCCTCAGCTATTTTCTACATGTGGATGAGGTCTATTTTTGGAGGGGGGTGGTTATTTTATCCCTGAGCCTTTTCTCTACACATTGGTAAATAGGGTACATTTTGCACAAGTTTGTTCCTCACGCCACCCCAGTAAATATTAGCAAGTAAAATATATAAAGTTATTTGTGGTGGGCGAGAATCAAATCTCCTCTCGGGGATTACTGGCAACAGAAGAGGCAGAATGACTTTAATCCTGTCCAGAACAGAGAATTCCCAGTAGTTTCAATGTTAGTCTTTTGTTTTCCAGAAGTTTACCTTGGGTTCCCTGTGGGTCACAGCAAACTTGATTTGGTGGAATCTGATCCCTGACATTTCTTCTAAAACAGTCTCTCTATCAGATAGAAAAAAAATCCCATTTTTTTTCTCCTTACGAGTGCAAAGCAAGGGGATTGTTCCTTAAAATGAACAAGAAAACTTGAGGTGTCTAAATCAGCTTCTCTATATGGCAAAACGTACTTATTATTTATTTGTAGAAAGAATATAAGAAGCAGAACTCCTAGGCTCTATCTTTAGCAGCAAATGACCAATTTTAAGTTGTGTCCTTTCATGCCTCAGTTTCCCGGTGTTCAGAAAACCGTAATTAATTTTTAAGGCAAGATATGCCCTATCTATGCAATTCTATATTCCATTATGCTTGGTATAACCATTAAATTATTTTTTTAAAGCAAATGATTTAAAACTGATAGTAAGAAATACTTTTCCTACACAGCACATAATTAACACGTGGCACTCAATGCCACAGACGTTATTGAAGCCGAGAGCCTTGGAGGATTCACAAAAGGATTAGAGATTCATATGAATAATGGGAAATTCTATTAGAGAAAATAAAAAATGTATGAAGGATGGAGGACGTCATGCTTTGGGGTTATAAAGCAGCTGCTAATTGAGGACAGAGACGTGCTGGGTGCACAGGACATCCTGGGATGGTTTTCCACTGGGTTTCTTGGGCAGGACAGCAAAGCTGGGCTGCTGGAGGGGCTGCTGGGCTGCTGGAGGGGTTACTGGGCTGCTGGGCTGCTGGAGGGGCTGCTGGGCTGCTGGAGGGGTTACTGGGCTGCTGGGCTGCTGCAGGGGCTGCTGGGCTGCTGGAGGGGTTTCTGGGCTGCCCGTACCTCTGCCCTCCTTCAGTGAGGCAGCTCCTGTCTAAAGGTGACAACAGAAATAAAACCCAGAGCCAGCTATGGATGAGCCATCGTGGTCTGGCAGCCCATGGCAACGTGGAACTGGGATTTTTGGCATTGCTTCCAGCTGTTCCTGACTTTCCAGCTGTGTGGGGAGGCCTCAGGGGCACCACAAGCTCCCAGTGCAGGGGGATGTCACAGGCACCGTGGGACAAGTTCCAGCACACTCTCCCATCTTCCCCATGTGTAACCCCACAAAAACCCCACAACTAAAGCCCTCCAAGGTCAATCACACCTGGGTGCTTGGTTGGTTTGGAGTCATTCCTGTCCAGTCTCCACCTGCCCCTTCTGCAGGGCCTTCCACAGAAGTCCTGCAGCCATTTAACAAACACCTCAGGTAGCTGACCGTGTTTGCAGCCCCTGAGCAATTACAGTTCATCCAACCAAAGGCTTTCATTTGATCCAGGCTCAATTAGCAGGGAAGGCATTGCCACATCTGCCCGCGAGTTCAGAAGTGTCCACAATTCCACTTAGATTATTGCTGTATTTCTGCAGCCTTTGATAGACTAAGATTGATTACAAGAAATAAGAAAAAAGAGTGACCTTCCTCAGGCTTTTCCAGTGGTATTTCCGTTAGTATTTTATAATCACTGTTTAAGGGAGAAATTGCTCTCTGGTTATTAATGTAAAAATTATCACCTTCTTTGACTAATAAAATCAATAAAGGCTCCTATCCTTTGAAAAGGCCAGAAACCTTCTCTCTCTTCATAATTAAACATTTCAACCTAATCTGGAGCAATAATAACCTTCAAAGTTTTATAAAATTCCTAATAATAATATCTTACAGAACACCTTTCTGCTCAGCAGGTTTCACAAATTGCAGTCCAGGTTTGGAAAGCATCTTTATTCGCGGCCGGACTGGGATACACATCAGGTTTTATGGAGTTTTTTGTGGAGTTTCACCATCAGTGGTAAACAAATCCCTGCAGGGTATCTGAATGTTGCATTACTGGCACTGTTAAAGGGCTGTTGTTTCTGGGTTTTCTGTGTAGCAGCCAGAGGATGTAATTTTTAATTGCTGGTGCCTGTAGCAGGGCATTTGCACTCACTCAGAGACCTCTAAGGGAATCATGGAACGGGCTGGGTGTGAAGGGAGCTTACAGCTCCTCTAGTTCCAACCCCTGCCATGGGCAGGGACGTCTTCCACTGGACCAGAGTGCTCAGAGCCCCATCCAGCCTGGCCTTGGACATTTCCAGGGATGGGGCAGCCACAGCTTCTCTGGGCAACCTGTGCCAGGGCCTCCCCACACTCACAGCAAAGAATTTTTTCCTGTTATCTCATCCAAACCTGCTCTTTGTCACTTTGAAGCCCTTCCCCCTTGTCCTGTCACTCCAGGCCCTGTAAATAGTCTCTCTCCACCTTTCTTTAGGCTCCCTTCAGGTACTGGAAGACCATAATCAGGTCACCCCAGAGCCTTCTCTTCTCCAGGCTGAACAATCCCAGTTCCCTCAGCCTTTCCTCAGAGCAGAGCTGCTTCATCCCTCTGATAAACTTTGTGTCCTCCTCTGGACTCACTCCAACACGTCCAGAAAGGATCAGACTGTTGCAGATATTGACCATTTATAGCTACTTTCTATTAAAAAACTACATTTTTTCAAAAGGTTTTATTTTTTATATGTGTGTTGGAACATAGTGGGCAGAAGCACTTTTTGATGTCCCTCGTTCCAGCAGGGTTAGCTGTGGATGTGAGGGTCAGTGAGGATGAGAGCACCAAATATCTCTTCAGCCCAGCTGGAGTGTCGGTGTTCACTTACACAGTGGTAGAAGGGGGATCAAAATTCCTAATCTCACATGGAGAGATACTGCTCCTGCCCCTCTAGTTTCTCCTGTCCTTTTCTGGAGTTCCATTTATCAGGATTACTCGCTCCTCAGACAAGTTATCTCTGTCAGGCTTGAATGGCTGCTCTCCTGGGCACTGAGAGACATCCCAGCTAATTAACTATCATCCTTCATTTGATGATGATGAGCATCCACTGAGAACCTTCCATCCCAGTGGATCTCTTGGAGCTCCACATATTAAACAAACCTGCCTGTGCCAAGCCCAGGGGTTTCCTGCTCACAAAATGAGTGGCAACCAGTTTGGAGCCGAGTCACTCGGCAGTTTAGGAGCAGGCAGAGGAGCTGTGCTCCAGTTCATGGCAAGGGGAAGGAGTGCCCTTATGGAATGATTAACTTGTCTAGGAAAATGATGTCTCTGCAGGGATTTCATTTCACGTGTAGCTGCCACCAGGAGCCCTGTAAGAGAGCAGGAAATACAGTTTAGGAATCCCCTCTCAGCGGTGCCCATTTCTAGAATTCCTGCAGGTATCATAGGGGTGTGTGTCAACTTATAATTAGGCAATCATAACTCAAAATTCGCCAATTTTGATCTAATCTAACCCTTTCCTAGGTATAAGCATTTCCAATGTGTGTTTTCTTATGAAAGAATGTCCTTTCAGTGCCTGTCCTTGAAACCTCTTAGGCATTCCCAAGGGATGACTGAGCTAATGCTGGACTTTTTTATCCATTTTTCAGCCGTTTCAATGTGGGATCTTAACTGGTGTTCTGTGGCCCTGATCTGTGCTGTATGGACAAGTCCTCTGACTCCTTTAGGCATCTGGGAAACACCTGTTTTGGGGCAAATCTTATCTGTAGAAGTTTCAGGTACTCAGTTTTGTTTGGATATGGTTTGGCTCTGGCTTTCAGCAACATCCTCAAATCCTGTAACAACCAAAATGCACATCTACAATTAGAAGAAAAAACGAAAATCCCCAAGGCCTTTGTACCCCCTCCTTTTCTCCCTCTGTGGGGGAAGATAATTTGTGCACAGCATCAATAGATGAAAGAGCTGCCTAAACACTGAGTGCTGTTGTGAGCAGGAACAGTGGGTGTGAATCTGTGCAGCCCCACTGAAAGGGATGGAGCTGTGCTGATTTCTGCCTGCTATGGACTCGGGCCCTTTCGTATTTAATACTGTTATCATCTGAACCTGAGTTGCAGCTCTCCCCTGTGTTTACTCATCACTGGCCTTATCACATCTCCTTTCATTTGCTTCCTCTCTGAACAATTTACATTTCACCCCCTTGGAGCTTTTTTTTTCTTTTTGGAGGAGACTCCTTTCATCTCTCATCATAATGTTCAATAATGACATTTCCATTTGCTTTCCTTTTCATGAGGCTTCTTTTTGAAAACAGGATCTGACCTCTCTCTTTGTATTCTCCCATCAGCCAAGAATCACATTGTGCATGACTTTAATTGACTTATTACATCTTTACAGAGTGTGGGTCCTTTAGGTTTGTGTGTGTTCTGTATGTTTGTTTGTTAATTTCTGGGCCTTTGAGAAGTAGATTATGCAATTTCCAGAGCTTATTTCCAATTACTATTGAATCTTTCAATTGAACTAAATTTCATTGTGAGATGGAAAATAGAATGAACTGAAAATTCGGCTGAAAACATGTCAGTATTGTTGATACATATGTTAGTGCTATTATAGAATTTATCAGCTTATTTTCTCTTCTGGGGCTGAGTAGGGAGGGGAAACATCAAATAAACAAAAGCAAGTACAGGTTTTTTCTTTCACTGAAAGAAATGTCTACATTACACTGAATAAAACCTTATTTGCCCTGTTTTGATGAACATGAAACCCACCTGATCCTGTTCTTCAGTCCTCAGATGCGACGGAAAACTCATTTCAAGAAATGTCCAGCATCACTTTTATTTAGCAACCTCCTGATCTGATGCAAACTGGCCCCTCACTATCGATCCAGAGGGAATGACATTGATTCTGCCTGCAGAAAATCTGGCCCATTACGATAAAAAGAGACATTGGTGCTGGTGGCAGCCCGTGGCTCATGCCAGCAGGGTGCTGCTGTGACACACAGCAACAGGGAGAGGGCCAGTGGGCACAAAACCTATTTTAAATGTTTAGGTTGCATAAACAAACGTTGCTTTATTGCTGGGATCGTGGCACGATGCTGTATTTCCCGGGAAGCAGTGTGTGGTGGGGGGCTCAGTGGACTGTAGTCCCTCTCTCCTGGTACTGCCTGTGCTGTGGCCACAGAGAGGGGGGTGTGTGAGCACCGGGTCGCGTGTCTTTTTCTCTGAAATTCCAGCAGTTCCTGCATTTTATTTGCCTTTTTGAGCATTTCTGAGCACTAAACTAGCATTTTGTAGAAGTAATCACAATGACTCCAAGATCCCATTCCTGGCTGGAAATGTGGAGTTTGGCTTGTTTTCCCTGTATACATTACTTAGCACTTATCAAACACTGAATTTGATTTGTCATCACTGAATCCTTATCTCAGGAGTGTTCTGTGATTCTCTACAGTCAGATTCAGATCTGACTATGCTCAGTTACTTTGTGTCTTCCACAAACTTCATCTTCTTTCTATGAACCCTCTTTTCCAGCCTAATTATGAATATATTGAATATGTTTGTTCCTGGCTTTTTAGGTGATTTAACAAGAAAACTTCTCTCATCCCACGAGCTCAGAGCTGCTTTAAGAGCTTTGAGATGTTACCACGAGAGGTTTGTTTTGTTTTTTAATTTCTGAGCACTGCATTGACTAAATCATCCTTATTGATATATTCCTTAATCACTTAGAAGAGCCTGGAATGATTTGTGAGAGATGACTTCACTCTACAACTGCTGTATTGACTCTTCCCAAAGAATGATGTGCTGCCCATGTGTTCACTAATTCTCTTTGGGTTCGTTTCAATAATTTGGCCTGGTGCAGCAATCAGACCTGGTGCTTTGGGCCCCAGAGAATGGGGGACTTTTAAGGCTGAAGTTATATTTGCCAGTTTTCCTTCTGGTGTGGAGATTTCTTTCCACTGAGGTCGGGAGGTGGCCGACACGACTCCGTGTGATGCCAGCCAAGGAAGGATCAATATGGACTGGAATCTCTTTATTTTAGGCTTTGAAATCTGCCATTTGTCACAATCATTCTTTTCATCCCCCCTTTCAGGTTTTGGGGACAACCCTTCCTATCCCTACATGGGCTTAGTCACTACTCCAGGTAGAAGTTGCATTTATGGAGTCTGAGCACGTTGGGATCATGTGAAGCTTTTTGAGGATGAGGTTTTGCCTGACAACCTGGAGTCTGAACAAGCAGTACTTGTGCTCAAGGCTTCCTTCTGATGGGAAGAGAAGCAGAGCTGTGAGCAGCAGGAGATATAAGGGTCCTTCAAATCACAGACCTGCTTCAGTCCCTCTTCTTTCTGAATCATTTGTCCAGCAAACTCAAGAACCAAACAAATGTGGATTATCCTCCAGTTGAAGAGGATTTTACCTTTAGCTGGCATAAATCAGAACAACTCCAGGGAAGGGGTTTTTTTTCCTGAGCTAAGGACCTGGCCACTTTCACACAGTCCAGTTATATCTGTGGATCAATAAAAAAAAATTGAAATGGTATTTTTTTGTTAAATGACACAAATCCCACAGCTCTGTCAAAAAGCTTTGTATCATTCTAGCAATCCCAGCCAGCCTTAAACTTGTGCTGTCCATCTGTCTTTAGGAGAGGTTTGTGTATTTTTGGTTGCTGGGTTTGTTTTAAGACTGATTTCCTCAATAAAATGCCTGGGTGGATCAAGGCATGGTACAAACCCAAGCCAGGGTATGGCCAGTTCAGATGGGCATGATGATTTTCGTGTCAGCAAAATTCTCACTTCTGACATTAGTGGAGGAACGAGTCTCTTGGCACAGCAAAAGGTTCAAACTTGGCCCCACTGTTGTCCATCTTTTGCTGGTTTTGCTGGGGACTGCTGCCTGCAGAGCTGTCCCACCCCTTTCCACCAGCAGGTATTTCACTTCCAGCATTATACAAGCTTTTATTTTCTTAATATATCATATAGCCCTTAAATGAGAAGCCAAGCCCTGCAAAATTGCTTTTCCCTGCGGGCCAGGATCAGCCTCACCAGTCCTTCCTACTCAGCTCTGCTTCTTTCCCAGCTGCTTTAAAGTCTCATCACTCCTGAGTGGGAAGCCTTAACTATTTCCAGTGACATTTCCTTGGCCTCCGGTGATTTAATATTATTAACCTGGTGTGTTATTAAAGTGACAGGAGGTGTCTCCCCTCCACAGGTATATTTTCCTGAAAACTCATTTGAATTTTTATTACTTTATTTTGAGGGGCAGCTGGTGAAGCACAGAAGGGGCAGGGAGGGCACAGGAGGGGTTTGGGGATGGAGATCTCCTCTGTACATAAATTACAGGTTCTGGTATAGCTTATTCCACCAGTTTACTTCAGATTTAAGTGTATTCCTTAGTTGGAGCAGTCAAACTAAACTACTTGCAAGAAAAATGTCTCTTTCCAGAGACTGCAGCCCATTTCAATGGCATAACCCGGGGGTAAAAGGGCTTTTATGTCCTTTGCAAATCCCACAAATTTTATGCTTTACCCACGTCTCAGTCCGACTCTGCTTAAGTTTCACCTTTCAGTTGTTACTGTAGGAAAAACCTAAATGTGCAGAGTGAAAAAAATCTATGAATTGAGGGTGGTGGAGAAATAAAGCCAAATTTTTAGCCAGTGTAAATCAGTGGCACTAAAATCATTGGAATGGAGCCGTATTAGTTCCCTCTTGCTGCACACAGACTCTACAGGGCTTGGTTTGCACAAATATGAGGGGGGACTGATTTCAACCACTCCAAAAGGAAAAAGTATCTCCACAGTGAGACCCCTGTTTAACGAAGGTCCATAAATTTTCAAGAATGTTTTGAAAACTGTCAGTTATAAAGTGTTCTTTTTGGTTCTAGAAGTGAAGAAGAGATGAGTTCCTTTCGAGCCACTCATCCCGAAAAGCTGGTTGCTAGATCTCCACCAGCTACTAACAATGTTAGAAATTAATTTTGTCATGCTTTTTTCCTGCCCTGTGCAATCTGTCATGGATAATTTTTAAGGAAATTTGAGCAAATTCCATCCTCTCCAAATTGTTGGTGAAACAGCCCCTTTGTGTTGTTCTCCAACAGGTATTTGGTTCAGCACTTTGCTCCAAGCCCATCTCTTTGCTTTGTTCATTAAATGATGTCTCTCTGAAAGGTTATTTGAAGATATTTCCTTTGTCTCTGGCTTATCAGCTCCTTTCCATCTGCCTATCTCGGCAGCAGCACATTGGTATTTTAGACAGTTCACTAAAAACTTTGCAAGGTAAGAAATGATATCCAATCCTTCCAGGGCTTCATTCTTAACCAAGGCATTCATGACTTTTCTGTCAGGCTATAAAACTGGTTTTGCAAAAAAACCCTCCCATTCAGGTTTATTTTTACCTTTTCCCTCTATATAATCTTCAAAATCACTTTAGAAAAATACTGTATCAAAAGCTGATATTAAACTCACAAGTGCCTGGCAAAGGATTCAAAGCAGTGGCTCACACTGGGGTAAACCCAGAGATTTCTTTTGTAAAGTTCCACCTACATAATCTCTTAGAGGTTGATTTTTAGAGCTTACTATTTACTTTAGTCTGGAGACATTTTCTTGCTTTTATGGCTTATCTACTTGCTGTCCACCAGGCCTTTTAGATAGGAATGTTGCTGTTTTCCTACTCTTTAATCTTTTTCTCTTGCTTAGAAGTTGCCTTTGCTGTCACCCACCCCAAGCACAGGCAAAGCACGAGCAACCCACCTGCACTGGAGTTGATGGCTGGAGCAAAGGCTGGGATGCAACCTGGGAAGGAAGGAAAATTGTGCTGGGAAAGGCAGGATGGGCAGGGCTTGCTTCAAACTGAGAGTAAGTTTGGATTAGAGATTAAGAAAAAATTGTTCCCTGGGAGGGTGGGCAGGCCCTGGCACAGGGTGACCAGAGCAGCTGTGGCTGCCCCTGGATCCCTGGCAGTGCCCAAGGCCAGGCTGGATGGGGCTTGGAGCAGCCTGGGACAGTGGAAGGTGTCCCTGCCCGTGGCAGGGGTGGGATGGGATGGGCTTTAAGGTCCCTTCCAACCCAGGCCATTCAATGATGCCTGTAGGATCACAGCATAGCAGGATGGTCTGCTGAAGTATTTCTGCTGAAGTGTCACTGGATTGCTGAGATCTCCTTTAACTGAGCGTTGCGACATTCTGGCTGTGAAAGGATGTCTGGCAGAAGTTGCCCTCTGGGAACTGTGTCATCCTCCCTGTCTGTCCTCTCTCTCTCTCACAGGGACTGAGTTGCTCCTCTCCCAAGGCTCCATGGGAAGCCAGGGCTCCAGCAGCATTACAGACACTTGTTCTCTCTGGCCTGCAGCAAACACTTCTCTATAATTCATGGGATATCTGGGAGTGAAGCAAATGCCATGTGGAGCCCCATGGAGGAGCTGCAGCTGAACATCTGGATGGTTTTACATGCAAGAACAAGCACAGGTTTTAAAAATCTCACAACCCCAAGTTTCTATCACAGGATTCTGCTCAAAAACAAGTCCTGTTGGGGGGTTAGGGGGGCAGCAACACAAGGATGTGCCGGGGAAGCGTGGTGTGGTATTTTCCACAGCATTTATGTAAGAGGCATTGCTGATCTCTGGATCCACATGGGAGAGTTTTACCACCTATCTCATTTATAGTGAGCTCAAATATAAAGCCTCCCTACCCTTCCATCTGAAATAAGATTTTTATCCCCCCTGAAAAGCCATGGTGCTGTCTCTGAGTCCTGCAGCAGTTTCTCCTGACTTATGCACAAAACTCCATGTCATTGCAGGGTGTTACCATTTATTATTTCTGACTCAAGACTTCTCAGTCCTCACCACCTCATAGCATGACTTGGTCCACAGCTCTTCAGAAAAGAGACAGAAGAGGGAGTGTTTAAAATTTATTCTTTTGTTGTGTTTAAGGAGAGGTTACAAAGTGCTTTGTGGTCTGTTTTTTTCCCAGTTTGATTTAAACTCCTTTTCTAGTGAAAACCCTGACATTAAAACAAAGGTCCATTTCTATCAGAGTAAGTAATGTCCATTAGGTGCTTACATCTTTAAAAATATTCTACGTTTAAATGAATGCCTTGTGATGCACTGAAAAAAACTCTTTGGCGGGAAATTCTCATTTATTTTTAATGCCAAGTCCCTAAAAAGCCAGACTTTGAAAGGAACAAAGGACTGAGTGGAAGTAAAATGATACGTGTTCTTTCTGAATCAGTCTGATGCAAACATCAAGAAATCCCACAGCCAGTTCCAGACAGACCTGTGCTATTCCATGCCACGTGCTCCCCAGGAAGCAGTTTCGCTTGGTTTATGGATTCTTGTGAGTGTGGGTGGCTGTGAGTCTGACCTGGTGGTCCACAGGCCCTGCTGGAAGCCCCTTTTTATCCTCTGTGATTTTCCTCAGTTCTGTGAGAGGGAACCACCCTTGGGGACTGGGATAGATCCTATGGAGACTCTGCAGATCCGGGAGCCCTCCCACCCCTGGGTGAGGGATTATTTTCCCACTGGGTATCCCTGAGTTACCCTTTGGGTGAAGAGCTGTGGCTGCCTGGGTGCCCTGGGTAGAGAGGCCTCCCCTGAGTGGGTCAGTGCAGCTTTGGGACGTGGTTCTTGTTCCTGTAGTAACAACATTCCCAACATGTTCACCAGACCTGTAACTCTTCCGTGTCACTGGCTGTCACCGTGGTCACCCCGCTGTTTGTTAGCTCAGGCCATTGGTTTGGTTGGGAATTAGTTTGAGTTTATCCCTGTGAAGCTGTTTTCGTGTGCCTCGGTGACAATGAGTGTCTGCAGAGCAATCCTTTCCCTGCCATGCTGAGGGAATTATTTCTCACCCCATCTTTTGCTCAGATACACAAATAACCTGCACACAATTCAGCCACAGGGGGTGTGCATCCCCTTCCCGCTGATTTTGTGCTGACTCCTTCCACAGGCACGCAGCCAATGCAGGATTTCCATCTCATTGTGGCTCCCCCACACCTTATTCCCAGCCCCAACCACAGACAAGCTGTTCCCACCCTCACCACTCCATCCTGGACATGCTTTGCCTGCTAGCCCTTTATCCAGCAAGGATGCTGGCACACACCCAGGTGCTGACTGCCTCCACCATCCCAGAAAACCTTCCATATCCTGATTTCTCTTGGGTGCAGTCTCCCCAAGCACATCAGTGCCACTGACTGCTTCTGATGCCATGATGATTTTTTGCCTTTTCTTTTTAACCCCTTTTATACCTTTTTACAACTTCTGCATTCCTCAGTGCTTTTTGCCTGCATTCTTGGACTTGTTTGTTAAGCTGGGAGACGAAACATTTCAGAGGTTTCGTAGTCAGGGATCAGAGTGCCCCAGAGCCCAAGGTCCTCTCCAGAACACATTTTGTAAACTGAGATAGAACCATCCAGGGGAAGGTTCCTTGGGGAGGGGGGCTCATGTTAGCCTCTCATTGGGGAATTTATGATAGAGATGCTAATTAGTAACACCTATAATGTGATACCAGATCTTTTGGGGAGAGATTGGTAGTGTGTATTGAGGTGCATTCGACCTGGACGTGGTGCACCTAAGGATCCTTAAAATAAATACCAAGGTAAAATCCCTTTTCCCTTCTAACCGTGTTTGACTCTTGATGTTAAGACCAGGAAAAGGCATCACTTCAAACACAGCACCTGCAACCCCCCAGCCACACTTTCCTGCCTCTCCTGCTTCACTCCACCCACTCCTTCAGCCTCCCAGCCATGCCTGTGGCCCATTAAAGGGATTTTGGTGTCCAAGTGATGCTCCACTCCCTTTCCAACCCTGCTGCTGTTACATAAGGCTGGGTGCTGGGTGCATGAGCCATCCCTGAGCACATAATGGATGCTGCATTTGCCTACGCTTACTGTACTTCCAGTCTCTACATCAGTGCTTTGTAAAGCCCTTTGGGATACTGGGAATGTGAAAGACACTATAAAAAACCCAAAGCCTATTCTATTCTAGAACAGTGCTTTTAAGTCTTTTTATCACAGAATGAGGCAAGGGTTGAATTGAGCCCAGAAATAGCAATTTAAGGTTTTCATGAAAGACTAGAACAGTGTATGTTTGGTATATTTTAACATAATCTGAGAACACTAAGTGCACTAAAAGCATTCCACTTATTTGTGGGTGGGGATCTGGAGAGGAGGGGAGAAATAGAAGTACTTGTTTTTTCTTTGGGAGCTTGTTTATTACAGAATCTGACAGAGATCTACCAGGAAGGCAAAAGGGAAGGGTAGAAAAACACCCTCAGAGAGGTCTCTGATTGTATGGATTCTAGAAGGTAATGGCCTGCTTCTGCTGTTTGAGTGTGGAGAGTTATTTGGGATCTGGAAGGACATAAGGGAGAAGACTTTGAGTTATAATAACCTATACCAAAGTTATAAGGTTCTGAGTTAAACACAGTCATCAGTAGGATTGGCAAAGACGTGGCTGTCTGCAGATGCCAGGAGTTTAACCAGGGCATGGGGATCTAAGGGCAGCAGAAGATGGAACTGGAAAAATAAGAGCAGGCATCATCTAATTCAGAATTCAGACAGTTGCCTCCAGCAGCACACGGGACATTGCAATGGGATCCAGGAAAAAGAAGAGAAGGGGATCTGGAGTATCAGGATTTAGTGTCCCAGCCCATTTCATATCTCCTCACTGGTCATCCCAGGTCAGCTCTGCACGTGGACACCAGAACAGCCCCCACCATGGCTGGATGTTTTATTAAATGGACCTGTCAGATAAATCCAACACAGTCTGGAAGTACTGAGAAGTTCCCTCTGGTGCCACTTCCTCAAACTTCGCTGCTTTGACGTGTTTTGGCAAGAGTGAGTGTATACTGTTATCAATTTGAGGGTCTTTGCTAGAGGTATTTCATAGTGCCCACTGCAAATATGTGTATACATCGAAATTTCCCAAGGGGAAAATGCTTGTGATAAAGCCCCGTTAATTACGTCTTGCTGAACTCACCAAGTTTAGTCTGTTTTTAATCTGTTTAGTCTATTTTCTATTAGTGTAGCTCTAACTTTTAGAATCAAAACATTTTATGATACTGAGTCAGAGGCTTTGCTGAAGCCAAGCCCATCAATGTGATTATCAGTCCAACTTGGAATCTCCCCAAATAATTAAATCAGGCTTATTTGATAAAACCTATTTTCCATAAAATCATGTTGACAGTCATTAATTCTATTCCTATCCCTTAATTCTTTATTAATTGGTTCCTCTATTAGCTCTTCCATTATTTTCACTGCATTCATGTCAGGATAAATTAGCAATCCAAAGTAATTTGTAATCCCATATAGTGGGTTTTATTTTCAATGTCACATTGTTATCAGACCATCCTGTTACCTGTAACTCTCGTATTATTTATGACTTTTGTTTTTATTTATGGGTTAGATATCTTCCAGCCTGTCTCTTGATTTTGATTTGAAGTACCCACACTGGTCTATAATAGTTGTTGTTCATCTACTGGTGAACTGAAATGACCTCTTCACCTTCCTTGCCATCAGCAGTTTTCAGTTCAAAGGTTGTGTCCCAGCAAAATCAACTTCTCAGCTGGTTGTTTGCCAATGTCTTTCAGCTGATTTATCCTCTCTCTGTGGAGATCTCCATGCCTTGTAAGCCTGGTCTTCTCTTCCTTATCCTCCTTTTCCATTCTGCACTTCCTTAAATGACCTTTTTCAGTTAGTGCACATTTTTTTTTAAAACTTCTCTTTATCAACCCTGCTTATCAGCCCCTGACCAGGGAGCGGGGCTGTGACCGTCCACAGCCCTGGTTTACATTCCTGGAGAGCTGGATGGGGTGGGGAGGAGCAACAGCTCCTGTATTTCCAGGACTGAGTTTAGCACTTGTGGGTTCATCCATCTGGAAGAAGTCCTACCCCTGCAGTCAGAGGGGATGCTCATACACAGAGCTGCTTGAGAGCAGCTTTTTGATAGAATTTTGATGCCTCATCTTCCTGATTTCAACTGTGATGGACACAACTGTTCCTGTGCCTCACTTCCTCCTCACACTCTGTGCACTTCAGCTGCCTTGATTTATTTCTAAACCTCGACACAATGACACTCTGAAACCTGCTCAGGTCCTCATTCTTTTGTAAAAATCATCAGCTTTTTTTTCTGCTAGAGACGTTATTTTTGTCTCAGAGATAAAAGAGTAGGGGTAATAGTTCTTCCCTCCTACAGCAAATAACCTATTGGGAAATTCTGGGATTCCAGAGGACTACACCAGCTTGTAAGTCCTGTGGGGAGCAGCTAGGGAAGCTGGAATTGTTTAGCCTGGAGAAAAGGAGGCTCAGGGGAGACCTTCTCACTCTCTACAACTCCCTGACAGGAGGGCAGAGTCAGGTGAGGATTGGTCTCTTCTTCCAAACAACAAGTGACAGGACATTGAGGACATTGACTCAAGTTGTGCCAGGGGAGGCTCAGGCTGGACATCAGGAGGAATTTCTCCATGGAAAGGGTGGTCAGGCATTGGAAGGGGCTGCTGAGGAAGGTTTGGAGTCCCCATCCCTGGAGGTGTCCAAGGAACGCCTGGACATTGCACTCAGTGCTCTGGGCTGGGGCCAAGGTGGGGATCGGTCAAAGGTTGGACTCGATGGCTTTGGGGGCTTTTTCAAAACTTGGTGATTCTCTGATTCATACTTCTAATTACAAATCAACCTGAAGCTCACTTCAGGCATCCTCTAAAACCTTTCCTCAGAGCCATCTCTTTACACTGCAGTTTACAAACTGATATTGAATAGAATTCCCTTTTTTCCATCGTTATTAACAGTTTGTCATCTCTACTTTACCATCCCTGGCTGATGTATATTGGAACAGGCTGATACTTTTGTTAGGGTTTGCTTTATCCATTTCATACTTTAAAAACCCTCTTTATTTTCTTTAGCCCTGCCAAAGATGGATTTTCCCCTGCTATCTTTTATCTATATTAAAACACGTCGTGTTTAAAAGGGCCAATAGGCAGTTAATTTCAGATGCGGATTCCTGCTTTCATATAACAGTAATCATCATCATCATAAAAATATGGGGAAATAGCACTTATGTATTTTTATTTCCCTTGTCACTGCAGGTCTCTGTACAATATTGTTCAATACTATTATCTTGGTTAATTTTTAATGTCACAAGCACTGGAGTTTCTGCTGTTTCTCCACAGTGATATGTCCAGAGTCTAATAATATTCCTTTTCCATTTTTTTCCCCTAATCATGACCTTACATTTTTACTCCAGTGAAGTTTTGCCACATCTACATAGTTGTAATTGAGGGCAAAACTTGGCCCTTTGACATCAACAGAATTATAGCAGAGATGAATCTATTCAGCTTAGAGCATAAAATCTTTCCTTGTAAATCAATCCCTTCAGTCCCTAAATCATCTCTGAAGATGTTTTTTGAGTTCCCTCCAAGTTGTCAATACATTGTTGATGCTGAGATACTCAGAACTGACTGAATGTTTGTCTCATTGAGCCCAGAGGGAGAAAAAAATTACCTCACTTGACAAGAATTTATATATATCCTAAATAACCCTGTTCTCCTGTTATTTGCTGCCATATTAACCTGATGTACTAATGTGTGATTTATTCTTCTCCTCTCTGAATAATTCACTTCCTGAATAGCTGCAATTCAGGTGGTTTGTGTTGGTTCATGTTGTCGTGCAGCTCAGATGTTGCTGCCTCTCCTGATTCCAGGCTGACCAGCTGCTTTGCTATTTTTGCACTCAGGCTTTTTGCTGATTTTTCACCTTAGATAAACAACCTTCCCTTTTTGGTTTCACCTCCAAAATGAAGCTAAGAATGTGGCCAGGCTGCACTTTCCAATTATGGCTTAGAATGTTTGCATTTTTTAAGGATGTTTGGGCCTCCCCATGGGAAGTATTATGGCTCTAGTCACTTCCCAGTGCTCTCAGAGCCAATGCAAAGTTTATTTAAGTATATAATGACAGTTTAATTGATCTGGTCTTTCAGTGCCTTTGTCACCATGTTCCTCTCCCCTTGTGGGCACGTGAGACATTGGTTGGGACAGAGTTAATTTTCTTCTTAGTAGCTTGGCCAGTGCTGCATTTTGGATAAAATATGAGAAGAACATTGATAACAAAGTGATGGTTTGGTTGTTGTTGATTCCCTAAACCCAGGACTTTTCAGCATTTCATGCTCTGCCAATGAGGAGGTGCACAAGCTGGGAGGGAGAATGGCCAGGACTGCTGACCCAGACTGTCCAAAGGGACATTCCACACCTCAGAGCTTCTTGTCCAGGGGAGAAACTGAGGGGATTTGGCTGGGAGGGGCTGATACTGCTCAGGGCTGGGGTGGACATTGGGCAGGGGGTGGTGAGCAGTTGTGTTGTGCAGCACGTGTTTTTCTCGGGTTTTAATCCTCTCTTTTTCTTTAGTAGTACTAGTGGTATTAGTATGATTAGTACTATTATCATCTTTACTTTGTTTCAATTATTAGACTGTTCTTATCTTAATCCACAACTTATTATTTTTTTTCCAATTCTCCCCATCCCACTGTGGTAGGAGGGGATGGAGTGAGCAGCTCTGTGTTCTTTGTTGCCAGCTGGGGTGAAACCAGGACAAGGGCCAAATGCTTGTGGTGTAAATCAGCACCCATCTTTTAACACTGGCTGAGGAACTGCCCGGCTCAATGACTCATTAGCTGCAAGCCTGGTTAAAAGGGTGAGATTATTTATTTTCATAATTTTTTTTCTATTATTTTAACATTTCCGTGATTTTTCCATGTTTTCCATCCTATTTGAGAGCCTTGGTTGGATGAGCCCAGCCCCAGACTGTCTCTCCTTGGCTGGCTAAGTCAGACACTTTTATTTCTGCTGCTCGTGGTCTTTTTTTAAGCTGAGTGCCAGAAAGCACTGAGGTGAGCAGGGTGAATGGGCTGGGAAGAGGGAGAAATAGAGGAAAATTCTGGGACTTCTCTTTGAAAGAGCAGCGATGAAGGTTAAGCTGGAGCCAGCTGGCCCCGCTGGCTGGCACTGCTGATAGACAGAACCTTTATCAAGTGTCAGCAAAGACATGTGACATTTATCAGCGCCGAAAGCCGGATGCTGCTGCACTGACAGAGTTATTCAGCATGCGCCATCTCCACTGCACTGAGCTCCCTTAATGACACCATTTCTCCCTGAGACCAGGACAGCTCTTCCTCCTCCTCCTCATCTCTGCTTCTCCCTCAGCTTCCTTTTGATACCTTTCCCTCCATACACTTTCTTTCCATTTTTTTTTCCTCCTCATTTCTTTGCCATTCCTCGTTGTTTCATCCATTTTTCTTTCCATGCCTGTTTTTTCTGCTCCTTTCCAGCACTTCACCCCTTTCCTCTGCCTTTCCTCTCTTTTTTTCTCTGCCCACACAGCCCGGAAGAGCCCCACCAAACCCCACACCCTCAGAGCAGCCATGGTGTGAGTGCAAAAGAACAACTTCGAGCCTTGGCTTGTAAAATATTTCAGATCACTTCAGGTCACCGCGAAGTTACCTGTCAGCTGCTGCTGGTGAAATTCCTGCTAAAAGGCTGGAATTGCTTCATCAACTGAGTTAAACCCTTTTCCAGGTACATTAGGGCTGGGAGTGGAGCATGTGGACACGGCACTGGCTGCACCGAGCTGCTCAATGGGAACAAAAGAGATGTGAGGCGCTGCAATTAAGTGATTATGCAAATCTGAACAGGGATTTTGTTTTAAAGTATTTTCCAGCATGAACATGATGTGATTGCAGGAGACGTGTGAGCCATCCCCACAGCGAAGGAGCAGGGCTGGCCTGCCCCTACGGAACGCACACCTGGGAATAAGTGAGCCAGTCACTGGATGTCACCATTGAGCTGCAGAAATGTGCCTTCGAGTTCATTATTCATCTGCTTTTAAAAGTACTGAGTTGGTAAGGAAAGCCTCTGTCGCTGGCAGCCCTTGGGTGAGTCAGCACCTTGCTGGGGACTGGACCTTTTGCTGGGACTCGGCACTGGTGTCTTGTCCCTGCGTGGGTGGAGTCAAAAATCTCATCCTGAAGGGGAGCAGAGGGACCAGGGATCACTCTGAATTCTGTGAGCTGAGTTTGGAGGTGGTTGGGTGCACGTCCTGAGAACACAATGACTCAGAGCCCGGCAAAACTGTTCCCGTCTCTACAGCATTTACATAATGCCTGCACTGCTGTGGGAAGGTGGGGGCTCCACTAATGAAATACTCATGGAAATCATATTCTGGTGAGACCCCACCTGCAGAGCTGCATCCAGCCCTGGGGGCCCCAGCACAGGATGGACACGGAGCTGTTGGAGGTCAGCAGTTTGATCAGAGAGATGGAACAGCTCTGCTGTGAGAGTGAGGCTGGGAGAGTCGGGAATGTTGAGCCTGGAGAAGAGAAGGCTCCAGGGTGATCTAATTGTGACCTTCAAGTTCTTGAAGGGGGTACAAGAAAGATGGAGAGAGACTCTTTACAAGGGCCTGGAGTGAACAGGACAAGAGGGAAAGGCTTCATACTGAGAGAGAGGAGGTTTAGATTAGAGATTAAGAAGAAATTCTTCCCTGGAAGGGTGGGGAGGCCCTGGCACAGGGTGCCCAGAGAAGCTGTGGCTGCCCCTGGATCCCTGGCAGTGTCCAAGGCCGGGTTGGATGGGGCTTGGAGCAACCTGGGATGGTGGGAGGTGTCTCTGCCCACAGCAGGAGTGTTGGATCTGGATGATTTTTATGGTCCTTTCCAACTCAGACTGTTCTAGGATTCCATGATATCAGTATTGCACAAAGTCCTTTGAGCTTCACAGAAGAGCTGAGACCAGAAATGTCCAATTGGACACTCAGAAACCACCAGCACCAGAAGGATTTGGTGACCTATTGCATAACTACTGTCCTGAGAATAAGAGCTCCAAACAGAAGGAAAACAGAATAATTTTCACTTAACTGGAAATGTTCTGTTGTTTTGAGTCTCTTAGGCTGTTATATAGGAAATTATCTCTGATGATCCAATTAGTAGAATGGAATAGGGATCTGCATGGGACTGAGACTGTACTCAGAGCATAGATTAAAAGAAAATTGTGTATATCTATTAAAAAAAAAAAAAGGTGGAGGGACGTGAAAAAAATCCAAAGAAAAGAGAGATCCTTTCTCAAATTCTCTCACAAGAAATCATAGAATCTCCTGAGTCAGAAGGGATTCAAAAGGATCACTGAGTCCAGCTCCTGGCCCTGCAACAATCCCACCATGAAAGACCATTCAAGGACTGATTTGATCGTTCCCAAAGAACCAAAACATAGCAAGACTTCATTGCTGAACCCACTTGGCAAGTGTTCAGTGAGTCTTAGGATAAATAACTTCCTTGTTACACACAAGTCTGAACACACCTTAGATCAAACTTTCTGGACGTGAAATTGCGGTGGGACTGGTTAAATAGCTGTGATGTCTGTGGGGTATTGGTCATTCTGTGTGAGCTGTGCTGCTTGGAGAAAATCCATCCCAGTGGAGGAGGAGGCAGAGAGAGGAGGGGCTGAGCAGAGCCGAGTGCAGGAGAGCAGAGTACTCATAGCAGAGGGGAGGAGGAAGAGAAGGGACAGGGAGCACTAATTTAGCACAAAATCAAGATGTTGAGAACCCGATTAATTGAGGTACCAAGAGAGTTGGAGGAATAGAAAATCTTTAATTGCCTGTACGCCGATGTGAAGATTCTGGGTAGGAAAGGAGGAATAGGAATTGCTCACATACGAGCACAACTTCGACCTACTTTGGTGCTACTGAAGCCTGATGGGAAGATTTGCATGAGTGGAATGTTAAAGAACTGGTTATGATGCCTTTAGCAGGCAAAACCAGCCAAATAAAAGTAGGAGGACAATATTGTTATGTCAAAAATGGCATTTCATGTTTCTGAGTCTCTGAGAACGCAGCAGCACGTGATCTGACTTAATATTCTCACAAATAAAAACCAAATCACGTCCTTTCTGCTACCCACTGCAGAGAAGAGAGACACTTGATTTCTTGTCCGGCTCTTTACACGCCTCTCTGTTACAGGTAGGAAGGAAAAGACTTTCATCTGCATGGCCTGTGAAGGAGATCTCACACTGCTAGAACTAAAATTTGCTTGATTTTTTTTCAAAAATGAATACGAGAATTTCCCAAAATGTTGGATAAAAGTTTTCTCCAACAGGAGGATAGTGCTAGACCTCATCATCTTGACAGATAAAGAGAGTTCAGACCCAGAATTAGAAGTCAGGGAACTGTTTGGATGCAAGTGGCATAGACTTTAACTCATCCAAACCACACAGATACACACACCCAGAGCTGATTTCCCAAAGATGAAAGCTATTATGAACCCTGTCGTTTGGGTAAAGAGAAAAAAAAATAAATAATTGGGAACTCTCTGGCAGCATTTTCTGTGCTTCAAAACTACCATTAGCATCAGCAAGGGAAAAAGAACTTTTAAAAGCCAAGTCAAACAAAAGACATACTTGAAGAAGGGCTGGCCTGATGTTTAGAGGACAATTGACAATGTCCAATGTGACCTAGAAAACAAGTGCAGGTACCAGAGTCAAGCCTCTGTGGTCAGGTTTGCTCAAGGTGCGAGTGCAGAAAATGCAGCTCCCTCTCAGAGAGCAGCAGTTCTGCACAATCTGTGGGAGCCCAGTTTCGGTATCTTCCGACCAGTGACTAAAGTGTGTCTGTGGATGAGCCCTCAGTCATTTAGCTGCTCACTGACATTGAAATTCAACTTTGCAGCCCGTGCCAGCCCAAGAGCAATGCACCATCTGGAGCCCACATCCGCTCTGCTGAAGGGACGCCGATAATTCATAGCTTGGCTCGTGCCAGTGCAGGAGTGAGCTTCGGAATGAACGGGGAGGGAAAGAGCAGCAAACACAAACATGGCCTGAAACACAGAAGGGATTCGTAAGAAGTGGGAACAGGCTTTAGGCAGAAACCTTTTTTTGTTCTCAGAAATGACTTTTCTGTAGCTTCTGATTTCCTCCAGCCTGGATCCTCACTGACACCATTTCAGTGGGGACTTAAGAGCCTGAACACATCCAATGTCTGGGCCCAAATCTCTCTGTGTCTCTTCTTTCCCATAAGATTGGCAAGGGTTCAGTGGAGACTGTATAGCTGAGACTAGAAATAGCATACAATGGTATTTTTCTGCCTGTGCTTTAAAACACCCTAGGCTTTAATTAGGATAGCAGCTGTGCTAGAAATGTTAGCTAGACTTTGTGATAGGGAAAATTGGAGGGAGACTTTTGTCTCTTACAATCCCTGTCTTTTTTTTTTTTTTTCTGAATGGGTTGATCTGAAATACAGTTCTCAGAGTTCTTGTGTACACTAACATGTCTTTAAAAAGAACCTGCCATCCATCTTCTCTATGCCAGGTTGATGGATTGGGAACCTCTGAGCAATATCTCTTGACTGAATGAGCCATCTTTGCACCTCCACGGGGAAAAGAGACATCACTGGGTGAAGCACTATGGATTGATACTTTTTTTTTTTGCCAGCAGCAGAACTGAGATGTTTTCCAGAATTTTCAGATATTGCATAATTACAGAATGTGGATGATATTCAGTGAAGAAATGGACAATTTAAAAAAAAAAAAAAAGACTATATTCTTTGCTAAAACAAAAAAAAATTATGACTATATCCTCCTCTAGATATCCAGGAGACTCTTGTTATGAGCAAGACAGAGCTCTTTGCCTTCAATGTGCATCCCTTTAGTGTCAGAGCTGTCCCATTCCATGCTGTGGGTGAGGAAGGGCATCACTGGGTCCTGCTGAAGCTCGTGAAATGAAAGCCCCTCTCCCAAGCACTGTTTAAATGTTCTGTCTGCGTTGTGCAACCAGAATTTTCACAGTGGTAACTTGGCCTGAGCCCAAATTTGAATGTGGATTATTCAGCTCTGCTGCTCCTATATGCAGGTCCATGCTCCAGCAGTCACAAGGGCTATTTAAAATAAGGACACAGATGCCTAAAACTCTCTTTCGAACTCCAAGATGCAGAACTGTGA
Organism: Dicrurus megarhynchus; assembly: GCA_013399195.1. NCBI lineage: Eukaryota > Metazoa > Chordata > Aves > Passeriformes > Dicruridae > Dicrurus > Dicrurus megarhynchus. The sequence goes on from VXAD01007406.1 coordinate 562,777, forward strand.
GTCTGTGTTTGTAAAACTGGTTCCTGCACAGGAGAGGGGGAGATTTACAACACTGAAGTTTAGATAACTTGTCTTTGAGGTGTTCCTTCAGAGTGCAGAAAAAGAGGGGTTTGTGCAAGGGGAGCTTCAGATCTGCTCTGGAAAGGTCTCCGGGGAAAAGTTTGTTTTTTCACTGACCACATGTAAAGGCTGAGCAACCAACTAAACCAAGTTAGAGAGAGAAAAGAAGGAGTATGGATGTCCTTCCTGCTTCTTAGAACCTCACTGGCTGGCTGAAAAGTGTCCAAAAGGCACTGCATTATCACAGTAGCACTCACCCCATGGACCAGCACATCCATCAGCTCACAGCTCACCAGCACAGTCCCCCAGTGGCTCCCTCAGCCCCAGGCAGCTGCTGCCACACTGTCACTGTGTAGCTGCACAGCCCCTGGCACTGGCAGGGACCCCACTGGTCAGGACCCTTTCCAGAGCAGCATCTGGCCCACCTGGAATGGCAGTTTTGTTTGGGGCACCCCAAGAGTTAAACCTCTAGGTTGTTTTCCCTTGGTGGGAATGAGAGAAGCAAAACAACATAGAAATAAAAAATTAAAAAAAAAAAAAAAAGAAAATAGCGCTAGAGAGGGGGAGGGAAAAAAAGGAAAAACAAGCCTAAAACAAAACTCTGGAAAGAGAGAAACAAATATGGTTTAACAACTGGGACACAGTCTACAGTTTGTGAAATTAAAGCCCTGCTTTCTGCTGGCTGGCTGCCAAAGTTAGGCACAAACAAATCCAGGGAAAAGCAGGTTAATGAGAGACATCCCGAACAAAAAATAGCAAAAAAAGGGAAAGCAACAAACTCACAGAGCTCCTACTGATGAGATAAATAAGATTTGAACTGACATTATCTGTTCCGCTTGCTGTGCATATTTTATTTGCTGCAGCCAGTCTTTAAGTTTCCTAGACACAATTTTCAGCCTCATCCTCTCAGCAGCCATCACTGCATCCATCGTATCCATCCTTCAACTTGTCCAGCCCTGATCACAGCAGGATTTGGTTGCATCCTGAGCCTGTTGCTAGGACAGAGGCAGCTGCATTGGGAAGGCATTTGCTGCACGCTGCATCTGTCAGGAGGCTGCAGAGCCGGAAGAATTCTTGATATGATAGACCAGGTGTCAAAATCAATAAATAAAAATAATAGTGAGAATCCCTGATGAGAAAGGAACTCAGCTTTTCAGGAGCACCAGCCTGTAGCTGTCTTTGCAGAAGGTATTTTTAACTTGTTTTGATTGTTTTCCAATCTCCATCTGATGTTCCAGCTCAGTTCTTCTGCAATTATTTCTCCCCCTGGTGCAGGCTTGTTTGAACTTTCAAGACTAATGGGATGGTTTAAAGGACCAAATCACAAGATCTGTAATTCCCACCAGGTTTTCTGAAACTGCAGGTTTGAGTCCCATGGCCTGACGGAGAAGTTAAATTCAGGTTATACCGAGGTTACAGCTAAGCTGCTGCAAAAATCCTCCTCTTCAGCTGTTGACTTCCAAAAGGATGGAGAAGAAAACAAAAATCTAAAAAAGTTCTTCTACCTCGTGCATACACCTACATGCCTGAGTGAAAAGAACACTCAGGGGCCTTTGGTAATGAGACAAAGCCAATTAGGAAGAAACACTGAAGCTGATATAAGAATATTTAACAATGCTTTTTCCTCCCTTTTTGGGAGACTGCAAGACCCATCTTCCTCACAAAGCCACACTGGACAGGTTTGTTCTCTTTCCCAGTTCTACAGGAATCTGTCTGGGAAAAGGTCTATGACCCTGATGCCTTAGGTTTTGACTTTTATATTTTTCAAATCCTGCACTGCCAGGTGTGTAACTCTGAGGTTTCTTGTAGCCTGTTCATTTCTGCTCTCTGTGCTAGGCAGACATAACAAAGCCTCTCCAGGCCTGCTCTCCAAGGACACCCAGGCTGTTCTAGGCCCAAAATGTGTAAACCAAAGACTCTAAAAGAGGGGGCAAGCCTGGGGATATTACATCATTAACTGAAGCTTTAATTGGAGAATGAACCCTGATATGCAAATGAACCAAACCTATAAAAGTGTGAAGAACTCGTGGCCTGGGGTCCATCTCGGGGTCCATCTTGGCAGCAGCCTCTGGCTCCCCAGGGGTACCTTTGAAGGCCTTTCAAATAAATACCGACCTTTATTCCCTCATTCTGCCTAGTCTCTGTTTCTAGGAGGCCTGATAAGGCATCAACCCCACCCAGAATAAAATCCCAAAAGTCTCTAAAAATCTACTCTGACTTCACAGACAGAACCTCAGTATTTTGGTTTCCACATTCACAAGTCCCATCCTCTGCTTCCTAATGAATTGCACCTACCAGCTTTCTCCATATGTCCACTGGGCTGGTGGCCAAAGGCATGGAATAAAATGTACATTCAGCAGGGTTTGAGCTCATGGCTTGAACATGAGTCTTCCCAGAAAACAACCTGGAGCATCCCTCTTTCAACTGCACATGTTCAGCAGTATTTATCTGTTGGTCAAGTTTCATTCCAGAAGCACAAACGTCCTTGATTTGGGCTTGAATACGGACACAGCTTCAACAATGCATTCATTTACTCTGCTTGAAAGCTACTAAGGGCCTGATATTATAGTCTTGCCCAGAATTTTCCTAGAGAAGGGATTTTTCTCCATGATTCAGGGCTGTATTTCCCTCTCCTTTCCAAGCCTTGGACAACCAAGGCTGTCAGAGATGTCCAGTCTCTGTTCATATACAGTCTGGTCTCCTTTTATGTATATTCAACACACAGAAAAAATCTGAAAGGACGTTTTATCCCACCCATTTTAATAACTGTTTAGTCAGGGATGACTGAATTTGGGTTGGCAGGTTAGACAGAATGCCTGACCTTTTGGCTGCTAAATTTAGGGGAAGTAAGTCTTATTTTCTTAGACAAATCCCTTTGAGAACTCTTCATATCTCAGAAAATCCAGCTCCAGCTCTCAACCCAACAGAACAGTGAAGGATCCCAGCCTTACACAATCAGAAGATCCAGTTCTACCAATTCATTCATTTCACAATCCTCTCCTTGGATGCAACCCCACAGACCTTGTCCATTTTCTGTGCTAATCCATAATAAAAATCCTATATGCAAAAACAAATAGAACTATAATTTTTTTCCCTTTTCTTTTCTTCAAGTCGCACTCATTGGGGACAAAAAGGTTTCTCCAAGCAATGTAATTCCATGTTAGTTCAAACAGACACACAGGAAAATATGCCACCGAAAAGCTACAGGGGATTTTGAACATCTTCCTGCTGATAGGACAGATAGGTGGCCACTGATGTGCTATTAATTAGCAGAATGAAGAGTCATGGATTGAAAAATCCTTGGGACCACAGTCTCTTTTTCTTTGATGTCTTTCAGGCCTCAGTCTAAGCTTGGAGCCCCGTGCAGCTTTCACCTCGACAAGATCGTCAGCATCCTTTAGGATGGTGCCAAGGCCTAAATGATGTGTGGAGAAAAATGCCTTTGATAAGTACGAGATGTCTACGAGACAGCCCTCACCCTCACAGCTACAGAGTGAAATCCCGCCGGGAAAGCCAAGAAATGCAAGGGCAAATAATAAACAGCTGAGGAAAATCAGGAAAAGGAGGAAAATCAGACACGACTGTGTGCGCTCTTCCCCAGCCTAAGGAAGGCATTGCAAGTCTTCACATGTGCCACTGCAGTAAGAGTGCCTGGAGGAGATGAAGGAAGTGTGATGTGAAGGCAGGCAAACACAGAGGTGGGTGATAAGAAACTACCTGAGCACAGGATAAAGAATCAGATCATTAAAAGGATGGCATTAGGTTATTTAAACTGGGGGCAAAAGGATGTCTTTTACAAGAGGAAAAAAATTTATGTGCTGAGCTCTGGACTCTGATGTTTTCTACTCTGTGCATTTTGGTTCCCTTGAACCACAAGACACAAAGATGCAGTGATTAGCTGTGTACTCCAGTACGTAGATTTGTACATAATTCATATTTTGACTTCTCTAAGTTTGCATAATAAATAGTTTAAACACTGCAGAAAATGTCTGAGAGAGGAAATTAGGATTCTGAATGAAAAAGTTAATTATACCTCGAAGGATATTTTTTTCAGATATATACGGACTAGGAAAAAAAAGCCTAGAAGTGGATAATTTAGGAGATGGAAATGCAGAAAATTATGGGAGTGGTAGCAACAGCAGAGTTATCGCCTTAAATAGGATAATTAGACTAATTTAATTTTTTAAACTGTGGCATTGCATTATAGACAAACAATTCAATAAATAGCAGCCTGAACACTGCTGCTGCAGCTCCTGATGCTTCCCAGGGCTGTGGAGAATTTGGCTTTTCATTTTCAGCAGAGTTGTCTGCAGTAGGAATACTGAATTATCATAATGGGTCGCTTCCTATAGTAAGTCATAAAGAGCAGGGACAGGAAATTATGGAGGAGTGGAAAGGAATATTGACATCATTAAATCAATCACTGCTGATTGGATCCAGGGACTGATGAAGCAGTGATTGGGTCTGAAGCTGGAAGACACTGGGGACCAGCTCTTTAAAGATATTTAAGGGCTTAACTTTTGCTGCTTAAAATAGGAGTTAGTCACCTAAATAGGAGTTAGATGGCTGATATCATGAGGAACCCAAAATATCCTAGGCCTGAATATCGATCCTGAAGGAAAGAATGTTCCTGCTAGTTCTCAGCAGTGATTACACCAAATTGTGTTTTAGGATGTGCGTGACAGTGCACCTATACCCCTTGTGAGTGAGAAGAGAAAAAAATGAAGAAAATACCAGACATATGAACTAAAGCAGACATTAGCTCAAGAGAAGGAGATAAGAGCTCTTGTCCCAGAAGTTTCTTTCATTCATTTTCTAGTCCATGTGGTGGAAATGCTCCACACAGCCCTTTCCTTCCAGCCCCTGACACGACGAGCTGGGGCAGCAGTGCTGGGAGTCTCTCTGATGTCTGATAACCCCCTCGGTGCACGTCTGAGGTGCCTTTCAACTCGGGCTGCCTCGGCTGTCACCCACACACTGCTCTGCAGGCAGATAAACTTCTGCACCCTTCTGTTTCTCCCCCCTCTGCTGTTGTAAGCCACACTTCAGGCTTGCACTGATTCTCCAACACACTGAGGAGACAAGAGGCAGGGATGCAGCAGAGCAAGCTGCCTTCAATTACACAGCCATGGACTGACACCTGCCAGGCCTCTCACACAGCATCTGATCACCAATTAAAGGGATGATTTATGGTTTAAGGAGAGGACGCCCTTCCTGTCTCGCAGGCTGTTTGGGGAAGACACCAATTCACAGGCAGCAATAAGAACCTGGGCTCTCTTGGCAAACACATCTTCGGCTGCAAATTTCACTTGTCAGCTCATCAGTGCCAAATGTGGGGTAAGGAAGCTTCAAAATGGTTTTTTTTGAGTGTCATTTGCCTTCCAGGCAAAAAAGGCACGGATCAAAGTGTGCCAATGGGATGGGGAAAGGCCTTTCTGCCAGCTCCAGGAGAGGTGACTCAAAGTGATTTTTGTGTGCAGAGGATCAAAGGGTGTTCCCTGCACTCCCAAACATGCAGTGTGAGGGGAACAAACCCCCCTGACTCCAGCAGGGTCTGTCTATGGAACTTATAATTCTCCTCTTTTACTTTTACTATTGTTTCCCTGTGCATATTAATTGTGGTATAACAGCAAAAAGTTTAAGAGACTCCAGAATGGGCAGGCAGATGACTGTGAGGTGTTTTTTGGAAAGGTTTTTTTTAACCTGATGGGATTTATGTGATTCTTAAGAAACTTAACATAAAGGAATGGCAACCTGCAGCACATACAGCAACAGATCCAGATGGATGAAAACATGGAAGAGTTGAGCTATGCACCTGCCAGACTTGAAGAAATTAATTTTGCAAGTCCTGATTTTTATGGCATATCCAATTAAAATTGGTTCCTGGATGTCTGATAGGGAATACTGGTTAGTGGGCATTGTATGAGGACCGGAGAAGGACAACCATAGTTCCTACATTTGGAAAGGGGAGAGGCAGCCCCAGGGAACTACAGACCAGTCATTTTAACCCAGAAAAAACAATAGATTAAATTATTAATTAATTTGTAAGTACCTGGAGGATAATAAAAATAAAAGGTGCGGTCAACATGGACTGGCAAAGAACAATTTCTGTCATATCAATCTAATTTTCTTTTTTATTAGAGCCACCTGCCATAGTGGTTTAGGAAGATGCAGCAGTTGTGACGTATCTTGATTTTAATATCATCCCACTGCATTTTCTTAGACATAAACAAGGAAAATATGATCTAGAGGAAGTCTAGAATCAGGATGGGTCCTCAACTGGCTGAGGAGTCACACATGAATAGTTCTCCTCTAAACTGGAAGGACATTAGGATTGGAGTCCCACACTACTTCAATATTTTCATTATCTATGTGGATGATGTACTGAGGTGCACATCTATAAAATTTACAAATGACACTTTGCTGGAAGGGACTGCGAGCAGTTTGGGAGACAGGATTGGAATTCAAAATGATTCTGATTCACCGGAGGAGCAGCAGGAAATCAACAGGATGAAATTCAATAGGACAATGGTGCAAATGACTCCTCAGGAAGGAGAAACCACGGCTGTGTCCATGAAAGGGAGAGAAAGTGCCCTGCCAGGAGCACTGTGGCAAAGGCTCTGGGGGTGTGATCCTTCCCAGGATGAATATGAATTAACAGTGAGGAGAGGAAAGTCTCTCCTGGAAGGCAACGCCAGGCAGGTCGTACATCCTGCTTAGCTGGGACTGGGGAGGCTTCAGCTGGAGAGGGAGGTCTTGGGACGCCCGTTTCCTGATGTGCACAAGCTGCAGAGATCCAAACAGATGCCAGCAAGAAGGGGAGAAGTCCCAGGAAACAGGACCTGTGAGAAAAGTTGAAGTAGTTAAACCTTAATAAGAAAAGACTGAAGGAGGCCACAGTGCAGTTTGGTGATGTGCTGCAGGACACCTCAGTGGGTTCTGAGGGTGTAAGACAATAAGTCTGAGGTTTAATTCCCAACAGGAAGGAGATCTGTGCTAAAGTAAGAAATTTTAGCTCTTAAATCAGCTAGAAAGAACAGCCATGAATTATCCTTTACTGGGTGCTTTTAAGAGTACTTTAATAAGCTTTCTGTTGATGGACATCTAGATGAGGGATGTTACATTTCTTTAAGCTGAGAAGTGACTTCCATTTCAATTGGGATCACAATCTCTGTCTTTGGAAGTGATCAGAAAGCCATCCTGGAGATAAATCTCTCTGCCAGAAGCTCCATCAAAATCGATGCAGCTGCATACAATACTGAAATAGATTTAAGGAAAAAAATAAATTGTGCTCAGAGGAGTTGTAAGTACATACATTAACAACCAATGTATGCTAATCCATTCCTATCAATCCAATGATAAAATAATATCATCCAAAAGTAAATTTTTGCTGCTCCTATTTCAATTTTGAAAACGAGTTCAGTGTCTGAAATCTTGTCTGGCTCTTTTTTTTTTTTCCCCCCTCAATTATATAATTTGGGATAATGAGAAGTAATACTTCTCACAAGCCTTTCCTCACTTAAACCATAGTAGCTACAATATTCTTCCTACTCTTCCTACCCACAGCAGACTTCTTCATAAATAAAGTCTGTGGGAGTCTGGTACTTCACACGTGAATATCCTGTCTTTCCCCATGCTCCTCACAATGGTAATCCCTGCCATGGTTATTATTTATTCAAAAGGTAGTGAATAATAATAAATAATGTAGGTGATTACTGAGGTGTGATTAATGAATAATGATAAATAATGGGGGGGGGAGTATTGCTGCTTGTCAGATAATATCTGCTTATTACAAACCATGAAGTAGGGTAGGAAAGCCTCATGCAGTGATGAAATAGCCACATTCTGTCACCATTTTCAGAAGGGTTGAAGGCTTTCAGGGTCAAATTTTCTCCAAAATGCTCCATTTTCTATGCATTGATTCCCCTTAACTATCTGCATCCCTGTAAAACTGCTAGAGGCAGAGAAATGTCACAAATTTACCCCTTCTTTTGGGTGGTTAAATAAGAAAGAAACTCTTCTGAAAATCAAGTCAGCATTTCAGGTGCTGAGGTCTTGGGAATTTGCTAGTGAGGGTTTAGTTTGAGTGTATTATTTTCCTTAAGATTGGCCTCACGTGGCCAATTACACACATCCCACAATCCACCGTAGTGATAGAAAGATCATGATCTGAAAGAAAGGAGAAGGAAAAGCGAGGAAGAAAATCCTGCTTTTGATTCTCATCTTAATGGTAATGAGAAAAATTGTGGCTAATTATAAGGGTTAATTGGCATTTGCACAGGTGCAGATGTGACATGTGTGCACACACTCTGTTTGCTACAGATGTTGAAACCTAGTTTTTATTTCCTAAGGAATTATTTTGATTTAACAAAACACAGGCACCTGAACTGGATGTAAACTGGCTCAGTGGCTTAGAACAGCCAGGAATCTGCCCAGTGCATCCAGGCCTTGCACTAAAACCTGAAATCATGTTCCTGAGGAAGAGGCTGAGTTGGTTTCTCTCTCACAGCTGAAAATCTGGAAGAATAGTGAGGAAACTGGAACTGCACTGGCACAGGGTGCCCAGAGAAGCTGTGGCTGCCCCATCCCTGGGAGTGTTCAAGGCCAGACTGGATGAGGTTTGGAGCAACCTGGGATAGTGGAAGCTGTCCTTGCCCATGGCAGGGGGTGGAATGAGACCTTTCAAGTCTTTTCCCCCTCAAACCATTCAGTGATTCTGAAACAACTGGGTTTTTCTCAAGCTTCATCCCTGGCCTGAGCAGAGGTGCACTTTGAGCTGGCTGTTGCCAAGGCTGCAGGAGCCGTGGCCAGGCTGTCTCTGCGGCAGGCAGATGTTTGTGTCTCACAACACGTGAGGCAGTTACAAAAGAACACTCACAATTCTCCTGAGCTGCAGGCAAGACTTAAGTGATACCACTCTGGGGGAAGGGCAGGGGAAGCATTCGTGCTGCAAAGAGTGAACAGCTCAGTGACTCTGCACAGGGCTTTGCGTCCACGCAGGAATTACGGCTGGAAGAGGTTTCTGCATGCGAGCCTTGGCTCCCCAGGAAGCAGGATGTGAGCTCATGGAGCTGCCTGGCTCTGAAGCACAGGGATCCCTGACTGCAGCTCAGCCACAGAGAATGTCCTGTGGTGAGCTGTGAACGCTTTTGAGGGCGATATGGATCTTGGAAAGCTGCTGCCAGATGGATTATGGAAGTTACTTCCCCGTGTGGTTCCTAGAGGAAGAGCAGCACCCTTGGGTTCATGCTGGTCAGAGCCATGGAAAGAACCAAGGAGCTTGTTCCTTTCCTATCAACTGGTTGACATCAGCAACAAAAAAATCAGAGGTAGAAAGAGGGGTCACTCTAGAGATGTGTCTCCTTTCCATATCCTTGAGATGCAGCTCATACCAAGAAATATTTAGGTATTGCACCCCATACGCCATATAAATCCCAGTATTACCAGGTTGCCATGCGCACCTTTCTTTCAGGGGTCTTTTGGCTTGATTTCAGACCCTTCTTCAATTTCTACCTCTCTATTGTAATTCTACATTTCACCTGTTCTGTGCCCAGGGCAGCAGATCTTGAGCCCTACCAGTGTTTTCTTTCAAGCATCCTTGGGTCCCAAATTTTGGCACTTATCCTTTATGCTGTTATCCAGGGTGCACAAAGTGCATACAGGCTGAAGAAGAAAGGAAGGGAGACTCATGGGCCTATTTCTTTGCTAAAACCCTGATGAATTGCCCATCTTGGCACAGGGGGAAACCTTTTATGGCTTTCCCATTGTCTCTGTCAGGTGATATGTCCCAACCTGACACATACTTCCCTGACACAGGTAGTTGCCTGTTTGATTTATCACAACTCTCCTTTCTTCAAGCTCCTCTTCACAGCAACACAATAAATAAAGAAACCAAAACAGTAGATGCAATTAGAGCCAGTGCTGATCCAACTATTTTGAAGCTGACTGATCCATGGATTTTGAAACTAACTCCAATGAGGTAAAGTTATACTTCTGCTCATTTAACTTTTCTTGTTCAGCTCTTTAGTGGCTTCTTTACGTCTTTCAGGACAGGTAGCGGTGCAAAACCATCAAGGAAAATCAAGAGACAAGTGTTGTTCCTAGCAAGAGAAAACATTTCTTCCAGTTACTTAACAACAGCCTGTCAGCTAACAACCCTATGATATTGAAGTCACTCCTTTCAGCAAAGATCTTTGGGAAAGCCCAGACTCCGACACTGAAATGCACTTGGAATGTTGAGCCAGCAGAGAGTGCAGCACGTTGGTGTGCGAGGCTCCCTCATCCTGTTCCAGGGAGGAGCTGGGCAGCACCACTGGGTTCCCCATAAACATCTGATGGTGATTTACTGACTTCCAGATTGTACTGAAGGGAACATCTAACAGCTGGATCAGCATCCACTGCTCCTCTCTTAAGGGGTGCAGCAGAAACCTTTGGTGTGTAAACAGCCTTGACAAGAAACCAGCAAGAGGATGGGTTGGGAAGAGGAGGAAAATTACTTCAGATGATACCAGCAAACCCTGTCAAGATCAGCCTTCCTCCTTTGGGATTATTTGATGCATCACCCTGCAAAGTGAAGCAGAAAAGACACGAGAAAAAACATGGAAAGGAGAGGCTGGGGGGTAGCAGGCCCTACTGGTGCTCTAGCAGTGATTCAGTGATTATAATAGGAAACTCACTGAGCTTCTTGTGGGATTTGCCATCTCTCAGGCTTTGTGCTATTAATCCATTTGATAGCCTTTAGGACACTGTTTCTCTTTTCAAATGGAAAATTACTAATTTATATTTTTTTTAACAAAACAAAAATATGAAAGTTCTGTCACAATTTTCATGTGCAGCCACACAGAAATAAGGCCTCTGAGCCTCATTAATTTGTTTCCTCCCCATTTTGCTTGCTGATAGCACGTGGAAGTGCATTTTCATTTCTCAGTTCAATTGCTTTTTGCCATAAGTTCATGCAACGTGTCCAGGTGTTGCACAGACCACAGGCTGAGAAATAGGTCTTTAGAGATCGTGCCATGTGAGAGCAAATGCGGTAAACAGAAGTGGGAAAGTTCCTGAATGACCTCTAGTCAACCCTTTTGCTTTCCAGTAGGGTCAGGAAGATCAATGTTTTTGAAGACATGAACTTGTCTGGTCTGTTTTTAAAAGCCTCCAGCAATGGTGATTTCACCTTCTCCCCAGACACAGCAGAAAGAGCTCTGAGAGCTCGGCTACCTTGAAAATTGAGGCTGAGCAAGGCAAAGTTTTCCTTCCATCCATGAAGACCTTGCAAAAGCAGAAAAGCAAGCAGGAAAAACCCAGAGAGAGCTATTAATGACCCCTCTGGGAAGGCAGCAGCTGGCAGCCACCTCAGCCTCAGCACAGTCTGTGGAGATGAATTGCAGGTGCTTCCATCCCATAAGTCTATGAAGTCTCCTTTCACTTTAATATTTATGGGAAGCCACTCTAACATATCAAAGGTGTGCTCATCTTTACTCCATTACTCACGAGAGAGATAACTCAATATGTCAAAGATGCCCTGATCACGGGGCAATTTCTCTTCTCCCCATGCCAAATGCAGACCAGGTGCAAATGGATGCATCTCCATGAAAATTGTATCGTTTCATGCTGGCACTGAGCAGAGCCCTGTTGCTCAGTCTACTGGAACATTTCCCAGATACCAACGTCTCTGTTCAATCCAAGCACATCACATGGCCCTTTTCTTTAAAGCCCTACAGAAAGAACAGACTGGAACTGTGCTTTCATGCCTTAGTACTTTGTTTAAGAGCATGAAATTGTCTCTTGGTGAGAGAGATGGAGGCTTTCAAGCTGGCAAAGAGGAGAGACATTTTTAAGCACCCTAACCCAGAGGGATGTAATAGCTGCCGAGGCTGGGATTCATCTCCCTTCCCTCCAGAAGCAGAGCAACGAGAGGGCTGGGATAATCACCCCAATCTCTCTCCAGGCTGGGGCTGTGAGTGCCCCCCAAAAGGATTCAGCTGACCCAGACTGGAGCCTGTTCTGGAGAGGGAAATGAGGCGTCTTCCAGGGGAGCCTCTTGCTGCTGGCTGCAGAGGCAGCCCGGTGTGACCACATCGGCCTCAGATGTTGAACACCTAGATGTTTAAATTAAGGAAAGTGTCCCTCTGCCTGGCGTTCTGAATTCTAGTGGTTTAAATCCCTGTGCGTTAAGAACAGTTTGTGAAATTCTGCTTCGACCTCGTGTCGAGTTCAAGGTCTGAGAAACAAAAAAAAAAAGGGGAAAATATCCTTGTGCAACCATTTTATTTCAACATTTTAAAAAATGGGGAAATTTTGGAATGCTCCCAGCCCTACAAGTTCCTTTGGAAATCCCAGAGAAATTCCATGTACAAACCAGGCTTAGGGAAGGTACCCAGAAAAAATAAAAATCTTTGGAAATAAAATTGCATAGGGCACAGAAAATGAGCAATGAAGCTTCAAAAAGTCTTTCTTTTTCCTTCCCTTTTTGAATCTCAGAGATCTCAGAATTCCTCTGGCTTCATCATTATCCCTCATGCTTAGGGATGTTTAGTATCAGTTTTCACTGACCTTTGTGGTTTGGTTTGTTTTTGTTTGGTTTGTTTGTTTGTTTCTATTTGGTTTGGTTTTTGTTTTCCTGACTTATTACACTCCCCTCTTTCTGTACTCCCGCATATCCAAGTAAATCCAAGAGAGCTTTATTATTTATAGAGCAGCATAAATATCTCTGGTGCTTTATATACCACCACAAACGCATTATCTGCCCTCAAAGTGTTCTCATCACAGAAGTGTCCAGAAGATACCAAAGCCCGTGGTACAAGCGGAGGAATGGGAACATCACCATGGCATTGAGGTGGTGAGGTCAGCACTATGAACAGTGCTGTGCGAGAGGGGGATTGGCTTGTGGTGTCCCTGCCCATGGCAGGGGTTTGGAACGAGGTTGGCTTGAACGTCCCTTCCAGCCCAAACCATTCTGGGATTCTGTGATCTTCTCTAAAGGGAGGAGTGCACATTTTATAGCCTTCAACGTGAAAAGCAAACAAATGAAAGAGACGCTAAGGACCAGTGGTCATTTTATCGTAGAATCGTAGAAACCTAGAATGGTTTGGGTTGGAAGGGATCTTAAAGCTCATCTCATCCCAAACCCCTGCCATGGGCAGGGACACCTTCCACTATCCCAGGCTGCTCGCAGCCCCGTCCAACCTGGCCTGGAACACTTCCAGGGATGGGACAACCTGCGGGCAACATTTTATTTATGTTTCACGAAGGATTACTTCAGACAAGTTCAGTTTTGTCCTGGGGGCTGAGTGGCAGTTGACACCTGCATCCATTTAATCAGGAGAAACAGAGTCCATCCTTCCCCCACAGTGTGAACCCCAGTTCAATGGCAACTTGAGTGTTCCATGAGGACAAGAGGAGACTGGAACACTCCAGCAGAGCTCACTTGGATGCCACCTGGGTCTGTGCAATTCTAATGCAGCACTGTCAGTAGGAATGTTGTCCCTCTTCTCTGAAAGGAACATTTTGAGTGTTGCCTGTGTGGAAGGTAAAAAGCTCCAGACAATCGATGTGTTCAAGTACATGGCTTTGAATGGGGTGAGGAAATGTAAAGTCATTGAGGAATAAAAAAATGTTTCTGGGTACTGATGAAGCACATTCTGTGCTGTGTAGTCTTGGAGCAAGCGTGATCTATTTTGGCTAAAACGACCGAGATGTTTTCACAATGCAGAAAAGGAAAAAGCTGGAATTGCTGCTTTTAAATCAGAAAGTGAAAAAAGGAAAAATATGTACACAAGTGAGGCAGATACCATCTCAAACAGATCTTTGTTGGCTCTGTGTCATTAGAATAAGCACTATCACATCTGTAGGCACAAAATGCATCGGGCTGCACGCGTCCAGGACCCTGCACACACCAGCACACGCACACACTCTTCCTTCATCCTACATTCGTATGTTGTATTCTGTTTTCCAGCTCCAAAGCTGCTGTGAGGCTCTCCTGACTGCACACAGTGCACAAACTGTGCGTTCTTCTCAGTGAGGCAACAATCTGCCATTTAAACCATCACCACAATCAGTACTATGGTTGCTGGGATGCATTTCCTCTGCCATTTAAACCATCACCACAATCAGTACTATGGTTGCTGGGATGCATTTCCTCTGCCATTTAAACCATCACCACAATCAGTACTATGGCTGCTGGGATGCATTTCCTCAGCCCACGTGAGCAGGTGTGAGGGGAAAATGGAACCACCCCAAAACCAGACCCAGTAAGGTCTGCCTGGGTAATACAGGGGTGTTCTCAGAGCTCTTGTACATGCATCCATCACACCAAAACTCACATGGATATCTACCCTAAATTTCCATTCCCTCCTTCACCCAGGAACATACCTCCATCTAAACTTAGGAAACTCTACCCAGACCTCAGCTGCCATCTATTTACTCCCACACACTCCCTTCCATAGACAAAATCTTAAAAAAAAATTCCCATCACCACATTCCCTCTTACCCTGCAGTCAGAAATAAGTCCCAGGAAGCTGCCAGAGGTTTAGAAGCTAAGCCAGCCATGCGCAGCTCCGGTGCTGCTGACATTACCAGACGGCATTAATTTAATTCCACTCAGTTATGCTTTTAAATTTGATTTGAAAAATGTGTCATAAAATACCATTAAGTACAGTGCAGCATTTTGAAGCAGGCTGTGATGTTCCCTGCACTGACAAAGTCATGGGACAGGGAATGTAATTTTCATAGCTAAGTACTGGGGGGCATGTTGGGAGAGATTCCTTCAGAGAGTGGGTTGAGTGAATCAAGAATCTTGAATAAACATTATATTCACTAAATAATTTCATGGTGTAGCAGATCCAGAGACCTCTGATTTCATGCTTTAAGGCCAAGGGTTGATGGAGAAAGAAAAGGTACATACAAAGGAGAAAGGAAAAGAAAAGGAAAAGGAAAAGGGAAAAGGAAAAGGGAAAGGGAAAGGGAAAGGGAAAGGGAAAGGGAAAGGAAAAGGAAAAGGAAAAGGAAAAGGAAAAGGAAAAGGAAAAATGAAGAGATAGTGAAGCAGATTTCATAAAATCATGGAGTGAATTGGGGTGGAAGGGACCTTAAAGTTCCTTCAGTTCTACCCCCTGCTATGGGCAGGGACACCTTCCACTATCCCAGGCTGCTCCAAGCCCCATCCAACCTGGCCTTGGACACTGCCAGGGATCCAGGGGCAGCCACAGCTTCTCTGGGCACCCTGTGCCAGGGCCTCCCCACCCTCCCAGGGAAGGATTTCTTCCTAATATCCAATCTAAATCTACCCTCTTTCAGTTTAAAGCCATTCCTCCCTGTTCTATCACTACATGTCCATGTAAACAGAACAATCAGCACCTTTTGAAGGCAGGGTGAGTTTTAACTGGTGCCCATTTTAACTCCAGGCCACGTCCACCCTCTGGAAAGTTAACATCCCTTACAGCAGGCATTAGAGTCCAGTCTCATTTTTGGTTTTCCAAAACACAACTTTTTCTCCAATTTCCATAGGCAGCCCATTTGTTCAGCCCCGTGCTAGGCATCCTCAGAAGTACCTGCACACAGAGCTGGCTTGTCATCTGTGGTAGCTGGCACATAACACCTACAAACACACACCTGGTAACGAAGGAGCAGATGGCTTCATGAAAGGGACTGTGTTGGAAATATTTCCTCCTATCCAAAACCTCAGATTCATTTTTTCTCTGTCCACAATCTGATTTTTATTCTGAGAAGGCAAAATTGGTAGTGCCTGATTTGTAAGAAAAAATTATTTGAGTGAATAAAAAAAGAAAATTCTGTTAATTGTCACTATTTTGTGTTTCGGTATTGTTGTGAAATTATCATAACTTCAGACAAAAAGAAACCCCAATGGGGGAGTTATGCATTCCTCATGCTCAATATGTCAGAATTTCCACCCATTTCTTTATGAAAATTTTAGAAGCAGACAAAGTTTTGTACAATGCTAAAATGCTCTTCCCTGTGCCTGGCAGTGAGTCCCATACCCCCACTGACAGCAAACCTTCTCAGGGTGAGGGTGGGGGGCTGAACAGGCTCTCCCATGGACTCCTCCTGGTGGTTTTCCCCCAGGGCTGGGGCTGATGGCTGTGACACCCTAGGAGGAGCTGGGTTAGGGGGTTGCATTTCCCTGTGTAGGTCCTTGGCTTTCCCCCACCTCCTGTTGTGATCCTGTGTGTTTGTGGGGATGAACCTTTTATCACAGAGCCAAACACTGGCCAACACCAAAATAAATGTGATAATGAGTGCATCTGGACAGCTTTGCTCTGGGTTCTTAAGTCAGCCTTAGAAAGGTGGAACGCATTGCCTTCACCCTTTTCATTTAAACCTAAAGTGTGGTTCCTGCAAAGCACCCAGTGAGGGGCTCAGAGGTCTCATTTTCTAAAGCGCTGCCCTTTCATCACTCTCCCTTCTCATCTTCCCCACTTCTCTCTCCCTCTCCTCTCCTCTCCATTATAATTTTCCCTTTGACCGTGGCTTTCACTCCTATTGTCCAAGCAGAGAATGGCATGGCTGCCTGTCCTCAGCCCTTCCCGGGGACAGAGCTGTGAATGCTGAGGGACTCTCACCCTGGCGAGCACCCGGGTGCTCCCTGCAGCCCTTAAGCACCTGGAGCACACCTTGGGAATGCTGAGCCATCCACAGCTGCACTGTCGTGGCTGCTGGTGCTGGCACACACCTGGAATACTGAGCAACCCACTCCTCACGCTGGAATATTGAATGACCCTCAGCCTCCAGCGCTCCCTGAATACCAAACAGCTCCGCACCTTTACAGAGTCTGAAGGGAAACGTGGAGATGTGGCTCAAAACCAATCCTCCTGCAGCAAAAAAAAAAAAAAAAAAAAGAAAAAAAAAAGGGTTTTAAAAGATATAAAAGATACAGAGAGTCAGTCTGAAACTGTGGAGTTGGATCCTGAGCTGGGATTTTACAAAGGTGGTATGGAACATAAACTGCCCAAACTTTACTGAAGGATGTATTGGGAGCTGAGCACCTAGAGCAGTTTCTTCAGGTATTTTTTAAAAATCCAGTTTAAAATTGAACACGTTTCCTGGTGAACACAGAAGGGCATTGCTATTCCTAGCAGGTCCTGGTGTCAGCAGCACAAGGACAAGGAGCATCTCTGTGCTTGGAGAGGCTGCAGACCTCGTTTGTGAACTTTAAGTGACCTACTCGTGAAGCCAAAACACTTCCTGATTTTTCCTTTCCTGGGGTACCTTAGACAGGAGATGCACAACAAAGGTTATTTGGAAACTCATTTTTCCCCTCCAGGGTATTAACACAAGCTTTACAAAGGCTTATAATCCCTTTAGACAACAGCAGCAAGAGCAGCAGCAACTACAAAGCCCTAAGCTTGGAACTCAATCCCCTGGTGATGGGCTGAACCCTCTGCTGAGGTTGTGAAGGAAAAGAGAAAGGTGTGAAGATATTTACATCAAACACACAGAACAAGAGGGGATTTTAATCAAACTTTTCTTTTTCATCTCCTCTTTCTTCTCTTGGAATCTGCTTTTTCTTTATCCTGATGAAACTCAGCACTCGCATTTTTTCCTTTTTTTTTCTCCCATAAAAAAGAAGATTTAAAAATAAAATAATCACAATCCCGCCTGAAAACTCTGAGTACTAAAACTCCAGGGCAATGCATCTCGAAAATCTGTAAGACTGTAAGAAGATAAGAGACAAAAACCCACAGAAATGTTTCCTCTCTGTGTCTTTGGAAGTTGCAGACGTGTGTATAATACCCCTAAGCCGGGGTAATCTGCTTGCCTCCTCCTGCCTTTCCTGGTGCATGCGGATGTTCTTAGCATTAATATTCCTCACACTCCAGCAAATGAACACCCAGGAGGCAGCTGACTCAATCAGTGCTTGTTTTACTTACTGTGTATCGCTGGGAACAAACCAGAGCACGGCAGATCTGTAATGCTCATCTCAGTGTGCTCCCCCTGCTTGTTCCAGCCCTGATGAACCTTCCTATCCAGCCAGAACCAAAGGAAAAAAGAATTAAGGAATGTATTCTAAAAAACACATTAGCAACGTGTGGTAAATCACCGCTGGAGATTCCAGTTCCTCATGGCAGGAGTGTTTGTGGATAAACACATTTGTTTACTTCCTTTTACCTGCTGCCTTCTCCAGCATGTGTTTATTCCTCAGTGATATCACAGCTCCCGGGTCTGATGTCATGGCTCTTCCCACAGCAACAAAATGGAATCGAGGACCCATTTGAAACCTGGAGTAAAGATAATTTGGAAAAAGTATTTGTCCATTCTTGCCCATAAAATTGATGGGCTCCTACCACTGCTGTTTGGAGGCTGGAATTTGTTTTAATTAGGATGGCGCAATCACAAAATGCAGAGGAGCTAGCTGTTATTTTTGGAACAGATACAGCTGCAGGGGAATTGAGAGAGAAGCCTGTACAGACCATCCAGATGAGCTCATTTCACACAGACAGAATCACAGGCCCGGGTGGATGGGGTGTGATATATGGCCCCTGGATTTCCCTGCTCAATTCCTGCTACCCCTGATGGAGATCTCCAGTGCAGTCAGCAACTGGAGGGTGTTGGCTGGATCTGCAAGGACTGCAGTGGGAGCAGAGACACTTTAAAAGTGGGATCCTACACTATACATCCTAACTGAGGAGTGATGGATTGTGCCTCTCCAGCTTCCTAACACCAAAGCCTGCTTTCCTATCAATCCCTCACAGATCTACTCACCCTAAACCTCACTTTAACCCATCCTACCATTGGTCACTGTATTGACTTGCTCATGAGTCTCCCAGAGTGGCTTTAATTGAATTTGCAGCAGGAGATATAGATCTAAAGAGACAGAGAGGGAGGTGATGCTGGGGCAGTGGAAAAAGCTTCAGGAGAAAGTTTCCTCTTGGGAAGGTGATGCTGTGGAAGTTCCTTTGATTCACGGAAACTGGAGATGGGCTGAGGGTAGAGAAACAAGCTGTAGGCACAAACGTGACTGTAAAGTCATGCAGAAAACTGTTAATACGGAGAGGAGATTGAACAAAGACTTGAATCCAAGACACGAGGTTTAGATAGGGGGATATTCCCAGTGAATTTCCTAACAGATACATGGACACCTTTCAGAGGGAAGATGGGAAGTGAAGGGCAGCTCTTAACAAATCTAAAACTGGGTGTGTGAGAAGATGAATAGGCTGGCTGGCCAGTGGTTACTTGTGTATGAATTTTGGTTAAAAGTTCCCTTGGCATGACTGCAATGGCAAGAATTTTGCTGATAGTGAGGTTCCTCTTTGCTCAGGCTCCTGATCCTCAGGGAAGGGATGAAGGTGGCCATGGCCAACCAAAGTTTAGTCAACTCAGACTCCATCCAACAGCCTTTGTTTGGCTCACGGGGAGGAGAAGGAGGGAAGTGAATGCAGCTGCAGTTGGAGGAGGTGTATTTCACGCTCTGGTGACTCTCCATCCATTGCATTCATGAGCTCTAAAGCCAAGAGCAGCCTGTGGGATCCCTGCCTCCCGCCCTGGGACCTGGATGTGACTTTGCCCACCCGCTCCGTGGCATTGTTTTCCAGCAGTGTGTTCTTGGAGCCGGCTGCAGCTACAGCAGGGCCTGGGCAGCAGAAGGCCTGGCAGTGCCAAGCTCTGATCCAAGGACTGTGCGTGTTCTTTATGTCTGATAAACAAACAGGGAGTTTGCCTGATTTTACTTGTTTTGTGTTTTAACTGAGACTCAGCAAAACTGTCTCAGCACTATGGGACATGCCTGATTCCCAGGAATTTGTTTCTCAATTAGGGGCACATCATTCCAAAGTTTTCTGCCTCATGCAGGCTTTATTTGGTTCACATTGATCTCCTACCCATAAGAAAAGCAATCACGCATTCCGGGAGCCTTGAAACAAGGTCTGTTGTGATAATTCTGTTTTTCCTTCCCTCAGGTTTTGTTTACTCACCTCAGTCTCCTTGCCCACAGCACACAAATAATGACAATGCAGATAGGTGCCCCAGGTTGCTTCCTATCCTATTCTTCCTGAAAGGACATCCCCTACTGTTCCTTCTAGGAATTCAAAGTGGTTTTCAAAGACCTGGAGGGACATGTAATAGCTGATGACACAATGCCTGAGTGCTGTAAAGCAAACAATTTGCCCTCCAGCAAGCACCAGTTCCAGCACGACTGGAGCCAAGTCTGACTTCCCTCCACTCTGAAGAGTTTCTGCAGTGCATTGTTTGGAAGGTCAAGCACCCTCTCCTTGCTATACATTCTGAATCCCAAATAAAAGAGGCAAAAAAAAATGGTGTCTCTGTAGGATTAGGTGCTCTGAAGATCAAGGTAAAGACTGACAGGTCACAGGGAGCTTCTCTGCCAGTCTTGGCCCATGTTTTCATATAATCTCTCGGCATGTGAAATAGTGGAAACTTTGCCCACCTATAGATATGTTTATAATGCCAAGATCTGGCTTCCTTCCTATAAAGGGAGTTTTAATCACTTGCTGTCTGCTCGAAAATATGGAGCACACACTTCTCCAGCTGAACCAAGGCAGAAACAGGGATGGAGTAACCACAGTGCCAGCCCAGTCCTGGCTCTCCTTGGCCCATACAGTGGTGCTTTAGGATCACAGGATCATTAAGGTTGGACAAGACCTCTAAGGTCATTGAGTCCAGCCATGGACTTTATACTGCCAGGTGCACTAATCACCACACCTACATGTTTTTTGAACACTTCCAGGGTAATTCCACCATTTCCCCAGGCAGCCTTTCTCACAGGCCAAAGCCTTGGTGATGGAGAGTGCTCAAATTATTAACAGGAAGTGTTGGGAGGGTGTGAGAGCTCTCAGCCAGTTACTGTCACCTCAGTGACATCTTCAAGAAATCTGTGAGTTGCCCTCAACTGTCCAGATAAATCCATTCTATTGTGTCACGTCCCTCAGTGATGCTGAGATCCACTTTCTGCTCCAGCCAGACCCTTCCAGCCCATCCAGCTGCCCCAGCTCCCACTGGAGAAACCCTTGCACCCTATCCAGCATACAGCAAATATTTTGCAAAGGCTGGGGAAAGAAGTCCAACTTGCTCAGTCGGATTTGGAGGACTCATGGCTCCAGAGCAGGCAGCCCTGCTGATTTGAGAACCGGGAGTAGGCATGCATTTGGTTTGCTTAAAATAGAATGGTCTCTCTGTGTCAGCATCTCCTGCTCCTCCATCCCCCACAACATCTTCTGATTACATCCTTGAAGTGTCATCTGCACATTATGTTTTGGAGAATGGCAGCTGAGTCCTGGGTTTGGAGGGAGACTGGGAATACTGAGGAGGAAGAGAGAAGCTTCATCAGCACACTCTGAGAGGGAGGGAAAAAAGAGGAAGAGAAAGGAAAATATCAGTCCCAACTCTTGCCTTATTACCTGATGGGACACAATTGCAAATGTTGGGAGAAGTGCCTGGGAGCCACGGGGTCAGAATGAAAACCAAGGACAGCTATCACTACCTGTTCTGGGATGAAAAGAGTGGAGGAACTGTGAAACAACCCTCAGGACCTGCCAGTGTGTTATCAGCCATGCACTGATGGCTGCTTGCACTGACTGCAGAGGTGCTGCTCACCTGCTACTCTTCCCCTCACCACCTCCCCTCCAGATGTGGGAAATCTTTAAGGTATGGGATTTGTATCCCTAAATGCAGGGACTTCATCCCACACATCCCACATGGACCCAGAGCCCCATTCCAGCCCAGCCCAGGGCCACCAGTCCAGGCCCCAGAGGGTCTGTGGGATGCTGGGCTGCCCTGCCCGTCCCCATCGCTGTCCTGCTCCCTGGCTGGGGTGGTGCGATGGGTCCCAGGCTCTGGCACTCACCCTGCCAGGTCCCAGCCCCTGGGCAGCCCCCAGCTCTGTTTGCACCCTGACTTCTCGCTTTGAAGGTGAGAAGTGCGTGTTGGATCAACCACCTCCAATCTCAGAGCCCTTGGAACAGAGCCTCTCCCTTGTGTATATACAGCACTTGTATTTCAGATCATCTTGGCTTCCTAAAATAATACTAAGTAATACTTAAAGAAATTTCCCACCTCCTCTGAATGCCAAAATTTGTCTGCTTTTGGGATCAGATACCATTTTTTTTTCCCCCTGAACGCACGTTTTTTACCACACAATCCATAATGGATTGTACAAAAATACACTGTTTTATTTTTCTTACAGGCATCCAGCTAATGGATGAAGTAATTTAGCAAGGCTATTGTATTTCATTCAATAGCCTGTATGTAGATTTGTTGTGAAGGATAAAATGTTCCCTCTTCAAACACTAACAATGGGAGCACAGTCTACCACTGACCTTGTACTCTGCTGCTGTGCTGTGTGCAGGGAACAATGGGAGCCCTGGCGATGGGCAATGTAAACACAAAGATGTTTATTTTCAACAGCAGGGACCTATCCTCTTCCACAGAGCCTGTGTTGGTGTTCACCTGTACACAAGGTACAAATAGTCACAGTTTGTAAGGTTTAAATGAATGCCTCTGATTTCTAACTGTCCTGAATAAAAGAGTTGTTTGTAAATACCCATTTCATAGGTCTGAATATTTAAAAACTGTGAGCTTACACTGCTCTTTGTGCGTGGGTATGTGTGCTTTCAACAGCTCTATTGTGAGGGACCTGGACTGCCTTTTGTCTCCCCTCAGAAATAGTTGTATTTCTAAAGAGTAACAATCAGCATTCGCTCAGGCTTTTAAACCCAGTGTTTCCTAATTATGGGTGCAGTAAGTTCTGTTGAACCTGTCAAACATTTTCATATCTTCTGAGGTGCAAAAAGATTAGCTGAACTTCTGATGGTATTATGCTACTCTACCTGTGAATTAATAGACAGCATTAATGGAAGTGCTCTCCAGTGTCACCGGGATGGGATCTATTGCATTTCATTAACCACCTGGGAGTTGTAGATCTTGTCTGTGCTGGTTGCTCAGGATCTTTCTAAAGGCTGTGCACAGCACTGCACACCTCACCGTGGTTATTCTTACACCAGCTCTGATATCCAGATAGATGGGACCAATAATCTGTCAGCTACAGATGCCTGTCACCCTCTGGGTTCACCTGGCTGAGACTAAACCCCTAAATTTTAGTTGGCTACATGTAGCTCAGAATCTTTCCTCCAATAAATTAACAAATTAATGGATGTGGCAGTGGCCTGGGGGTAAATGTGGCATATCCTTGGTACTCAGCAGAACATGAGCGTTTCCCAAGCAGTCGTCAGTTCCTCCAGTCCTTGCACCATCCCCTAAAAGCCATGTCCCTGAGAAAGAAACTGCCTGACAGCTTCCCTCTTTCTGCTCTGGCTTGAGTGCAAACCAGAGGAGGTTCCACCCAATAGAAACACGGTTGGAAAGCACCAGGGATGACACTGTGGCCGCATTCCTGCAGATTTTCATACAATCAGAGGTTCATTTCCATTCTGATGTTGCCTCTTCCGTGAGATTCCTTTCAGGCCAGTGGAGGGTACCAGCTCAGGTGAGACCATACTGGTGTAATGGTAATTCCATGCCCTGTGGCTCTTCCTGGCCCCTATATAATGCCTAACCTGAAGGCATTAATTGCAGCAGAGGAGCCCTGCTGCTTGTCAAATACTTGGATTTGCAGATATGAATAAACCCAGAGTCCTGTGAAGCTGTTTGCTAGGTTCAGACATCTGACTTGGGTGTCTGATATAACTGGCTAGAACCCCTAAAGCTCCTTGTAAAACCAGCAGAGAAAGACTTGAAAAAACAAAGGACTCCATGCCAGGATCCTGACTTATCTGTTCCAAATCTGGAGGAGCTAATCCTTCTTTGCTGGCTACAGAAGGAGTTGAGGAATCTGACCCACTAAACTTGGATGCCCAGGATGTCTCACATGAGTCAGTGTGAATGAGAGATGATGCATTAAGACTTTATTAGTATCTGACAGCCTTTTGATCATGGCAGGGAGCAGTTACAAGTAAAGACAAGAGGGTGGGATGGGTGCCAGCCTGTCAGACTCTGGGTTTGTTCCAGCACGTCTCAGCTCATGGCTGTCCTGCAGCCTGCTCTCCACAGACCTCTTCCTCTGTTAATTATCAGACAGGAACCCAAAAGTATCAAAACCGTGCCTTCCTGTCCTGGAATTTAATTTCTCTGACTTTTCCCAAAATAAAGTTTCTTTTTTGATGATGCCAAGATAAAGCTTTTTCTTCCACAAACTCCATCCTCCTTTTGTCTTCACTTCTCCCTGAGCAGCAGAAGTCTACCAGGCCTCAGAGGAGAGATTCTCCTCCAAATCTGTTCCTATCTGCACTCACCACACTCAAAATCTTGCTCTCCAGAGCAGTATTTTCCTGGTCCCATGCTAGAAACCTTCAAGCTTCTGGAAACTTTGTCCCACCAAGGCTTCCACCAGGCGTTCCACAGCTCAAATGGATTTTTTTGTAGAGCTCAGGGCACCAAACTTCTCTCCTGAGCAGATGAGGCTTGTGACTTCCACTTCAGGCCCCAGAGGTCTAAAAATCTTCCCAAATAACTCTCTCTGAAGAGGCTGCCATCCCCTCAGGCAGGCACCGACAGTTGCTGCTGTCCTGTGTCATTCTGAGGGTGTAATCACGGAATCATTAGGGTTGGGAAAGACCTCCAAGACCCTCAAGTCCAACCTTTGACTGAATACTATCTTGTCAATGAACCACACCCCCAAGTGCCTCACTACTCATTTTCTGAACAATTCCAGGGATGGTGACTCCACCACTTCCTGGGGAGTCTGTTCCAAGCCGTGCCACCCTCCTTTCTGACTGGTAAGGATCCGGATTTTGCACTGGCTTTTCCCAGTTGTCCTATGCAGGTTTTCTGTTGTGCCAAGCAGGAAAAGATGCCTGGAGAGGGGCACAGTAGGGAAAGCATCTGGAAAACCTCGGTGAGTGTGTTTAGGGGGAAAGTATTCCCACAAGGAGCTCTATTTGACTGGTGGAAAACATCTTCTCCATTGATGGCAGGTAATGCAAAGCACACTGCCTGCAGCTTTTTCTTTTAATGTAGACATCTGAAAGTGACTATATGATGGAGGGAGAGAGGGAAAGGTTATGTGTCTTCACAGGCCCAAAATGGCAGTATAATGAATATAAAAGCTATCCTCTCCTCCTCTAATATATTCACTCGCCATTCCACCCTCTTTTCTAGTGACTGTAAACAACATTTGTCATCAGCAATGGGCTACTTTTCATTATAAAACTGATCTGGAAACTACATTTTTATTTCACGTACATCAGCAGTGACGGGAGAAGAAACAGGCAAGGGGAAAATATATGTCCCTAGCAGGAGAGGGACCTGGGACAAGCGTTGCCGGCACAATTCTGGGATCATTCATACCTCCCATCCAAGACAGAGGATGGTCTAATGCCTCGTTAAATCCTACTGAGCCAACGATGATGTATGAGACCCTTTCAATCTTCCACGAAGTAATACAGTAAAAAAACCCCTAATTTGCACGTTTAATGCATTCATTAAGCTATTAGTCTTTCAACAAGAGATTTAATAGCAAATTAACAGTTTTTATGAAAGAAAAAAACAACAACAAAACTCCCCACTTAGCAGAATTACTTTTGTGTCAGAGCACAATGCAGGGTAATGGGCAATTAGGGGCTTCGGAGGGGAGGATGGGAAGATGGGTTTAATTTGTGTTTGGTTTATAATTAGCTGGTGCTTGGTGCTTGGAATGAAATAAACTGGATCCCCTTGATGAGGAAGCCACTGACCGGGGCAGAAAGCAGAGGGGGTGATAAAAAGGAAGAAGATGGGAGGAGCTGGAGGAAGTCAGAGGTTCATCCCTGAAAATCTGTTCTCATGGGACACATCTTTCCATGCCCAAAGAATACTTTTCTTGTGGTCAGACACCAAGGCTGAGTTTGTGTTGCCTTGGGATTAATGTGGGTCTTCCTGGACACCAGCTGGCAGGACAAACTACTCCCAAGCACAAACAGGTCCTGTCAGGACATTTAAAGCTCAGCAAAGTTGCTGTCTTTCTATTGAAACCTGTGCTTGAAGTTGAGCAAACTCTCAAGTGCTTTGCCTAATAAAGACGGATTGTTTATTTAGGTCCAAAGCCTGAATTTCAGGCTGCATTCAGCTTGGCAGATATGTGCCAGTGCAGATGGCTGGCACAGGGGCTGTTTTGTAACTTTTAGTTTGTGTAAGTCTCTTGGAAAAAAATAAAAATTCTTAATGAGAACGCTGAATTCCAGGGAAGACTTAGGTGAGAGAAAAAGAGAATTGCAAAATCAAGTCGTTGTCTGAACTCACTGAAAATAAATGATACTTTACTTGAAAAGGAAAGAAAGAAGCGGAGCTGTGTTTGTTTCCTTGTTTATTTTTAAATGTCATTTCTAAGTTTTCTATGTCTTTGAAAAATCAGTTGACAGAATATTGAACACCAAATCCACAGGACTCTGGGCCCTTTTTTCCTATCCACACAAACTTTAGGGAGAAAAAAGTATTTTTCTTTTCTTTTTTTCGTGTATCAGAAAAAAAAAAATTAAGGGATCCTACACTGAGCTTTGATTTTCAGCTGGAGTGAGACAGAAAATGGGAGAATAGTCTAAAATCAATTTCTTAAAGGTCTGAGGAATCATAAATACAGTTTGAATCAATATCTCATGTGTGAGAGTTTGTATGTGTGTGTGTGTTTTCCCTCATACACATTTATTCAAACAACTGCTTTCTCTTAACAGAATATTCAATTCCGTAGGGATAATAAATTGGCTTTCCAAAGTGGAATATTACTGTCAGGCAGTGGATCCTTTACATCTGCTTTTCCAAAACTTTTCTCCCCACAGAGGATTCTCTTCTGTTCCTGACACTGATTTTATGTAGCTGTTCATGCATTGACATTCAGGCCAGGAAAACACCCCCTATAAAAGGGCTTTTGTGCAAAATCTGAGAACCAGCCTAAAATTAAGCAGGTACTTCAGCCTTGTCACAAGTAGGTAATGCAGCCACATCTCAGTGTCCTCGAATTTCTGTAGGTGAGGCTGAGTTAATTCTTGTATCACCATGGGCTCTAAGAGCAGATTTCCTGCCTAAGAATTCCGAAGGATCCTTAGGACACAAGGCTGACCACGTTTGCATCCCGGAGCACGGTGTCCTGTGTGCTGCTCTTCCAGTATTTATCCAAGGTAATGGACAGTAGTAATAAGACTTTGCACTTCAGGGAGGTGCAGTTAGAATTAACCAGCTGCATGTGCAGCTTGGCTGGGGGAGCTCCTGGCAGAAGATACCAGAGGTTATTCCAGATGTTGCAAAGTCAGAGATTCTGGGCTGCTGTTTGGCTGTAAAGCAGAGGCACAGAGCACATGGCTCAGCCAAGGAGGTTCTTCCCTGGAATGCAGCTGAGCTGTTATAGGATCATAGAATCCTAAAATGGTTTGGGTTGGAAGGGACTTTAAAGCTCATCCCATCCACCCCCTGCCATGGGCAGGGACACCTTCCCCTATCCCAGGTTGCTCCAAGCCCCATCCAACCTGGCCTTGGACACTTCCAGGGATCCAGGGGCAGCCACAGCTTCTCTGGGCACCCTGTGCCAGGGCCTCCCCACCCTCACAGGGAAGGATTTCTTTCTAATATCCAAACTTTGCCCACCCTCTCTCAGTGTGAAGCCATCTCTCCTTGTCCTGTCTCTGCATGTCCTTGTCACAAGCCCCTCTCCAGCTCTCTCAGAGCCCCTTTCGCTACTGAAAGGTCCTGTAAAGTCTCTCCAGAGCTTTCTCTTCCCCAGGATAAACAACCACCACTCTCCCAGCCTTTCTTCATAGAGAGGTGCTCCAGCCATCCAATAATAACCTCTGGACCAGTTCCAACAGGTCTTTCTTCCCATACATATTAGTGCCAAAGGGTCCATTGCTCTAATATGCAACAACTTCTCAGACATGATGCTGAAACACCACTTTGGACATGGATCTCCAAGTCAGAGGCTCCTGACTGTCTGGTCCCACGGCAGCAGAAGCAAGGGATGCTCTCAGTGTTATCCTGGACCAGCAAATGCTGTCAGCTCCTACTTTTCATGCACTGGAAGCCAAATGCTATTTTCCCACTAGTCTCTTTCCCTATCTTCCCCCAGGGAGCCATTCCAGCAAGGTGGGGGTGGATTCAGCTTTGCCCAGTGCTGTGTCCACAGGTCCATGGGGGCTGGAATCAGTGACATGGGAGTGACAGGGGACACGGAGCCTCATTGCACCCGGCTCCACCCTGCCTCCAGCTCTCTGCGGGGAAGATGCATCTCAGTCTTATCATGTCAGCTTTTCCTCATCAAGCAGCTTGGTGTGTGGGCTGCTGCCTGCTCTCTAAAAGCTTCTGAGATATTTGTAGCTGCTCTGCTTGTTCTGAGTCTGCTGGAACAAAAATAATTACTGAAAGGACAGGGGGGAAAAAAGTATGTATGCATACATATGCATTCTGAAAAACCAGTTTGAAGTGTGCCACAGGACTGCACTGGGTTTTAAAAGAGTGTCATAAAGGAGACTGCTTTGTTCTTGCTGCACACTGAAGGTCCTGAATTAGGAAAATACCACAAGAGAGACATTGCAGGTTTTGGAAACTACACCAGGACCACAGCTCTGCCCTGGAATTTCATTGCAGTCTCCTATGTACGTGGCATGCAATGGTGGGGAAGTGGGAGTCCTGCCAGTGTGTAAGGGTTATGGCTGAGTGTATGGCTGGAGGGCTGATCCGATCCAGCTAATGCACATTGCTGATACAATACTGAGTGTTTCTTCTGTCTGGCCTTCAACTTTCTGGGATTAATTTCACATATGCAGAGAGAACTTGTGACTTTCACAACTTTTACTTACCTGGGTGTAATGACAGATAAGGCAGATGTGCCCATTTCCTTACTTGCCCTGATGCTATGACTAAAGATATTTTAAACCCTTCCAACCTCAAATCAAAGAACTGTTTTAAATTTAATCTCTGAACACTTTCAGCTGAGTTTAAGGGTGAAATTTGCCTAATGGGAGTCCTCAAAAGTGAGCTCAGGTGGGACTGAAATGAAGTTTCAGCTTTTGCAATGGGTCATATCCCAGGAGTTAAATTCTCCCTGTCTTGGGCAAACGTAGCAATCACTTTGCCTGTGAGAGATCAGCAGCAGAAATTACTGCACACATGTGCCTACAAAATCTGTCTCCCTGTTATCCCTCCCTCTTTGAAGCCCAGCAAATAACTGGGACTGGCACAGCCAGCCTGATGTAATTGAATTTCCCTGCCTCTTGCATTATATTTTATCAGGTGATGGCTTGGAGGGATTTACATTGCACAGAGCTGCTGAGGAGAGTGGCTGAAAAATGGTGTGAAAATGCTGATAAATAGTTCTAAATGAAAGCAATTTTAACAAGAGCACCTGTAGGCAGCCTTGATCTCCTTTTTAGTGACTATCACTCCAAAGTGGGACCTTCCAGCAGCAACAGGCACACAGAGAGAGAGGTCCCACGCAGCACCTGAGGCTGCAAGAGCCGAGGACTGGCTTTTCTTTGCCTTGCTATTGAGCTGGGACAAATTAGGGGCCAGATTAAAGCCCCAAATCTCTGCTGCTGACCCATTCGTGGCTTCCTTTTCCCTTGTTAATGGAAGGTAGATGAAGGACATTGGGGTTAACAGCCCTGGGTGACAGAGCTTTTCCTCTTCACACTCATCTGCTGATTGGAATAAAGGTGGGGGAACCGCAGCTCCTCCCAGCTGCCCCTGAGCTCTGGTTCCTGAGACAAACACCTTAAGGGCAGGTGACCGCTAGAGAAACTTGGACTTTGGTCTCCTCCATTGTGCTTCAAGTTTGATGCAGTTCATTCTGAGATCAGAGCAAGGAACTTGTAAGAGGTGCAGCCAAAGCACCACTAAATCAAGTGGTCACTGGTGGGTGGAAAAAAAGTTTCTTTCCAGGTTATTATTTTTTGATATTTGGATTGAGGCCGGTTTCAAAGCTCTTTTGAGATACACTTAACGCAAGAAGAAATGGCTGGGAGGATTTCTGGGCTTGCACTAATGGAAATGACATACGGAAACATGAAGCTAAAAGTACTTTTTTGTTTGTTTTGGTTTGTTTGCGTTTTTTTGTTGTGTTTACCTCCAAGTATATATGGAAATAGCTCACTCCAGCTCCTTGTACTTAAGGATCCATTTGTGCTGCTGTCTCAGCTCCTCCCGTGGAAGGCAGTGAGTTGAAAGAGTGATTTAGACACTGTTAACACAAACAAGAGGAGACAGGCCAGTACTTAGCACGACAGACTCCTCAGAAAGTGCGGACAGGGAAAAGCTGTTTCTTTTCTCTCTGTCGTTTCCCCTTTGCAGACTGCAGATGAGAATTTCATAGCAGAATAATTCAAGCAGCAGGAACCCCCAGGTAACTCAGCTGCCAGTCCTTGCAGAGAGTGCCCTTCATGGCACAGCTCCGTGTGTACGAGTAGATGCTGTGTATCAGTACAGAAAATAGAGGGGGATTGTGGAGAATGAGTGATGAGGCATGTTCTAGGTATCCACTGCAAGAATTCAACAGTGAAACCCAGAAAACACGAAAATGAGAGGGGCTGAGTGGTGAAGTTGCTGCTCTGTTCAATCTGTGTCCTAAAATAAAGGAGGTACTGGAGGGTGAAGTAAAATGGGTTATGGGGCAGTGGGCTGGCTGTAAGCCATGTTTACAGTGTAAAAAACAAATAGAAATTCAGATCCATAAGGTCTGAATTCAAATCTAGTGTGGATCTCAGGTTTTTCCCAACTAATAACCACATTTAAATCTAGTTCTTAGAAGTGTATTTCAGTTTAAGATCAAGAGGCAAGAAATGGCTTAATCTACTCAAGCGAGATTCACCTCTGTACAGAACACTGGGAAAAAAAAATCTCTGCTCCACATGCTACAGATTTATTTTGGGTAAACGTATGTAATTCATGAGTGAATGAATGTATTTCTGCTTGCTCTCACTTTATAGGAGCGAATCTGACCTCGATACTCAAAATCATGTTTTTCAGATCAGCTTGACCTGTGTTGGTGTCCACCCTTTGGGTACACAGGAGAAATCCCTCCAGCTTCACTCAATACCCTGGGCAGCACCTGAATTTCTGATTAGAGTGAGTAGCTTTTTACTATTATATTATTATTATTATTATTATTATTATTATTATTATTATTGTTGTTGTTGTTGTTGTTGTTGTTGTTGTTATTGTTATTGTTGTTGTTATTATTATTATTATTATTATTATTATTATTATTATTATTATTATTATGATGTTCCCTCCCCTAGAATTTCTGAGGAATAAGATTATTCTCCTAACTCTAGAAATCTATTAATATTTCTGAATGTAACTGGTTACATTGACACAAGGGAAATGGCTGGAGATTCTGAGATAAAACAGAATTTCTTGTGCAATTCTCTAGATTAAAACCATCAAACGAGGTGGTTTCAGAAAGTCAAAAGGAGAAATGTCCTGTGACAATAGAAAAATCAAAGTTTTCCAGATACTTGCTTGGGTAATGAGTAAATCTATAAAGAAAGGGACTGATCAGCAATGAGAACAACATCTCAGATGAGCTGGGGAGATAAAGTGAGACTTGTAAAATGTCAAGGTTTTAATTTCCTTGTGAAGGAGAGCCTTTGTAGAGGAAATTAAAACAAACAGTAGAAATTCCTTACCCATAGTAATAAGGAGTTTATAATGAGACAAGAAGCACTGACACCAGGCAGGAAGAATGGGACCAAGTTAGAAAGTGATCTGCATTTGTCCTCCAAACAAAACGAATTATTTTCTTTCAAATTCGGTGAGGATCTTGATAATGACTGTGGCATAATGGCAGGGTGTGAATGGAAAGGAGTTTTTGGACATTTAAATTACTCTAGCTGAGGTAAAAGTAAAATTCAAACTTCTTGATGTGATGATAACAAGAGGAACAAACTGCTTTTGTTTCTGATTTCTGAAAGAGCTCTTTTACCGAGTGTTGGTGCAGTAGCAGGTTGATATTATTTGATACAAGAATTGTTAAGAACATGTATTTTAGAAAAAAATGATCAAGGCATTTGCAAGTCCATTAGTGTGACCTCTGTAGTTTGCAAAACCAGCTTAGAATGGCAGAGTCATTAAAACCGTGTCAGAAGGATCACAACACCTTTTCTGGGAAAAGATGGGGAGAGAACAGTGTGGTATCTTGCTTTGAGAAGTTAACTATTTTCCATCTATTTGGTGTAACTTAGATCTGTGTCCAAATAAGCCAGAAACATTTGAGACATGCAGTATGAGACATTTTCAATAAGGCAGAGGTAGGTAAAGTGAAGTTAAATCTGATCAGAAGAGTGTTACAAAAAGAGAACTTCTCCAAGAAGGGAAGTATTTCTGTGAGGATGGTCAGTAGTGAAATTCTTCAACAATCTTGTCTGATCCAACTTCCCTTTTTCATTAATAATGGAAATTACCAGTGATGAATGGTGTTGGGAAAAGCTGGTATAAACTGGGTGGAATTTGTTCGTGCTAAAATCCTAACGAGCATTGGACAAGTGACCTGAGAAATCTGGGTAGGAAAAACAAAGTTTCCAAGCCTGAGGAATACCTGGAGGTGTTAGACAAGCTTAGAAGGGTCTGCTGAGGGCTCAGGATATGATGGAACTGCGGAAAAGGCAAATTCTGAGATGCCTCAGGCAACATGTGTCTAATAAAGCAAGAGAAATGGAAATATTTTTGTATCAGAGCCTGGTACACATTCATCTGTAGTGCCAGGTACTGTTCCAGACATCCGTGCCTAATGGAGACTAATCCAGATAAGGGTGGGTACAGAGAAGGACTGATGGGATAATCAAGTGGATGGAGAGGCAAAGACTGGAATTTTTAAGACAAGTAAACAACTGCTGTTACTAAACAGAAAGTGTTGAGGGGTATGTGAAAAAGATGAACAGAAGGATTCAAAATGCCAGAGAAGGAGATGATTTGTTAAGCTCAAGGGTAACATTGACACAAGAAGAAATGAATGTCAACAAGCCACGATTAAATTCAAGCTGAAAAATATAAGCAGGCAACTCAAAGTCAGAAGAGAGAGCAAAGCTTTTCCAGGAGAGAGAAAAACTGAGATTCTTCCCACCAAACTACAGATACCAAGTGAAGGTATTTACCCTTGAGATTTATCACACTAAAAGACACCCTTTAACTCATGTGAAGAGCCTCCTCCAGGGTGTGACTCAGATCCTGGGTGAGCTGAATCAGCTCAAAGGTGTCTCTCCTCATGCTGACCTGAGGTCTAAGCTGGCTCATATCCACTCCTGGCTCCTCAGATCCTTAAAGAATGATGGGTGACTCTGCACGTGGAAAGGCCCAATTAATTCTCAGATGAAAGATGATTATTTTAAGGACATTAAATGGAGTGCCTGCACAGTATTATAGATTACCTGCAAGAGAAAATGCACAATTTTGAAAGCTTCTGGTTTGGATCAGATATTGCAAAATTCCTATGTGTTGATATCATGTGAGGTACCCTCACAGCCAGCTTTGTCTTGAATTTAAGGTCCAAAAACATTTCAAAAGGAAGGTTAGCCTGCCACAGATACTTTGTCTTAACTGTGTGCAGTCTCTGGATTCTGCACTGAATTATAACACGGGCTCAGGTGTCACAGGAAATCATGGGAAGTTTAATTTTGGGAAGCAGGATGGGCTGTTCAGAGTGGGTGGTAGGTTTTCTCTGTTGGAGAAAGAGCAGAATTATTGACTTCCAGCTTCTAGAAATGGAGTAGAGATTTATTACAACAAATTTTCTTAATTGTACCTGGATTGCTGAACTGTTCATAGCAGGGGTGAAGTGGTACCAATCTTCTGGCCATAGGTGATCCTATCACCCCTCTATTTTGCAATGGATAGTGGCAGCTTTTTTGGGGTATAATAGTGTGGCAATCTCCTGATGGCAAAGAAATTACATTTCATTCTCTCGAGCCTAACCAGATCAAGCTGGTGACTGTTCAATCTGTGACTGTTTTGCACAGCAAAACATTTAAATGCTCCTTTCCAGGCCTCTCACTGATCTCTTTCTCCCTTTTATAAAGCAGTGCTAATTTGAAGGGATTTTAAAGCATGCAAGGAAGAAAACTGCAAGAGGAAGTTTGAGGGTGATGGGGCCTCCAGTGAGGGTGAGGAGGAGGAAAAGGAATCTTGATAATGCTGCCCTTCCAGGGATTCTGCCATTAACTGATGCATTATTTTTCTAAGCTCATTAAATAACCCTTAGAACTGTGAAAAGGTCAAAAGACAGGGGAAGGAGCTGAAGCTGCCTGTGGATTTTTGTTGTACAGCAATTTCCTGACCAAGCTGAGGAAGGAAGAGGGGGATGGAAGAGTCAAGAAAGGAGGGGAGTGGAAAAGAACTGCTGTTTTTCCTGTTGATCTTTTTATGTAAATAAATGTATATCCTCAGACTTTTCCCTTACAGTAGTCATCTACCCAAATCCCATTGTAACTCGTCTGTGGCAGCTGCTCTCTGGTGAAGCCACAAGCTGTTGTTTACAGCACACAACAAATTGTAATCATCTCTGGATCAGCTTAGATGTGGGGCTGGTGTCTTTGGCCATCTCTGAATGTCTGGGGCAGGAATTATAAGTCTTTTATTGTTCTTGCTCTAGGAAGCCCAGAATCTCATTAGAAACCCCACATGTAGGAAGGTCTGAGGTATGAAGATCATTTGCCACTTTTTAATGGGTTCCTACTTTAAACCACATTCCAGGACATGCAGACAGGTCTTTGGAAGTCAGAAACTTTCTAAAGAGATAGGGAGAAAGAAGTACAGAGGAACAAGGTTTTCAGCTCCATTGATGCTGTGGGAACCTAGGACACGAGGAACATCTTTGCCTCCTCACAGATCTGTCCCTTAGGCACTGCAGTCAAATTCACTTGAACGAAGAAAATGTTTCCTTTTAACTGGTTGGTGTTTCTTAACTTAAGAAAGAGAAGATGCTTGTTTGTTTTCTTTCCTTTTTTTGCTTTTGCTTTCCATTGCAAGGTGAGTTTTCAAACTGAACTAATAGAAAAAAATCAAGATTAATGTTGCCTGATCAAATAAGAAGCATGAAGTTCTCCCCTTCGCAGAACAATGGATGATATCCTTGGTACTTTTTATGATGTTAATATGACACCAAGGTGAAATGTGAACATGGAACATCATGTAAGCAAGAATTTATGATGAATTTGTGAGCAAAGAACATTATTTGGGTCCACTACACAAGGAAACTCTCAAAAAACCCCCAAATGCCTTCATGTTTTTGTACAATTCACTGAGGCTCGTCCAGTGAACCAGTGCCCCAAATACAGAACCTGCCACAGGATTTGATGCAATGTTGTCCCCTTCTTAGAAAAGAAATGACTCAAAAATTCTGCACAAATGAGAATCCAAGAAATTGGATTATATATGAATAAAAATATCATGTCTGACATTTAAAAATTTTGGGTTTTTCCAGAATGAATGAATATAAAACACAAATTTCTGCCCTTTGCCTTTAGAAAGCTGGGAGAATGTGTTTTTATTTATCTCAATGCAGAAATTGTGTGAAAGCCTCATTTGTATGGGTCAGAAAAAGAATAAGATTGTTTTCTAAATTGAAGGCTGTTCCCATATAGGACTAGATCTTAGTAAATGGTGTTCTAGTGCATTAGAGTGAATCCACAATGCTGCTGATGGGGTCTGTGTGCAATCAGTTCTCCTATCTGGATGTCACAGCCCTCTGTTTTGCCTTTTTGAGGCTTGTTAATCTTGTTACTCTGCTGAGTGTGCATCAGTGTAGCAGTTGGACTCCGCAAATGCAAATCCCGCGAGGAATTTCACTCAGCTCCACAGAGCAGGTTTGTCTGTGGCAGCCCATGAGTAAGAGATGTTTTGATGTTGTCAGTGTCCAGTGCAGATTTGGTCTCTGCCGTGTCTTAGTCCTGGACTGAGGTTTACACAGGCAAACATTCCATGTTTCTGAAGGTCTGTGGGCAGGTCCTGGCCAGTAGGATGGGGGCCAAGACCTTCCAGGGTTGTTTTTCCAAGCCACATCCACAGCAAGTGCCAATGGAGACAGCACAGGGAAGCTTGATCGCTTGACCCTAGCAGGGAATTGGTTCTGTCCATCCATTTATGTCCACGGGAATCCCAGGGAGTGGTTAACCCCAATTTCTCCACCATAACTTCATGCAGCAGATTCTGTCAGCAGTTTTAAGAGCACAGAGCAGGGAAGGGATGCTCAGTGTTTACAAAAGGATTGAGATTGAGGTCAGTGGGATTAGGGTGTTCATCCTTGCTGGGCACAGTTACAAATCCCAGTTGGCACTGCTTGTCTGAGTTCACAAAGAACAGGAGAGCCATGCCTCGGTGTCAGGATGTGGATTCCCCCACGCAGGAGAGTGTGAGGGCACAAGCAGCGCATCTGTAAAGCGGGGGAAGCGTTTGGCAGGCATTTCCCTTGGGATTAGCACTTGAGCAGAGTGGTGTGTGGAGCCAGAGTAACACATCTCTATTTACTGAGCAGATTTTCATGTTCGGTTGTGTGAGCGAGTAAGTACAAGAGCGAGAGGAGCTTTTCTGAAATTGGAGCAGTTTCTTTGTCAGTGCTACGGCTCCTCCATTTAATTCCACAAATCTGCTGTAATCAGAGTGGCTTCACCCATCAGCTCAGCGGAGAGCAAGCGCAGGAGGGAGGAAGCATCTCTCTCTTTCCAGCTTTCTGTGTTCTCAGGCATTGCATCAAAGTGGCACGGAGCCTCCCGGGAAGGGGATTTGCCATCACTCATGTCAGTCCCAGCCACATTATGTTTATGGATATGATAGACTGAATACTAAAATTACCATTTGCACAAATGATCCCACAATTCCTTCAGGCCTACTGTGTCCCTTTAATAGTCCAATCTTTCAATAATGAAGTGGAGATCAGTCAGGACTCCCTGAAAATCCCATCTTTTCTTTCATTTCTCTTTTTTTTTTTTTCTTCTCCTTTTTTGGGGACCTTTTTATTGCACACATTATTTTCATCCTTTCTCTGAGCCGGATCCATTTACCAAGTGGTTTTAAGGGAGATCAAGAATGAGATTCTCAATATTCTGTTAATACCCCAGAAGTAGCAACGTGGCAGACAATTCGTTGCTGCTTGGGGCAGTGAGTTATGCAGAATTCAGAAGTTTGGGAACTACACACAGGGAAGAGGGATGCTATTGATACCTCAGAAAGCAGGCTCTCCTTCCTTAATGCTATTCATTGCATGCCCTGCTGCATGTCCTTTCCGTGATACTTCCTGAGGTTAATATCTAGGGAAAAAACAGTTGCCTGATAGTGCTAAACCTAAGAAATTATTAATTGCATGGATCAAATGAAGATCTGGACTAAGGTCTAAGCAAAAACAAGGAGGGTCTGAGCCCACTTAATTTTGGTTTTAGAATGGTCCTACTAGAGTTTTATTCACCTATTTCTCAGGAAAATAAAAACTGTCTCCCTGAGAATCAAAATGACTTTTTGTGAGGTGAGTTTTCAAAGACGCAGCCACGGTTAAAGGGTGTAAGGGAGAGTTAGCAGGAGTGGGATGTGAAAAGCAGGTTTGAAGATAACTTTAGATTGGTCTGAGAAAGAATTCAGTGGGCATGGACAGACACTGCAATCATGGCTATGGTCCCTGACACGAGACATGGTCTGGAGAGGTGATGGGAATGGGAATCCTGCTGGCAATAACAGAAATTCCTGTCATCCATATTTAGCAAATAGTCCAGGGAATTGGGAGCAACGAAGAGATTGTGCCCTAGGAAGGAGCTGTGCTGTGTATGATGTGTCCTTGCTTGGACTGCAGCCCACAGGGCCTGAGCCACAGGCTGAGGTGCTGCCAATCCATAAAGCTCTGTGAAAACCATACAGCTCCATAAAAGGAGCTTTAGGAAAAATATTTGGAAAAATTTCATTGCGTAAAGGGTCATCAAGCACTGGAACAGGCTGCCCAGGGCTGTGGTGGAGTCACCATGCCTGGAGGGATTTACAAGGTGTGTAAATGTGGCATTGGGCTACATGGTTTAGTGGTGGCCCTTGCAGTGCTGGAGGAATGGTTGGACTTGATGGTCTCAGAAGCCTTTTTCAGCCTAAATGTTTCTATGACTCTAAGTCAGGGGACTGGACTCTTACTAGGGTTTGTTGGAGCTGTACCCACATATACGAATGGAAAACCTGGATCTGGCTTTTTCACTTTGCTTTCATGCATTTGTTGATTTTTGTATCTCAGCATTTCATTCTGTCCTCCCACTTCCCCATTTTTCTCCCTCACTCTCCTTCTGCTGCCTGCAGTGCTTTTCTCTGTCTCTCTCTCTCTTCTCCTAAAATCTTCCTTCCTATTTTATTTGACACCCATCTTTCTTTTTTCCCTTTTCTCTTTGCCTCCCTTCACATTAGTATGCTCTTACTGCTTTCAACCAAAACATGGAGATGGTCCTGCTGAGGGGAGATGATGCCCTGGACATAAAACCCATTCATGGATATGGTCAAAGCCATGAGATTTCAGGGTGAACACAGTCCCATTCAACCCCTAAACATCAAAGTGTTGTGCTCAGGGACAGTTTTCTGCATGGAAATCAGTTTGCTGAATTTTCTGGGAGGCTCTGTGAAGTACAAGAAGCAGCTGCAGAAATTTCAGCAGTCTCTGGGTGGAAGATTCCACTCTTAATTTGAAAAGCCCCCATCTCCCACCTGCATGTCCAGTGGTGGGAAGCTGCCGATGTATTTTTTGTTAATTATTTCCCCTGTTGCATTTGCTCTGTTTTCTTGATTATATTAACACGGCTCTCCTCACTGCCTGTGCTCAGCTGCTTATTTCTCATTTGTGCTGTTTGATGGGTTGTGGTAATCTGTGTGCACCCAGCCTGCTGTGCTCTGGGATTTACTGATGGAGCTCCTTGTATGCAGAGGCTGTTGGCAGTAAAAGGATAATGAAAAGGAAAACCTCCTTGACCCTGGCCAAGCAGCAGAAATCTCAGCTATGGATGGTGGTAACTCCACCCTCCTCCACAGGATGGGCAGAAAAGAGCCCATAGAAGAGGAGGAAAGTGGAAAGAGGGGGAAGTAGGGACTTGGGGTGTAGAGGAGCTCCAGTGATTGCAGAAATGAGAGTAGTTTGTGCAGAGGGGCTGCTGAGAGCAGCCACCAGGGGCTGAGGCACATCACCTTCTCCTGGGCAGCACCGTAAGTGCTGGGAAATTGTGCAACAAACCCAAATTAAATTTGAGTGCCTAAAGCAAAGCACTTAAATCCATGCTTAATGGCCCAGTCCCCAGAAGAGTGCAGTCCATGGACCCAAAAGGCTCACTCTGACACAGGACTGTGGCCTTGAGTGTATTTCTGTGTGTTTTAGGATGAAGTATTTTAGGATGAGTTACTGCCATGGTTTAACCATAGCCAGCAAATCAGCCCCACACACTCACTCACTCTCCCTTGGCAGGATGAGAGAGAGAATTGGAAGGTAAAAGTAAGATAACTCGTGGGTTGAGATAACGACAGCTTGAAAGGCAAAGAAAAGCTCACAAATATAAGCAAAGCAGGGGCAACTCGTGCCACATTCTCCTGGCAGTGCCAGTGCCAGGTGCTCAGCAGGGCCCTGCACAAAGACATCCCCAGGGACAGGGGAGGTGCTCTGCTGCCCTGTGTAACTTGGCAGCGCTCCACGCCACCCGAGAACTGCGCTGAGCCGCTGTTTGTAATCCTTCTGCAGGGTTTCACAGGAGCAGGAGGAACAGGGCTGAGCTGAAAGGGATTAGCAGGAGCAATTTCCAGGCAGGGATCTCACTCAAAGATATTCCTTGCATTGGTTAGGACGCACCAGTCTGTGGTTTTTGGAGTCTGTGATACAAAGGCAATTATCAATGACCTAGTCCAGATCAAGAGAACTGCAGTGTCTGTCACCTTTTACTCATGTTTGAATTGCCAAAAGTGGTTTTAAACTACTTGTTCCCCATTGTTTGGCTGTTATTAACTTGAGCAGTTTGCTGTTGGAAGCTAAAGGTGTTTTTTACAAGGTTTCCCAGGACCAGGTCAATTGCAATGAAATGTTTGATGAAGAAGAGTTAGATTGTTTTGACTTCATTTTGGTAATGACAAAATACTTTGTTTTGAGAACAGTAAAACATTTGATTTTCACATTTTTCTCCAACCTAATTTGTATGGATCTTATATTACATTCGGCATTAATTTTAAATAGCTTGTAATGCCATAGAGTGCCAAGCATTATGGCATTTTGATGTCTCCATGTGATTTTTTCTTTTAACACAATTTCTCTTCTGTGGCAAGGTTTGAGAACTTAGGCTGCTGCTTCTGATTCGGAAGAGGAATTTCCTGTAAAAATGGAAGTTCACTTTATTAACTACAACTACTACCCCAGCAGCTCATTCTTTCCCTTCTCAAAATACCCACCATCCTTCTTCCCTCTGTCTTTAGCACTTCCTCCTCATTCTTCTTTTCTCCTTCCTATCCTTATACTCAGTAAAAATCTCCTGTGCTTCAAAGGAATACTGAAGGTGTAGATATAAACCGAATGTAGTAGGAAGAGACAAAATGGGGCTATGGGAACCTCAGGGATAGATTTTGTTCCAGTGCTGGAGCCTTTGAATCTTGAATGCTGTTTCTGGGGACAGCAGAAGCTCTGTGAGAGGGTGTTATTGTAAACAAAACCTTTCTCTTAATGAAACACAGATTTCACAGGGACATTGCATTTTGCAGGGTTGTCTTTTGCAAGTCAAAAGGGAAAAAAATCTTAATACTTCAATCCATTCATTACCTGGGACTGCTAAATGTTGGTGGAGACAACACCTGGAAAACTTCTCTGGCTGTGTAGCTAAAAAGGACTGCAACACACTTGTCCCCCAAATAAATTGTTTACACTTTGTCTTCTCAAATACATTAGATAGCTATTTGAGAACAGTGGAACTCAAATATAAACAAACACATGTAAACACATGTAAATATATGTATACACACACACACACACAGAGTGTATTTATTCAAACTGTAAATTCTGTTTGTTGGCTACCAGTGAATTCATTACTTGCACAGATGCAGCTGGGAGCCCTCTAACCTGGCACAGCCCAGGATATTTCCTCTAGCAGAACCCGCCTTTGCCTGCAGCCTGGGGGATGATCATGTATTATAAAATTCCTACTACTCAGGCCCATCCCGTTCCCTGACTCCAGGCCCTTCTATCCTGGTGAAAGGGCCAAACACCTTTGCTGGTGTGAAACCATCCCAAAGACCTTGTGAGTGTCTCCCATCCTTCACTGGCAGCCAGGCGGCCGCGCTCCATTTCCCGCAGAATTTCAGCTGCTCGGGTATTTATCAGGAGCATCTGTTAAACAATCTGGAGGGGAGCAGTGCTGGTGCCATTAGTGTAGGGGTGAGGAGGGAGCTCCTGAGCAGCACAGAGAGCAGAGGAGATGAGGCTGTGTCTGCTGCTGCGGGGGGTGTCGTGACCTTGACTTCTCGTTGATGAGCGATGCCGAGTGTCTTGGAGCAGAACTGATGGGGATAATGTTCCTCTGAACGGATGTGTTCTGGTCACCAGGACTGGAGAGGGATGGGGAGGATGGATCATTAGAGAGACACAAACAATTAGAGCGTCGGTGTTGAGTTCTTACAGAGGTACAGGCCATGAGTGTAGTGAAGAAACAACGTGCAGGAGTGTTTATCCCCTTTCCCCTCGAGGTCATCTTTCATTTGAAGCCTTTTTTGCCCTCCCTGACCCTCTGTTGGTACTTTTGGGGTCCACGGAGGGTGAGTGACAGTGTGCACAAGAACCTGAAATCCAGGAAGATGACTGAGTGACACACATGGAATGTAAATCCCTTTGCAAACAGAGCAGCTCAGCTGGACCTGCAAGGCTCCAGACACTCCCCTGCCCTAACCCTACATGTAATATTTACACCCACAACCTCTATGACCTTCCCATATTTCCAGCAGCTTCCTGCAAAATCAACACCAAACTTCCAGCGCCTCCAGTTTTGTGTTCAGCGTGATGCACTCTGCAAGGTCTTGTGTTCGAATCCTCTTTGCCCAACCACCACTACAGGAAAATACTTGGCAGAGCAGATCCCTTTCTTTTACCTCAAAACCAGCCCTGATGGGATCATTCAGTCCCTACCAACGGCTGCCCAGTGTCCAGAGCCCCCCAACAACAGCCCCACTTCCTTTCTGAAAAGGAACTGGGTTCTAACAACAGTCAAAGTTTTGCCTATGACATATTTTTTCTCTTTCCTTTTGGTTTCTGCATCTGCACACTTCTAGAGTCCTAATACATTTCTTTAATGGCCCTTCAGCTGTTATAGTTTTGCTTGTCAGGGTGCTTTTTTAATTTAGCCCCCCCCTTATAAATGTATAAAACATTTAATGAAGAAATAATGATATTTTCTCATGTCACTGCCTATTTTTCCTGTCACATTTGATGTGTTTGTAATGTGGGCAGACATATTATTTATGACCAGGGAAATTAAATATTATTTCACTTTTTTTTTTCCCCTAATGCAATCTGTGTCATCTTCCAGTTCCCAATTTCTTTCCATTAAAGTTATTGTCTTTGCAGTTCCACTCGACCGTTTGCTGTTGGTTTTGCAACAGCGCTGCCAGAAGATGCAGAAAAACATAATGGGGAAAAGAAATGGCATAATTTGCAGGAGATACTTTTCTCATCTCATTTAAATGAAGACAGTTTGTTCCTGGGTGTCAAAAACATCAAGAGCAACAAAAATATGGAAACTGGTAATTTCTTGCACTAGGAATACTTCCAAAGCTTTGGAGATTCTGTCTGATTCTAGCAGCTACTAAAGATGTGTCCAAGCCAAACTTCCAGCATAAAATAACTTCAAACCTCAGAAGCTTGAAATCTGGGCCTGAATTTTTTAAGTCTTTGGCCCCAAATGCTTCTCTCATCTGCTGCCAGAACGTCCTCAAAACTGGGACAGCAATCACAATCCCTAACATATTCCTTAATCATTTGGATAAAATACAGACAAAATGGAGCTGAACAAGGTGATCATGTGCTGTCTGACACAGCCTTTCATGTTTAGCTCTGCTTGTGCATTTTCCAGTCCTTCCATAACACGGAACATGGGGTGAGAGCATGGGGCAGGACCCTTTGTGCTCCCAGAATCTGCTCCAGCCATAAGAGACTCCTCAGAGGCTCCTGGGTGGGATTTTTCTGACTCAGAAGAGTTGGGATTAGCTCTCCATTCTGAACTCATCCTGTTTGGTTTTCTTTAACCAAAGACAGATGAGCTTCTCTAGAGCTAAGTCATCTCTTCCCTCTTCACTGGTCACTTCTTTTATGATGGGTGGAATTGCCTGTCGTGGGTGATGATTTCTCCACGGACTACAGGAAGTCCAGACAACTCCTTGAGTCTTGTCTATCAGCTTTAATTTGTGTAGACTAAATGGGGAACAGATCCCATCCAGCCTTTCCATCTGTCCCATTCCATTTTCAGCCACAACAGCTCCAGTACCAGTCTCCTGCAGGAATCAGAGGTGAAGGCCAGCAACCTCGAATGCTGGTGGAATAAAGAGCCTCCTGACTCCTCTTACCCTGAATATTCTTTCCCCAAAGCTTGTGCCTTTTCACACTTTTTCCCAGTTGCTCTTCATGGCACCCGTGTATTTTGCAGAGGAATTTTTTCCCTGCTTCCTTTGCGGTGTCATGGCTTTGTTCCACAGTTCCTACTCCTCGTATCCAAGTCAAACCCAAAGAGCCTTCTATCACCTTTCTTCTCCTTTTCCTTTTTTTTTCCTCCCTAAGCATCTCAGCAAGGCTGCCTGTTAATCTCTTCTTTTGCAAAGATTAGAAACGTGGCTTTTCTATGACCTTTCTGAACAATCAGGAACTTGGAGTCCCCAAGACTGGTCACCATCATCTCATCTTTTGGGCTGTTAACAATGATTAAGCAGGACAAAGGATGTGCTCAGTGCCATGGAGTTTCAATCCATCCTTAGGGAGTACCTGGAAATAAAAGCAAGCAGAGAGGGAAAGCTCCAGCCAAAAGAAAGGCTCGACCTTTAGAACACATCCTTGGTTGGTGCTTTCTCACCTTTTCAAATATACATTAGAAAAATTTGCAAGAATAGGCCTGTAAGTGCAGACATTGCCTCTGGACTAAGTCCCCAGAGGGCTGCTCCCACAGCATGTGCCACTGGACCGAGCACTCAGGACTTGGGAAAACCAGGTCACAATCAGAAATGCAATTTTAAGCTGTTATTTTTGCTTATGATCCATCTCACTGTCTGTCCGTCCATCTGTGTGCTACAGTCTTTACAAGCTTTTCCCCAGGTTTTGATTGCCTCCGTACAGCAGCTCCAAGCAAGGGATGACTGATACTTCCACCACTCCCAATCCATCTCACAACAGAGCTAGGGCTCTCCAAGGTGCAATTCCTTTACCAGCTCCT
Organism: Dicrurus megarhynchus; assembly: GCA_013399195.1. Taxonomy (NCBI): domain Eukaryota; kingdom Metazoa; phylum Chordata; class Aves; order Passeriformes; family Dicruridae; genus Dicrurus; species Dicrurus megarhynchus. The sequence goes on from VXAD01007406.1 coordinate 607,197, forward strand.
ATTTCCAGCAGTTTCTCATCTGTGGCTCGCCTTTCCCGGGGATAAACAACACCAGGCAGGGCCAGGTGAGTGAGCAGCAGGTGAGTTACCAGGAGCAGGGAAGCTTTCCCATCCAGCCCAAAGATTCACAGTGCTGTGGTTTGGTTTTGTGGACTCAAAAGTCTTTCAGTGCATGTGCAAGGACCTTGTGTTTGTCACGTGCTGCTGTCATCTCACAGACGGCAAACAACTGACCAAAGGAACCAAGAATTGATTTGGAATATGCTGTTACCCTTCCTTGTCCACGGAACAGGGGAGGAAACGGAAAGGCAGACACATCTCTTGAGAAGACCGTGGCCAGAGGTTGTCTAAACCAGAGCAGGTGGCACAGGGGTGTGTATAAAGCGAGTGGTTCATACACACATTCACACTTAGGTGAATAATGGGACATGGAGACACGGAGGGAGGGAGATTTGGAATCACAGGACGCTTTGGAAGGGACTTTAAAGATCATCTCGTTCCACCCCCTGCCATGGGCAGGAACACCTTCCACTATCCCAGGTTGCTTCAACCCAGCCTTGGACACTGCCAGGGATCCAGGGGCAGCCACAGCTTCTCTGGGCACCCTGTGCCAGGGCCTCCGCACCCTCACAGAATGAAAGTTCCCAATATCCACAACTTGTCTATATCTTCTCCAACAACTCTTTTTCTGCCTCTTTAGAGCATCTCTGCCAAGTGGCTGCAAGGGAAGCAAAGGCAAGGAGGAGGGTCATTAACAGAAAGTTTAGGAGAAAGGAATAAAAGATTTTTTTTAAATGGGCTAAAGTGTGAAGAATGGTCTTTGTGAACAATTCAGTCATTTATAATTATTTCATTGGCATTGTATGAATTATACATTCGAGACTATAATGAAGTAATATCTCATCTCCTTTCCCCCTGAGTGGGCACTGAATGAATGGCCAGGTGAGCCGCACTTGGACCAGCACCATTCTCCAGGAGAGTCACTGTTCACCTCTCACTGCTCTCCTGAATTTCTGTTCAATAAGTGCATGCTCATCTTTTACCAGTCTTTTCTGGATGTTAAAATTAATGAGTATTTAGAAAACAGATTTTGTCTTTTAATTTTTTTTTTCTTATTTTTCTTTTCTTATGGAAAAATAGAAGATTGGAGGGGTAGAGAAGCATGGAAAAAAAAAAAGCTGGAGCCAAGCAATATGGTTTTGCAGTTTATCCAAGAGCTAAGGGATAAGAGTGGACACAGCCTCTGTTACAGTAGCTCAGCTGATGGGTGGGAAAATGCTAAACTGACTTCACATTTTTTTGAGTGGTTTTGTACTTGCATAGTTGCCTGTAAAAATATTGGCTCACTGTCATGATGTAAATGGAATATGCCCCTTCAAAACTGATGTTTCACTTCAGAGAGCTCTGACTTTTCCCCTGGAAGGAGAAAGGTTGACTCAAACACGCTAAGAGGGTTAATAAAAGTATTCGTGCTGCAAGAGATTGGAGGAGCTGTGAACTCTGGCTTAAGAGGCAGGTAGTGAGGATTTTACTTAGCAGACTATCAGGGTACATCAGAAACTAACAGTAGCCATAAACCTCAATGGATTAACTTCCATCCATTTTGATTTCCAGCTGTGTTACACCTTGGCTGTGTCACTGCAAAAATAAGAGGTCCTAAATAGAATAGCAATTATCTCAATATCATTGATTCAGTGGGCACTTTTTTCAATTTTCTCTGTTACGTGTTGATTCCTGCACCTCTTCCCTGCTCCCAGATTTCTCTCCCTCTTCCACAGAAGGGTATTTCTTCCTCCCAGTTGACCTGTTAGGGAGATGGAGCCCTGGAGCACTCCAGATTTTGGGAACAGAGGTCTCTGATGCAGGGTATGTAAGAAGGAACAGCCTGTCTTAAAAAGAAAATTCCACCATTAGGAATTACTAGAATTGTAATTTCTAGGTAGAATTGTATTTTCCCCTGAGAATCTCACTGAGCCTGACTCTCTGTTATGCCATCCTCTTTCTTGGAGCAAGAAGAAGGTGCATAGAGAAGGAAAACAGAGCAGGAGCCTTAACCCAGCTTTGTGATCCTTGAACCCCAGGGCTTTAAAGATGCCTGACATCTGCATTTGAAGAGGTCATTCCACTCAACTTTTGTTTCTTAAGTACATCGAATTTACACAGAGCTCTTGAGCACCTCCACACAGAAGCTGATAAAAGGCTGGCAGCAACACAGAGATTATTTTGTTTGAATTTGAGGTTTTCCAATAAATACACCTAGACCCTGTCCTTTCAAAAGTCAAAGGGTTAAAACTTTCCATCAAGGCAAGGTATTCCCCAAGCAATCTGCATCGAGGGCTCTCTGAAGCGCGAGAACACTGTTGACCCAGACATCACTAAGTTCTTTGCTTCTGAAAAGTTCTGGCTGCTGATAAACCTTTGTCCTTTTTCTTTGATTAGCTTTACTCTGGCTGTAAATCCTATTTTGTTTTGTGCTGGGGTCTAGCCAAGGAAGTATTTCTATTAACCTGGAGCAGCTGGAGAGTAGCTGGCACTTACTGTCAGGGGATTGCAGCCTGAGTACTCTGTAACACTAATGTTTTTCACTGTTGAAGCCCCAGCCTAAAAAGAAGGAGATCCATGCTCCCTCTGAGGTTATTTTGCTACCCTGGAAGCTGGCAGAATTGTGTGGGCAGGATGTCATTAGCGTAAAGATGGCAGCCATTAGGATTTCCATCTAAAATCTGCTCCCCTCACAGACTCCATGTCTGCCGTCTTTGCTGAGAGCTTTAATTTATCCATTCATAGAGTGGGAACATACTCCTGCTACTTTCATTACCCACTTGGCTTTAATTAAAAAATCTGTAACACCTCCTGTCTTGGAGGGCTTCGAGTTTGGTATCCTGATGCCAGGAGCCATTGGAAGAGAAGGGGAAATGAAGAAGGGGGAAATGAGACGGGGATGGCAGTCAGCTGTGAGAGCAGCAAGTCCCATGCCAGGAGCGGGGATGGGCTGCACCAGCGTGCAACACCCTCATTCACATTCCTGTGGAGCCACCTGTGAGTCCCTGGATCTTCCACATCTCTTCAGCCTAAAGGAGGAAAGAGAGCCTACTTTTACTCCCTGATGCTTTCTGTTCAGTTACAGCATTTATTCCAAGCCTTCCTGCCTCGAGGCTGTGCAGCTTTGCTAAGTTCACTACCCTCATTACCACAGCATCACAGAAAAAAAAAAAATCTCTCTCTGCCTGTGTCTTTTGCCCAGGGTCTGTGACATCCCTCCATATCTCACAGGTGTAAAATGAGCACCAAGTAGGCACAGGAAATGTTAAAACCCCTTGTCCCCAAAGGCAAACTCTGTAGTGACTAATCCCTGGGAAAATCTGGGATTTTAAAATTGGTGTATTTTCTCCTTTCTCTTATCTCTACTCCCTCTGAGCCTTTTGCCATGTATTTACTGTCTCTTTTCCCCTTTCCCTGTGCCACCTCCCCACTCTGCATAGCCACTGCCCTCAGCCAGCAGCACTTTATCTGCTTCCAATGTAGCGTGTCCTAGAAAGAATTATAGCATTGCCTTTCTCTCGACAGCCAGTCATCTCTCAGTAACATACAATAAGCTGTACTTGGGCCAAAGGAAATGGGTTTAGCCTGGCAGGTAATTAATTTTTTCAGGGTTCAGTTTCCCACACTGAAATTGGTCTCCGTCTGATCAATTAGAAGAACATTTCGCAAACGAAACTGATTATGAATCATGGGTTTCAGCTCAGCTGTGGAAAACCTGATACATGGCTATTGGAGCAAAAAGTCGAGGGAAGCTTCAGCCCATTTATCCCAGCTACTGCTCAGGAGTGAAAGCAACACACAAACACACACCCCACTCACTCCTTCAAGGAGGAGGAGATGATGGGACTCCACCAGTTCACAGCATAGTTCTGAAAATGGTCCTCAAATCTCCTCAGAGTTGTTCCTCCCTGGACATGGGAATTTATCCACTGGTTGAACACTGTCCTGGGATCACCCCTCTGAGCACTGGCATAGCTAAACTCGGGCAGATTCTGTTTCTTTTTGATCCCAGACACACAAATAAAAAATGGAAAAGCTTTTGGATGAGGAAAACCCAAGATGTCTTTAATTCAGATGTAATGGCTTTGAACAAGGAAAGGAATGATCTCAGACATATGAGGTCTCTGTATCACAGGGAGCCTCTCTTTCCCATTTTCCTCTGCTGATAATAGTCACAGAAATGATGGCAGTTGAAATTTAACTTTTAAGAGAGTGACATTTCCATTTCAGCCCTGAGCAAGCCTGCAGGATCCAGCTCCCAGTGGGAGCAGTTACCCACTGTCCCACATAAAAAAGAAGAACACTCTCCATCCTCTCTGCCCTTCTCTCTGCCCCATGTGCCCCTCAGCACCGAGCAGAACCATTAGTTCAGTTTTTCCTGTGCCTTTAAACCATGCCCAATACTTTAAAGGAAATAAATAACGTCAAGTGTTCAAATGAAATTTTGCTGAGAACCCTCTTTTTCTCCTGAAAAAGCCATGACACTAAACTTTCCAGTCATCTCAAGCCTTGAATAGTTTTTCATTTGTGTCAGATTAACCAAGTTAAAATTCCCTCTCACGAACTCGGCATTTAGAGGTATTATGCCAGAAGTAGCTTAACAACTTTCACTTCAAAAATAAAGAAAAGAAAAAAAGAGGGGAAGAAAGGCATTTCTTGGCACCATGCAGAGTAAACAAAGAAATGCAATTTCACAAAGCAGGACCTGCTAAAGGGGACGTGCTGCAGACAGAGGGGGGACTGAGGCTGGACTTTGCAGTGAAACAAGGCTGCATATGAAAAATTCATCATCTAATATCCCAGGCAGCAATCCTGTCTGTTTTTATACACCAAACTGGGTCAAGCCCTGTTGGTGCCTGGGCAGAACACTCTCTAGAAAAACTACATTAGTAAAAACAGGTGCCTCAGAAAGTGGTTCTCAGAGGGCAAGTGTGTACACAGTTCCTATAGTTTATAGACAGACAGATAGATAAATAAATAGATAGATGTAAAGAAAATGTTACTATTTTGTACGGCTTCTTTTTCCTCTGTCTCCCTGACAGAGACCTCTCATAGATGGAGAAATGCATTCGCAGAAATAGTCTTCATTTGGAGTTGAAATATGTAATGCATTTGCTGTCTCATGGACTGACCTTTACTCATGCTGGAGAAGTGGATTTGGGAGCCTTGTGATGCTTAAAAGCTTCTGCAGGAGGAAACTCTACACACCTGAGGTCACACCTGGGACAGCTTTGTCACCAGCATGGTTTGTTCCTAATGAAGGAAGTCTGGTTGTGCCAAGGAAATTGAGGTGTTGATTGTGGCTTTTAGTATAAAATATAATATTTCTGCACAGCCTCAAACTGTGGAGCAAGACCTGGAACATAAAGAAAGATAAACCCGACTATTATCCTGATAGACTCAAGTGCAAAGAAAAGAAGGGCTGTTGCTCCTGTGGTGACCCCTGTTAAGGAATGTTTAAAAATGGAATTTCTGCACTGAACAGTCTCAGCTAAAATAATATCCTAGCTCCAGGCTTTTCGAGATGTTGCTTTTAAGATGCAATGGAAAACTGATGCCCTGACCTCTTGTGGTCACTAAACACACGGAGCCAGATTTCCCAAGCATATGATTGTTTTCAACACAGTCTCCTTCCGAAATTTTTATTTGCTTTACTGAAAACTGTTCTCTCCAGTGCTCCCTTCACAATTTCACCAGGGCAGGAACACACTCAGCATTCCCAATTCTTTTGTAGAAGGCACAGTGTGATGTGGTTGGAGGTGTCCAGCCCCAACAAATTCCAGAACCCACTGCAGTGGGCCACAGACAACGAAATAATAATATTGGAATGTGATCTGCTGTCCTGCACAGCTGCTTCCAAGCATTCCTTGGGAGTAGTGCTGCCTCTTCGGGCATGTGAAATGATCCTTGAATGTAATTTGACAATCAAAGTTCAGAAGTAACAACAAGATGTTTCAGAATAAGAAGATGCAGGCTGACTGTAAGAATGTTTTTTTGTCACTGCCTTGAAATGTTTCAGGATGTTTTCAGCAGAGAAGCAGTTCTTGAAGAGCTGACAAAAGGAGTAGGGTGAAGGATCTCTTGCATGGGTGTCAGCAGTCTAAATTAAACGAGATTCGAGTTTCCAATATATCTTATGGTTACTGTCTGTGTCTAGTGAGTTTTGCCGTAAAGAAATGATGGGTTTTGAGCCAACCATCTGGCGTGACCACATGGGAAACCAGACTTTGATTCACACCTCTGCAGGCAAGAGTCAGATGCTGGGAACATTGAGGACCTGACTGCAGGGCTTGAAAAACATCATTCTTTTCACTCCATCTTTGCCCAGAGCTGATGGGGACCTACAGATACAAAGGCAGCCCAGTGAGATGACCACTGAAATTTCAGAAGAGGCTGAAAGCTTTGAGGATGAATAGCTTATGTTGCTAGGGAAGAATTAAAAACAGTCAGAGAGACAATACAAAAAATACGATACAAATCAGTTGTTAATGTGTTTGACCTACTGCCTTTTGGGTTGGCTTCTGGGTCTTTTGTGAAGAGGTCCCCAGTGTGAGATGCAGTTTTCTTCATTCCATAAAGCTGCAGGAATAACTTCCTTGTATGAAGACACAAGCAGAGGGAAGCAGGGACGCTTCCCAGTGGGTGAATAATTGGCAATGTTTTTTCTTGTAAAACCAAAAGCTTGGTATCTACTATGACCATGACAAAGTGAACACAGCCTGAGCTTCCTTCTTCCTCCTCTCATAAAGCCTCCTCTCTCATGGCCATCATCAGAATCTGTGATTCCTGTCTCGTATGCCCCGTGACCTCGGATTCAGAGAGAGGATGGGATAATTCCCAAGGTATTTGAGTAAGATGCTTGTCTGGATGAGACTGCTGAAGGACTCAGCTAATGCTGCTTGGGTTAAGAGGATGTTGATAACTGAAAATCCAGTCCAGCAGTTTATAGGCTTCAAATAGGGCAAATGTGAGACAGAGTGAGGCTGTCACTCTGGCTCCAGCCAGGGAATCCTGCTATGTGCCCAAACCCAAAGCCAGTGGCATTCCCCTTCTGGAAGGCTGGCTCAGGGAGAGAGTGACAGTGCTGGAGCTCTGTGGTCATAAAGGTCTGTGCTGCCACTGGGAGGTCACCCCAGGATGAGGTGCAAACGCTGTAAAATGAGGGAGGAAGAGACCATTTCCTGCCATAACTCATTATGCATCAACAGTAAACAGATGCCCTTGGAATGTTTTTGTCTGAGATGGGGAATAAAGCAAAAATAGTCAGCAAGACAGAAGCAGAAGCCTGTCTCTCCTTTAAAAATCTGCACTCAACCATGGTCAAAATTGCCACTTGGCAACAATTATCTCAGAGGGAAAGTGGTGTGGAGTGCAGAAAATAAGAGCAGAGCTGTAACATAGGCAGCAGAGTTGAGACAGGATGTTGTTTTTGTTCAGTTCTCCTCCTGAAGCCAGTCCAGGTTGGTTTTGCCTCAAGCTGGCCGTGCTTTGGGAGCTGCTTTAAAACCTGAATGTTTTTAAAATGGCAGAGTGGCGAGGCAGGGGCTTGGTGGCAGCACACAGAGGCTGTCAGAGCAGGGCTTTAACCAGCATTTCCTTCCCTGCTACCATCTGGACTCGGGCTGTATTCCTAGGGAACTCCTCTCCAGGAGGCAAAGTCTGCTCTGTGGCCTAATGGGTTACTGAGGAAAATTCCAAACCTTTTTTATCCTTCTTTGATCAAGGAAAGGAAAACAATTGAAAGGAAAACAAAATGCCCACAGGGACAAGGAGTTTTCCTACAAATTCTGTTTCCACGAGATATTGCAGGATATCCTTGGCACACTTGACCGCTAATATCAAAGGACTATTTAAGTTAGAAGGTGAAACAAGGTACATGGACTGTTGGGTACTGATTAGAAACTCTGAAGAAGCAACTGAGGTAGAGACTAACTCACGGTATGATTTTATTTACTGCAGATTCTGTGGTGAAGGTGACAGAGAGTAGAGAGAGGGAATAGGAAAGAAGCCCTTTTGTTTGCCACAACACCAATTTGGCATCCTCAACATCTTGTGACATGATGCAGGAATCAACAAGATGAGGCTGGGGTTATAGCCCATCAATGCCCCCCACGTTCCTGGTGAATCCACACCAGTTTCTAGGCCCTCACGCAGTCAGGAGTGACTCCTGATCAGGTCGTTGGGGTGATATTTCGAGCAAGAATAGAATAATTTTGAGAGTGGTTCATCTCCTTTCCAGCCTGCGGTCAGGTAACATCCCTGCGGCGACCATTTCAGTTGTCTACGTGGGAAAGCAATGTGCAGAAAGTAATTTAGTGTAATGGATTGTTTAGCTTTCTTTTAATTAAATGTAGCAGCTGGAAACAAGGAGAAGACAGCTCTGTATCACCAAGCAGGTCTCTAATTGCAGGCATCCTCCACAGACCCTACTTAGTGTGCTGCACTTTCAGCCCAAGTTGAAAACCCAATACTATTGAATACCCCAAAACCTTATGATTTTTTCTACCTTTCATGAAATATTTCAATGGATTGATTTGTTTCCTTTTGCTATTTCTCTCTCTCCCCAAAACTCAAACTGCTGATGATAAATATGTGTCAAAGCAGCTCAACCAGCTCCGGAAATCATCTCCCAGAGGAGCCCAGCAGCCCACAAGCGAGGATAGTGCTGAAGTTCCTTGGGAAGCTCTCCTTTTCAAATGACCAGCTGAGGAGCTCCAACTGTTTATTCCCACCAAAGGATTCTGGCTTTTTGAAGATGACTGAACACACTGCTGGGCCTTTCAGCTGAGCTCCTTTCAAGTGACAACAAAAGGCTGCTTGCCAAGTGTATCAATACAATTGTGACTCCCGTGGTCATTGCGGGTGTGATGTTGTCAGGCACATTCCTGGGAGCAGCAGTGACTTCAAAGCAAGGCCATTTAAATGGCATCGTTTGCTCCATAATTTTGAAATGGATGGCTTTGGGAAGTACATCAGCTGGAAGAACTGGAGGGTTTTCAGTCTAAAAAGGTCAGCATTTCACTGGTTTACATGGGCAGGGTAACCAGGGTGTTAAAAGTGCTTATTTTCCCCAGGGCACTTCCAGGGAGAAGCCCAGAGTGACAGCTCAGATGGAAATACCCACGTGGCAGATGACTAAAGGCAGGTAACATAAATCCACCCCATGCCTTGCTCTACTCATTTCCTCTTCACCACTCACACTCCCTCCTTTCCTCCTCATTTCAGAAGGGTTTTGTGTGTAAACAGAGACGGAATAACTTTTGTGAGGTTTCCCTCAAAAAAGCTTGGTACAAGGAGGTGCAGGAAAGATGTGTTCTCCTGGCTTGCCCCTCACCCTGGCTGATTGCCCAGTGCCCAAGGCCATGGGCAAGAAGCCCAGTAGGTCACATTAGAGCCTACCTGAGTCTAGGTCATAGTCTCTGTTCCTGGAGTACAGCTTGCACTCCTCCTCCTGCTTGGATCCCCACGAATTTCCTGCTGGCTAAAGCTAAAGACAGGTTTGGAAGCAACATCTGTACTCGATGGGAAGCTGGGCCAAGACTCTGAGAGTTTGCCAAGCAACCCTTTGTCTATGGTGCGTAAATCTACACCTCCTGCAAAGGGAGAGGAGCGAGGAGGGGAAGGCAGTGCCAACTTGCAGATTTGTAAAAGAGGCTTTTAAGCTCTCTAGAGGGGTAACTTGTAACTGCTGAATATACTTCAGGAGAAATCCAGCCAGATCATTTCTTTCCTCAGCCTCACTGCAACTCTTTATGTTTTTCCTCCTGAGGGGGGACAGGAATGCAGCATGGGCAGGGAAAAGGCTGGGAGGAACAGTGGGTTTGGTCTATTTGCTGTTAACTCCACCGTGTGCCTCATCAAGGCTTTTTCCAGTTCTCCTGTCTCGATCCGTAGGGAAAAAGAATTGAGAGAGAAAGTTGTGGAAAAGGAAAAATGAAGGGTTTCTGTGCGTGCAGGGGAAGATATTTTGACAGAATGGGTGATGGTGACTAAGAAAAGGGGAGAAGAGGCAAGTGTTAAATGAGTTTGTGTTCCTGGCTGCTGAGTAGCCCCAGGAGGTTCCCAGCAAGGCTGCCGCTTTTTTATTGGAGTTTTGTGCCGGAGTTATAAACCCTTTAAATGAGCCTAGATCATTAGGGAAGCTTGGCTGATCACTGATGAAAAAATATAACAATTAAAACAAAGGGCTGCAAGAGGGAAGCAGAGGGAGAAGGAGCTGGGGGTGAGCAGTTTTAATACTTAATAACAAATACTAATAATGGTGCTGAGTTGGGGACTAATTAAAAGTTTCTAAAAAGAGAGAGGAAGAGAGTGGCATTAATCTGGAGTGTTTTGTCTGGCAGCTTCTGTGAGTGCTTGAAAAGCTACCCTGGCAAGGAGGACGGGACAGAACACTGGGAGCCAAGCAAAGCTCTGCAGAGAGATGGATCTGAGCCCAGCTCTTCTGAGCTCTGTGTTTTGGTGTGTGCCCCATATTTCAGGACTGGTCATTCTGATGCCTTAGAAGGCCTCCCCGAAACAGAGACTAGTCAGAATGAGGGAATAAAGGTCGGTATTTATTTGAAAGGCCTTCAAAGGTACCCCTGGGGAGCCAGAGGCTGCTGCCAAAATGGACCCCAAGATGGACCCCAGGTCACGAGTTCTTCACACTTTTATAGGTTTGGTTCATTTGCATATCAGGGATAATTCACCAATTAAAGCTTCAGTTAATGATGTAATATCCCCAAGCTTGCCCCCCCTTTTAGAGTCTTTGGTTTACACATTTTGGGCCTAGAACAGCCTGGGTGTCCTTGGAGAGCAGGCCTGGAGAGGCTTTGTTATGCCTACCTAGCATGAGAGAGCAGAAATTAAGAGGCTACAAGGAACCTCAGAGTTACACTCTAGCAGTACAGAATCTGAAAAATATAAAAGTTAAAACCTAAGGCATCATTTCCCCCCTTTAGAGGCTTGACAAGGCCTCTACCTTGTCAAGACTCTATTCTAAATATTCTAAATAACAGCAGTATATCTCTATAAACAAGAATTATAATTACAGCCATTATAAACACTCTTTAGCCCAGGGTCAGTTTGGTAACCATGAAATCAGGGTGTGGGAGATACAATCAGCTTTGAATCAGCTCCCACATGGAGCAAAGGCACTGGGGAAGAGGAGCGAAGGAGGGAGCTTGAAGGGTGGAGAGAGCAAAATTCTTCTGTGAAAAGGGGACTGCTTTGGGCAAAGAGACCTGGGTGGCAGCAGCACAGATCTGAGAGTTGTGCATGCAGTGACACCCACAGCCATGGCAGGAGCCAAGGAAACAGGACCCAGGTGGCAACAGCTCAGGGAGCCACTGCCACGTAGCTTTCCAGGGGCTGGAAGAGCATTCAGGGGAAGAATTGCTGTACGTTTTCCCTCTTGCTCTGCTGCTCTCAGCTGATGTCAGGACACCATGGCAGATGGGATGGGTTTCCTTGGCTGTTCCTCTAGCATTCCTTCTATCAGTGCTGTGTCCGAGTGCACCTTTCTCCCCACAGAGGTAAGTGCTCCCAAAAGCAGCAGTCCCACAGTTCTGCCTCCAGCTGTGCCTCCAGCTGTGCCTCCAGCTGTGTCCTGAGGTCTGGGAGTGGTAAAGGTTGAAATAACCAAAGCACCAACCATTGCCTTTCCTCACCAGTTCAGCCGCTGCCTGAGGGACAGTTCAGCCTGGAGAAACATCTTCTGTGGGTAATTTCATCTAAACTCTTGCAGGCACAACCACTGCCAGCTCCAATGCTTCATCCTTGTGGATAAAGGACCTGGCTGTGGGGAATGTCTGCCAGCCTCAGACACCAAGTTCCTGCCAGCATGAGCTCCTTTTACTTTCTCATCTGTGCAGGAGACTCTAAGTTTTAATTATTATTGCTTTTTGCTGTTCTTTGTCTTAATTAAGTCTGACTTGCTGACTATTTCAAGGGAGATGATGTCTGGGAAACGCCTTCCTGCCTTGAGTTTTGGATTTTGGAAGGAGAGATATGAAGCCCATCGTCCCTGGATCTGCCCGGCAGCAGAACTGCGGTGTCATAGGGACTGGAGGTGCACTGGGACTGGGCAAAAGCTCAGCTAAAATGGGACAATCCACCTGCAACGAGCACAGAGCAAGAAAGCCACGGGGTTGTGTGCCTGGCAGGTAGAACAGATTTCCCAGAAAATTCCTCTGTGTTAGTCTGTCTGGGATCTGACTTAGAATCACAGAATCATTAAGGCTGGAAAAGACCTGTAAAACCATTGAGTGTGACTGTTAACATCACCACATCCCACAGTGCCACATCCACACCCTTTTACACTCTTCCAGGGATGGTGATCCCATCACCTCCCTGGGCAGCCTGTTCCAATGCCTGACAATCCTTTCAGTGAAGAAATTCCTGCTGCTGTCCACCCTAAGCCTCCCCTGGCCCAGCCTGAGGCCGTTCCCTCTCCTCCTGTCCCTGTTCCCTGGGAGCAGAGCCCGACCCCCCCGGCTGCCCCCTCCTGTCAGGGAGTTGTGCAGAGCCACAAGGTCCCCCCTGAGCCTCCTTTTCTCCAGGTTGAGCCCCTTTCTCAGCTCCCTCAGCTGCTCCTGCTGCTCCAGACCCTTCCCCAGCTCCGTTGTCCATCTCTGGATACGCTTTTCCCCCCTTTTTCCTGTAAAGTAGCACCAGGTAAATTCAGACCCACAATAAAAACACCAGCAGCACCCTCTGATTCCTCAGCCACCCAAAGCCCCCAGCAGCCACAGACAGCTTCCCCATGGCTCTGCTGGGCACCATTTTATCCCCACTCAGGAAGAGCTGAGGTGTTTGTGGTGGGCTGTGTGTGACTTGGCTTGAGAACTCTGTCCTGGCTCCTGCCACAGCCCTGGAGCATCCAGCAGGACAGGAGCTTTGCTATTCTGCACCAGGGCTCTCTCTGTCTGTCTGTAAATACTTCCATTCCAGCAGCCTCTCTCCAGCGTGACAGATTTGCTATGAGGAACCTGGAAGCAAAAGTTTTTCCTCCTCTCTGACAAATATATAAAATGTGTTAGCTTTTCATGTTCTAATTTATGATACAATAAACTCCTCTGTGCCCTGGCCTCGTTCAGGGATTGGAAGTGAAGTGTTCCACTTGCCTGCATTGGTGAAACTCTCCCAGACCGTTGTGGGTGTTAGAGGGATGGGGCAAGGGCTGGAATTGCAAGGAGGAAAGGGAAAAATGGGATGTAGAGGATGTGACGGTTCAGGGGCAGAAAGGGGAAAGGGGAAGTAGAGATAATTTCTGCAATTTTTTTTCTCATTTCACTGGGCATGATGTGTTTCCCTGTGGGATTTACATGGCTCTGCTCCTGGTGCTGGAGGAGCTTCTCTAAGTGACAGAGCCACGTCCACCTTTGGACCTTTGAGGGAAAAAGAACATAAATGCATAAACAACATACTGCAAGAAGGGAATGAGTCTGGTTGGCCTCACTGAGGATGAAAGGGTAGGAATGCAGGAGTAGGATGAGGGAAGCAAGAAGAATTAAGCTGCAGTGAAGGACTGACTTGACAAGACCACTTTGAAAAAGAAAAGAGGCCCAGTGTCCATCCAGTGTTGGTGTCTGGGCACACACTTGGCAGCACCTTGGATAGCTGCACCGCAGAAACCAGAGCTCTGAGTCAGATCTGCTCTTTCTGTCACCACAAATCTGCTTTTCTTCCCAAGCTTTTCCTCTCTTTTGTTTGCAACTCAATCTGGAGGGACCTTCTGACAAGGCACCTTTATCCATCAGACTGCCAAGAACTTAAAGACCTCTCATTTGTCCACTTAATGGAATGGGCACTGCTGGCTTGGCTGTTTTGGTTTTCTTTGCTCTGAATAAATGATTGCCCCCCATGTGTAATTTTTTTCTCAAGTAAACAGATTTGGTCCTGATATTTTATTGTTACTACTAGGGAGAGAAGGTGATATTTTCGTAGATGATGGATATACACCCATGATGTGCAGGTAGCTTTACACCACAGAAGGCTGCTGTGATGGACATCCACAGAGGATGAGAAATCACATAAAAATGGAGGGAGAAGGAAGTATTCACAGGAGAAAGCCCAAAATCAGCAAACCAAAATGGGAGAAAAAAATGAATGAAGTGGGCAGACAACAAAAATGAAGAACGGTGGTCTACAAGGGTCCAAAGGGCCCATCCTCATCTTGATCAATTCCAGATCTGTTCAAATCAAGGGAGTGAAATAACCCAAATCCCCAGATCAACCATTTTAACCTTTAAAACTAAGACTAAGATCTTTCTGAGTACTTGTAAGATTTTATTGATCTTTGCTTATGTCAGTTTGTGGATCTTCGGCACCGAGCTGTGGGTTCAAAGCTGAGCACATCTTTCCACCTGCCGGTTTTTCTGCTCAAGGCAAAGCATGAGGTGTCAGAGCCAGTTCCTGGAATTACAGGAGCAGTCTGTGTCAGCATCTCTGTTAGCAACGACATCCCTGAACTTCTGGAAAACCCAGCCTGTGGCAGGAGTCTGTCCCATGCCAAATCCACTGGTAGTGCAGAAACAGAGTGAGAAGTTCAGGGTCGTCAAAGTTGCACCCCTCAGCTGCAAGGATAACCTCATCCCTGCTCCTTCTCCTTCCCCAGAGGACACAGAATTTCCTAATGCTGCACAGGAACTTAAAAAAACGCCCTGCTCTTTTTTGGTTTTTTGGTTATACAAACAGAAAGGTGGCAGAGTTATCACCACCAGGCCTTCTGCAGGGAGGAGCCGATCCATCAGTCCCCAGGGACAGGTTTGCTGTAGGATTAACTCAGGTGAAGGACACACAAAGCTGTCTGAAATGTTATGGGATGGATTTGCTAAAGGATTTGCTCAGGCAAGTGATACAGGTTCAGATGTTTAGGGTCCTATTGATGGATTTGCTGTAGGATCTGCCAGAAAATAAATCTATACCATTTATACCAAAGACCTCAGGTACAACAGTCTTGTAGGTTTTTCTTGGGAGGTACAAAAGTGTAAAAATATGTAAACTATATAAAAACTATGTAAAACTATAAATAAATCCTTGATAACAATTAATGCTGTAGGATTTTTCCAGAAGAGAAACAGTCTCACAGGCCGACCCCTGTAAGTGTGTCCTGCATTACCCCAGCACAGGTTGACAAACCAAGATGACTTGTTGCTTATGGAATTTCTTGTGATCATCAAACAAGATGAAAGTCTGGCTTGAGTAATTAAAATGCTAATTGGAAATTCACCATTCATCAGAGGAAATAGCAATGAGTTCCTTTCTTTTTTTTCCTTTTTTTTTTCCTCCAGCATTTTCTCTCTAGAGGTGGCAGATGTTGGGGTTGTGAATTCATTGTCTGTCAGAGACACAGCAAAATCCTCTTTCCAAACTGGTTTTCTGTATTTTTGTTGATTGTCTGCTTAAATTAACCTTCTCTAATGAGATGAAAATACGCAGGGTATGCCTGTAATTTACGGGCTGTGAAATTAGTGAGTACAGATATAATACATCCTGGTGGGTGACGGGGACTGGAGAGCTCTGAGGGCGCCCACACAGAGGAGAGGATGGCAATGTGTCTTTAACGCACGGTTCCCATCGGTGTGGAGGATTACCCAGGCTGGCTGCTGGCACACAAACACTCAGGACCATGAGGCACAATGGCTGGCGCCTGCCCTCTCCTCTCAGAAAGCCTTTACACCAGGAAAAAGTGAGTAAAATGTGAATGTAAAGTGCTGCCGCATCTCTCAATTTGCATTTAAATTGTAAACCCTTCCCTGGGAGGGTGGGCAGGCCCTGGCACAGGGTGCCCAGAGAAGCTGTGGCTGCCCCTGGATCCCTGGCAGTGCCCAAGGCCACGCTGGACAGGGCTTGGAGCAGCCTGGGATGGTGGAAGAGTGTGTAGCTGAAATCCCCAAGAAAAGGTGGATGCCTTCCACTGAAGGGCTTAAGCGTCAGGATCAGACACATCTTCCTCTCTGCCCACCACGCCCCACACTGCCAAAGCTCCCACTCGGAATATCTGCATCAGAAAGTCAGACTTCAATATTTTCACTGGATAAGAAGGTGGTGTTTGAGTTGTTTCTCACTCAGGCATGTGCAAACAAACAAACAAACAAGATCAATGTGCAAACAAACAAGCAAAGCCTCCTCTCGAGATATCACATCACGACATCCACTGGCACAAACCGGCACAGGCCAGGGGGGAGCACAAAGTGTCCACATCTGTGTTTGTTCTGCAGACTGGGGAAGGGAGATCAGAGAATTGCAGGGCTGCCAGCTTCCAATATTTTAGGGCTAATTTATGGTAATAGATGTTTGAAACACTCTCAGCCCTCAAGACATTAGTACACACCTTGGCTTTCATCAAAAAAGTAAAAAAAAAAAATCATTCTTTGTTTTCATGCTGAGCAGATAATCTGGATATTGTCTGACAGATTCAATTTGAAGTCCCATAACAGAAAGACAAATAAAAAACCTCCTTCCCTGCTACCCCTGACAATTTTTTCCCTGTGTTTGGGATATTGTGATAATGGATTTGTGCCTGTAGGACCCACTGGGGGTTGAGAGACCCTGAGCTTGTGTATATGCCAAAGATGCTGCACAGAATGGTGAGAGTCTTGAAGAAAATGTGGAGTGCTGAAGTTATTTCTAACAATATCCGTTGCTTTAATAGACGATATTATCACTCTGTGTGAATCTTGTCACACATTAAGCCTCAAATCAGATGTATTTACAGCCCTGTATTTTAAAAAGGTAGAAGAGCAGCACTATGAATTTGAGTTTGGGGTTTTTTTTACGTTTTTAACATAGCTATTACAAGGGAAAAAATTCCTTTTATTTGGGTTCAAGTTCAGATGGGTTCTGGATCAAGTGGCCTAAGTTATACCTTGAAATTTATGTAGATTCACATCCTGCATATCTGTGTCTGTATTTATTAGGCAAAATGAAACAAAAAACAGAAAAAAGGTGAACAAACAAATGCACAAACAAAACTGAAGCCAGACCCCTGAGCCCGCTGCTGAATCTGGAATGAGTGCAGATCTAGGCAGAAAATTCTAATCCACCCTCTCATTCTCCCCTAATTGTCATTTTTGTTGGATGTGTTTCTAACATATGCCAATTATTTGTGCTTTTATAAACACGGCCCTTGCCCAGAGGTGAACAAGGAAGAAGAAAGACAGGGAAAGGATGGCTCTGCATTACAATTTTCCTGGCAGCAGAGGCAGATTAAGGGTATCCCACGTTCTCCAGCCACTTGTTCCCTTTGTCCACACTGCTCCTCCTGCAGATGTGTCACTGCAGTTCTGTGGAGGGGCTCAAGTGAAGCGGTTTATAAAGATTTTCTTTTCAGTGTGGTCCAGTTCCCTCCTAGGTCTGGAGTAGGAAATGGAGCTGCAAGGCAGGGAAGAACAGCCAGGGCGGGAAACTGATAAAGTGGTTTTGGCCCTGAGAAATGGTGCTGTGGTGGGGTGGGAGAATGTGGTCCAGAAGGAATATGAGTTCACTTCTTTAAAACTGTGAATAAAATAAGGGAAATCTACAAATTTCATCTATGACTTAATATTTTTTTTCCTTTTTTCTGATTTTTAACTAATACAGGCATTAATGAAGTTGTTTATCCTTTTCTTTCTGAGGGGGAGGAAAGGAGTCAGCTTCCCTTCAAAACCTTCACCTGTGGCAGAAATCTCGATGGAGGAGGCAGAGGACTGATACCACTGCTAAATAATCATATTGCTCAGGTGTTGTAAACTGGTTTAGTTCTGACAGTGTCACAGTAATTGGCATGAGATGTGAATCAGGTTGCATTCAACCTGAGAATGGTATCAGGGAAAATGTTCTAGTAGGAGGTGAACATGAAAGAGGGAAAAGGAAATCAGAGGAAGGTGCAAAATAGAGTTACTTTACCCTTAATATCAGTGTTCATGTCCTACAAAATTACTACAAGAAACAGCATGACATGGAGCAGCACAAAACAGGTCTGCGTGTTCCAGGGAAAATATCCAGACAGAAACTTGAAAGTCTTGAGTTTTTGCAAAGCTACATTCTGGTTAGGGCAGTAGAACTATTTTTGTGGGGTTTTCTTTTGTCCTTTTTGGCCATTTTGGCATTTTAGCTTAGTTTTAATTATTGGGAATGCTATAAGAAAACTTGCTTCAATCTGGGGGAAAAAAAAAAGAGAAAAATTAAAAATTATGTCAATTCTCTTTAAAAAAACAGAAAGGGATTTATTAAAACCGATTCTTTCCTGCAAACGGCTCTGATTTCCAAGAAATGGACTTTTCCAAGGAATAATAGGTTTATTGAAAGTGGCCAGGCAGCTCTTGTGCTGTCACTGGTGTGGGTGCAGCTCTGTTTTCAAGGCAGTGCCCCTGCTCTGAAGAGCTCTGCTCTCTGGGGAGACGAGAACCCCCCCTGGGCCCAGCCCAACCCCAGCCTTGAGAGTCAGTGCACACTTTGTGTGGCTCCCCTTTCAGAGGGCTCTGCCTCCATTCTGCCTCCTTCTTTCACTCTCCTGGTGCACTGTAAAGGTCACTCTTCCTGAAAGGAGATATTTGTTCTTTGTGGTCGGGGTTGACCAAAAAAAAGCGTAACCCTTGTATACTACAGAGGGTTTAGGAGGCATTAATGGACTCTCACTGTCAAGTTCCTTGGGCATGGATTCCTTTTTTTTTTTTTTTTTTCTGTCAAAATGTGGCCAGGAATGCTCACACCTCCCTGTAGGAGGAGATGGCACTGGGTTTTTTTTTGCTGGCAATGGTCCTGTTGCTCTTACTGTGCTTGGGGTTGGGGGTTCTGCTGTAAAGCAACAGCATCTGCCCATGTTGTGCTTGCACTGAAGGGTTTGCAGAAGGTGCTTTCCTTGGTCCCACGCTGAATTCCGTCCTGAGCCCCCGGAGTTCAGGCTGTATTACATGGCCACAGTAAATTGGATAACAGCTGATCAATAGACACTTGTCCTGAAGATGAATGACCCTGGATCAGGTACAGCGCCTCTGAGGAGAGGAACCTGAAAAGCTGAATTTGAGGTGTGAAATGAAGTGAGATAAGTAAGGATGGGCAGTTTGCATTGGCACTTTATTTTGTTGCCGATAAGTGCTGAGCCCTGCTTTGCAGACAGACTGTGGGGCAGTTCTCAGTGACCAGAGGGGGGACAAAAGGGCCTGGAAGATGTCATTATTGGGATGGAGGAACTGGAAAGCCACGTGTCTCCACCTTGGGATTTGGATAAAGCCTAGATTGGTGCATACACACAGTACCAAACCTGTACCAAACCTCTTTGGGAGTGGGGATGAATATTTGTTCTGCAAGGCCTGAGCACAGAGCTCTGCCACTTAAATGACACAACTTACCCTGTTAGTTAAATTACAGCAGGATCTACATTTCCATGTGGGTAAGCCACTTCAGAGGAATATTTTGCAGAAGTTGCTTGTCAATGCATGAAATCATGAATACAGTAGACTGAGTTTCCACCCAGCCTGATCAGTCTTGAGTTTAAATAATAATATTTCATCTTACTTAATGAACTGTCAGCCATCTCCTGAGGGAGACACTTTAATGAGTGGCGAATCATGCCCAGTGCTTATTTATCTAAGTCAGGAGCATAGATCTGATAACGATTTCTTTTCATCTCCATGTCGGAGTCGTGTATCTGTCAGGCCACTTCCTGATCCAGACAAAGGTAATTTGCATAAGAAAGGAGGAACAGACTGGATGGTCAGAGAGTTTCAGCCCTCACAGGCAGGGAACTTCAGCTTCTTACCAAAGCAAGGCTGGATGTCAACTCAGAGGTGCTGAAAGGAAGAAAAAAGTGGAGGAGCTGAAAAGGAACAAAAGGGTGGAGACCAGAGCTTGGACTCCAACTCAAGTTAGTGGGAAGAGCTCATAGGGACTGGGCAAATGTTTCAGTAACTATCAAAAATTAGTTAATCAGTGATCTAGGTCCTCATGCTGGTTAACAAAGCAAGAAGTCCAGAGAGGAAACTCCCTGCTTTCAACTGGCAGGCCTGAAATTCAGCGGCTGAACCATACCATGTAGAGAACAACTACAGGAGAAAGTGAGGGAGCTGGAACTGAAAAATACAGGCTTGGTGTAATTGATAACACAGAAACCAGGATTCTGGCATGGACTTAGATCAAGGAAGAAACATAAGAAACATTCAAGCTGCCTCACTTCAGATATTATTAAAAACTCTAATTAAAACAATTAGTCTCCCCTGGAACCACGCACAGGCAGCAGCAAGCCCATGTTTCTCTCCGTTGCCTACAAAGGGAGCCAGCGCAGAGTAGCTTTCAACCAAGAGAGCAAAATTAGGGCAAGATTTTGGTGGAGGAACATCCCCAGTGCCTCAGATAGTAACCGAGGCCAGCTGAAGCATGGCAGTGACCTTCAGCAAAGCTCAGTGATGGTGCAGAGAGCAGCAAGGGTTTCTCCATCAGCACTGCTCATGTGCAGCGTGAACAGCGTTGATACGGAGTGGGAAAGGCATGACAGGTCTCCCTGTGTGAAGCCTGTCTCCCAAAACCTCTCTGAAAACATTAGGATAACTTCTGAAAATGCAATTTTCTGACAGCTTCTGTCATGTGTGACACTTCTTGTAGCTCTTCTACAAAAGGAAACATTGTGTGGAATAAAGATAAATTATTCTCCAGGCTGAAAGCTGATTGTGGCTAAAGCAGTGCCTATTGAGCCGTAGGAAAAGGGATTTCCAGGGACCTGGAGAGGCCGCCTGGGCTGTGCCCCGAGGCAGGACCTGTCATTGCCAAGGCAGGACATCTTCCCTCTGCTCTGGGGGGTCATCCAGTCACATCCCTTCTTCCACCCATGGATCTCTGCTCTTGGATTTTTACCAGACCTGACTGGGCAAAAGAGCAGGTCGGAATTCAGCGTTCTCCTTACTCTGAGGAGGAAGAATTGAGCGAGACCCTTTGGACCAGAATGATTCTGTGGCTACGACTTTTGTCAGGTGATACCCCCAAACTCACACGCTGCTGAAGACAAAGCACGAGCACGAGTGGAAGGGTCATGGTATCTGTCATGGAAGCGATGATGCCAGCTCAGTGTCAGCGTTTATGTCCTTGCTTTCTTCCAAAGGCACAAAATCAGCGTCTCAAATTTTCCTCCCTTCCAGCTCTAAAATCCATTTACTAAGAAATCGCTTTTTTCCTTCTTTTTGGTTTTCTTCTTTTTTCTTTTTTTTCTTTTTCCTTAATGTGTTGCAAGAACTTTCTGGACAATTTTCCCTATTCTTCACTTATCAGATGTTTGCATAGTTGAGAAACACTCAATATGGGCAAACAGAGGATTGTGACTAGTAATAAGTACATTTGCTGTCTCAAAAGCAATAATTTTCAAAAGTTGAGAAAAACTACAAGCAAAATTGATTAGAAGAGAAACTGTAGGCAGGGAAAATGTTGATTGCAAATTGGTGATTCTGTAAGAGGAGTTTATTAGAGTGCCAAAACCCCAAACACCACAATTTCATTTGAAATAAGAAGACAACATTGGCTGGAATCCAAGCCTTGCTCTGTTACAAAGCAAAAGAAGGATGGAAAATCTACATCCATACACAAGGACTACACCGGGAAATTCAGGATGGCAAATGGAAAACTTGTACCAAGACCCTTTGAGGAATCAGCTGAACTTCCTCTTGGTCTGCTGGCTTTAGTCTCTAATAAACCTCACAGCATGATAGGTAATTGTGTGAATATTATAAAATAACATTATTTTTAAAAAAGGCCGGAAGGTTGTAGCTGTGTAATAGGTAACGTGTTATCAGTCAAATCAAATAATGGGGCCACCTAATCTGATGTGAATTGATCAAGAATCAAAGGCCAGAAACAGAAACCAGCATTGTCAACATGATTCTGTAGAAAAATATCTTTTTAAAGAGAATTAGTTTTATTCTTTGAGACTGAGTTTTGATTGATAAAATTGTGGATGAACATAATGGATTGGCTTTTCTTGAAGCAATTCCCAGGCCCCTGACTCTTTATGGTGCTAATTTCATTTAAGATTAAGAGCATTTACACATCTGAAACTGGATAACTGCAGGTCGTAGGGACACTATCTAACATGGAAAAACAAATAGACAAACAAACAAACCACAACAAGAGTATTTCTATTTCTGAGGTTTTATGCAGAGATCAGTACCAGAACTGCTCTTTTTATACATTTTTCATGAATGATTTGTAAAGTATTTTAAAAACACTTTAAAGGGGGAAGTTTTCTTTTGCCCTTTTTGGCCATTTTGGAAGGAAGGGTGTCTTGGAAACTTTTGGAGTTCTTTACAGGCACTTGCACAGGGAGGAGATCCTGGGTACCGAAATGCTCTTCAGTCTGGAAAAGGCATAAGGAGAATCAATGGCTGGAAGCTGAAGGCAATAAATCCAATTTAAAAAACTAGGAGATTTCCTTTTCTTAGTTACTTATTCATTGATTTGCTTATTTAAATAGTCAGGGTGCTTAGAGCAAACTATTATGGGAAGATGTAGGATCTTGATCACAGTGTGTTGGTGGTGGGAGAAGTTTGCAAAGGCCAGAAGTCAATCACCATAACCTCCTCTGGCTGTCGGCTGAGGGAAACAGACTCCTGCAGCTCACACAAGCCGAATTTCTGCTTTTCATGATGTGGAGAGAATTCTTTCCTCTCCCTTGACTACAAGGGGAGCTGAGTGTTAGCTGGGGGCTGCCATCCAAGCCCTTTCTCCCGAATGATGGAAGTTTGGAGTCAGGATAAGGGGATGGCCTCTCTTGGGGTTTTCCAGGTGAGTGACGAAAATCTCAGGGAATGGGTTTGCCAGTAGAGCTGCTCACAGAAGACCTGCTGCAAATGGCAGAAAGGAAGAGGGAACAGGGTGAAGAGAGAGAAAACATAAAGCTGCTAAAACCTAAAATGAACAGAAGTAAAGCTGACCTCCCTTGAGCCCGATCCGAGCTTGAATTGTGGGTTCCATGCTGCCACCAAGACAGGCTTGGGAGGGCCACTTCTTCCTTTGTACGTGGGCCCAAGGCAGCCTTGTTTGGGTAATGATTAAATGAAAAATGAAACAGGGAGAAGGAGGGTTCTCTTCCTTCTTGGGCCTAAAAAGTCTGCATCCAGCACAAGACAGAGCTGGAAAAATTGTGTCCATCCTGTGCCTGCTGCCACTTTGGGGCAAATGCCAATGACTGGCTGCTGGGAATGTGCCTGTCTCCTTGTTCCCTGCCTGCTCTCCTGCCTTCCTCACTGAATGGCATTAATCATGTCAGCCTCCCTTTCTACAAGAGTGGCTGGTTTAATGGGAAACTTCATCCAGCATCAATATCCTAAGGGGAGGAGGAAATTAGGAGAAGATGAAAGTGTGTAGCAGGGAGGTAGCTGATGGGGAAAGCAGTCACTGCCTGTTCCAGAGTGTGGATTGGAGAGGGGCAAGGCAGGGAGCAGAGACTGGATTTTCTTTGCAAGTCCAGAGGCAGCAGGGATGTCAGTTGGATCTGCAGTGCTGGAGCTCAGAGAGGTCTCTGGAAAGCAGAGAGGATGGAGGATGGTGTGGAATGGCTGAGATCCAGAGGTACTTGCCAGGGAAGGTGGGGGGAAAGATGGAGCACGGATGAAGCACTTGAGCCCAAAGCACTGGGCTTGAAAGTGACTGAGGAAGAGGCAAACAGTGCTCCTGGAAGGGGGTCAGGTCAGGGGTGTGCAGGAGAGTGAACCAGCCTGAGCACATCTGAAGGAACAGCTCTTGTCAGAGGCAGCTGCCGGTGCTCACCGTGGCATTCCCTTCATGTATTTTCTACAACTCCTCGAGCTTTTCCGTGCTTCGTGGCAGCATTCCTGCCTAGAGCCACAGGGCTGCACCATCTCCTGTTCCCATCCTTGCTCTGAGGTGTGTCTGGGTGTCACCTAACTGTGGGATCTCCAGGAGCTGGAATTCCTAAGTTGGGATGTTCTTGTGCATTTCTGTGCCCATGGCAGTGCAGGTTGCTCAGGGAGGGTGATTTAGCCCAGAGTTCACCATCAGCTTGGCCTGCTTCTCCTGCTTCCTTCCTCCTTCCTCCTCCCTCCTGCCTGTTTTTCTGTCTGTTCCTCTGCTCCTCTGACAGCTGGTTTTTACAAACATTGCTGCATATTGGCTGAAATTAAATAAACATTGCTTTGTAACCCACGGTGTGACTGACAGGGCTCTCAGTGGACCTGAGCAGATGCGCTCCATCCTTTCACCCTGGCTTGATGCCAATGCCACAATGACATCACATTCTCCTTGTATTTGAGCTCCTCCATCTATTTTTTTGTTTTCTCACCCATTTCCCAGCTATGAACAACACATTTACTCCTCAGTGCATACAGAGAACAAGCTCCCTGCATTCTTCTCTTGGGCTGCTTCCTCTGAAAGAGAAGCCCCTAATGATGGGTGGTACTGTGAAGAAGGTGATCATCTTAGCCTATAAAAACACTTCTCTTTGGAGAAATCCAGCCCCAAAAACCTGGCAGGATTTCACACAGCAGAAGGAAATGAGGGTGACAAGGTATAGTGTAGGCAGCATGGGAAAACCTTCCATGTATGTGATGAACGGAACCCGTGGAATTTATTGTCACAGGATATTACTGAAATGAATAATTTAGGGGGAATCAAAGAGTTTGCAACCTCACTGAGAGCTGTGTCCAGACAAAACATTATGCAGGTTGAAATTTATAATGACTAAATCTGTACAACATAATCTAATTATCAGACAGGGTTAGGCAAAAATGACCTCCCATGGGAAGAAATGCACAATTAGATGTGTTAGATCTGAGCTGATGAGCAGGTATGCTAAACCTTCTTCTGAATCACCCAGCACTGAATTTTTTATCAGAATTGCAGTAGCAGATCAGACAACCTTTGCATTTCTCTTCTCCCCATTATTCTGTGGTCTTTTGAAACAAAATATTTTATTCCCTTTCACATGGGCGTTTTGGCAAACGATATCTCAGAGGTCTCAGAAATCTGATTTCACACGCACTTGTAAAAATACAGCCTCAGACAGACTCTGTCTAGTAGTGTGTAGGTAGCTGATCAACCTGCTACATCATTGTTTAGTTCAATCTTGGCTTCCAAGAAATTTATTTCCCCAGTATAAATTTTGTGGGCACCATTTGTTTGCTCTGGTGTACACAGTGATCCACTGGAGGTGGAAGAAAATTCCAAGATAGATCAGATAGATCTCCCCTTCTCCCCTTCTCTCTTTCTCCCCTTCTCCCCTTCTCTCCTTCCCCTCCTCTACCCTTCTCCCCTTCTCCCTTTCTCCCATTTTTTGAGAATATTATGCTCACCGCTATTGCCATGAAGAGGTTTTTTGGTGTAAGGAAGTCTCTCTGATCTCCCCTTCTCTGTCACTCAGCCCTACAATCACCAACTCCTTGGTAATGCTGATGTTTTCACTAAAGGTGGTTTCCAACCTGCTTCCTGCCTCTGAGCCATGACAGACAGAGCATGAGAGAAACCCTCAGGGGTGTCTTGCAGCACTGAGCACCGTGACCCTAAATTTGGGAGTCCATTGTCTGAGGTATCAGAGCACACATCCCAGTCGCTCCCCTCTCCCTGGGGATTAGAGGTGTATCCCCTCCTGCCAGCATGGCACTGTGGAGTCTGACTTTGTTTTGCTGTTCATGTGACTCTGCTCCAACAGAACATGCACCCAGAAGACACCAGAAATGCCCCGCCACTGAGGAAAACACCATTCTCCCAGGAATAACGTGACCTTCCTCTTCTCTGTGTGTCATTCCGCACCACAATGGCAACGTGTCGGCTGGAGCAGCAGGGAAACGCACTCTGGAGGGGATCCTGACATGTTTGCAATCAGTGCCAGGAGCAGAGGGCTTGGGGCTGCCCCTCTGCCTGCTGCCCTGCGCTCAGAGCGCTCCCACCAACACCACTGATTGCAAACCCTGCCTGTTCTCTGCAGCAGCACAGGGCCCAGGTGTTGTTTTATTTTTAGGTGTATTCTGGACTCCGCTGCAGGCTGTGAACTGGCGTCAGCAGAAGGATTGAAAAGCAATGAAGTGCTGCTCTTCACTTAGAGATGTCATTTTCCTCCGCATAACCTCCCTCCCAAGGATCCTGGCCTGCCAGGTCCTGGCTGCTCGGTACGTGCAGTGCCGCAGCTGGGCTGTGGGGGGAAGGGGGAGCATTCAGAGATCCCCAGAGCATCACTCATTGGCACCCCCACAATGCTCTGATGGGTGGCTACAGGAAAAGGGGGACCACCACAGCCATTTTCCACGCTTTCCTCCCGAATTATTTCTCCCTACAGACCTGTTCCTCACCTCCAATGCCCAGACCTGCATGGGGGTAGGATGCAAGAAAAGGGATGCAGACCTGTGAGCAAGGGGCATGGGGTGTCCCTCCCAGCACCCCAGTCCCCCTGTCTGAATCCCCCACTGACCCCACAGGTTCAACAGATCTAAGAACAGCCATGTCTGAGATGCTTGGGGAGAGGCAAGAGGGATGTGCCACAAAAGAGGGGTGCAGACCTAGCTCTGTCTCCCCCCCCCCTCAAATGTCCGAGGCTTGACCATCTGCCCCTGAATTTCAAAGGTCGGGAAAGCAAAGTTAACCTGCCAGGATGGCTCACACACCGTTTTGGGAGCCGTGGAGGGGATGTGGCTCTTTTCAGACCTTATTTCCCAGCAGAGGCAGCTCTAGGTGTGAGCAGAGCAGGCCAGTGACAGCAGGCTGCTCACAGCAAGGACGTGCCCGTGGTCCTGCAGAGCAGCTCAGCTGTGCCAGAGCCAGGCTGGCTGTGCTGGCGAGGGGACTCTGGACATCTGTGACTGCCACAGCCACACTGGGAACCAGGCTCCTCACTCCCACCTTTCCCTGCTCACCTTCTGTGCAGCAAAAAATCTTCTCATTCCGATCTCAGGTGTGATTACTGAGTTCCAAAAAACTTTTCGGCGCTGGCTTTACTCCTAAAATACTCTGCAAGAGCTGCATCAGCACTAGGAGGATTTTTAGTCTAATTACCAGAGGTGCGTGTAGATACATTTCATGTCTCCAGAAGGGTGTTAATAATAGCTCTGAGCGAGGAGAAAACAACACAAATGCTGCTGCCAGCTCTAAGGAATAGGAGGGAAAAGACAAACCTGTGCACAACCTTAAAAAGTACTGCAGGACAATACTGGGAAGGAGCATTTTCCGCTGGAGGTCAGTGGTATTCTCCTTAGCGCAGGGAGGGGAATTGAGGCACGGAGCTGCCAAAGCTGCCTCAGCCTCCCCTCCGCAGCACTGAGGATCAGAGCGGTGTGTCCTGACCCTGGAGCTGCCCAGCAGGTGCTGCTGCCTTTCCCTCCTGGCTGTCACACCTTGTAACTCCTTCTCCGTGCTGCCTGGGCAGGGAGCTGCAGGATCCCCGGGATAATGAGCTGTTGTAGACACTCCAGCTGATGGCTTTGAAGTGAGTGGAGCATGCTGAGCCCTAAGTGACCATGGAGGTGTGCTGAACACACACTCCCTCGTTTTCTGAAAGCTGGGACATAGATCCTTGTCTGAGGCCCCTCACACAGAGCAACTGCATGAATGAATGAGTGAATGGCCCTTAACTCCTCCTTTCAGTCATTTTCTGGTTGCTTGGCACAAACACAGCTTTTCCCACATCTGCTGTGAGAGACAGCTACAACTGCCATGTTTTGGGGGGTTGTTTTTGAGTAAAGATCCCCAGCATCTCAGCTGATCTGTGTCAGCCAGGGAGAATTTTCAGCGAGTCAGAGGGAGACAGCCTCGATCCCATGGGGCGAGCCTGCTCCCTGGGTATGAACACATTTCCGTCTCTTTTTGCAAGGGTTAATTTCACAGAATTAACCACAGAGTTAACTAGCTTGGAAAAGACCTTTGAGATCATTGAGTCCAACTTGTATTTATTCCCACTGCTCCCTAGGAACTGATCACTTTGGACAGGACAGGTTCGGAGGAGTCATTCAGGTGAAAAGCAGAGACATCTCTGTGGCTGGGATGCCTCTGGAGAGGGGAGGCAGTGCTGCAGTTGTGTAAGTAAAGAATAGATATTAGAAATTAAAGTCTGCAGACCAAAAGGGATTTCAGCTAGTTCTTCAAACTTGGTGCAAGTTTGCCATTTCCCACCTTGAATTTTCATATGTAAGCCTTGTGTATGGATAGAAATTTTCCATTGCTTTTTCTTTTGAAACAGAGCAAGGCTATTCCAGCTAAACTTGTGTTCTTATTTCATATTAAATTGCAGTGTTTAGGTTTTGACTTTCTAATGAACTTTTTTTGCAGAATCACCAATTTGCAATCAGCATTTTCTCTGCCTACGATTTCTTTTCTAATCAATTTTGCTTATAATCTTTCTCAACTTTTGAAAATTATTGCTGTTGAAAGAGCAAATGTACTTATTGCTCAGTTACAATCCTCTGTTTGCCCACACTGTTTATCATCTTCCTGCAGTGATATTTTGCTGGATCCTGTCACATTCACACAACCTTCATTCCTAACAACATTATTTTAAAATTTAGAGCTCTATCATTCTTGGTATTATTTTTAACAATCAAGTGGATCAACTTTCATGATGCTGACAATTTTTATGTTTCGGTTTGCCTCTGAGGTCAATGTACTTTCAATGTTTTCTAAACAAATCACTTGGGTTGTTTAAAAACTTGCTCTAGTGAAGTCATTTTCTAAAGAGTTTCAAAACTTTGGCATATCTTCAGGAATCAGATTTTCTTTGAAACAAAATTACAAGAGCTCTGTTAGAAATAGAAATTCTGACTCTCGTCCAAATCTAGTTCTACCTGTGTGTGGGAAAAAAAGGAAAAATGAGGGAAATTATTTTAAAAAAAAATATTTATGAAGGTAAATGCAAAATTGAAGAGGGAAGGAAAAACAAACTTGTAAGAAATTCTGTAAATATTTAAAGGCAAATAGCAACAACCACAACAGAGGAAGTGAAAGTCTTATCTATTGAACACAATCCAAAAAAAGGGGTTAATAAGGGAGTATGGGAACAAACTCGTGAACAAAACGTTCAGAGTATATATAAAATATTAGAGAGGAATGTGGAAAAAACAATGCAAGGACCAGACAGTGGCTGTGGGAAAGCTCACAGTGATGCCAGAAGCTGTGGAGCAAATGGAAATGCAACCCCCAGGCTGTGGAGGGGGAAGGACGCCCAGTTAATGCCTGTAAGCCCTCGAGTTAAGCAAGAAAGGCAACAGCTTACTGGAGACAAAATTACACAGGGAAAAATCCATGTCAAACATAGAACAAGGTGGCAATTGGTGTGTGAGGAGAGAATATCTAAATGCAGCCTCAACTACTCAGAAAATGGGCAGAGAAATCCTGGAGTGAAAACCAAAATCACTCAGAGCAAAAGCTGCAAACTCACAGCAATAACCGGAGAGTGTTTGCAAACAGCCCTTGGGTGAAAATTAACGGGATCTGCAAGGTTACAGTCAAATCAGGCCTTTGGGGAAAGTCCAAACTTCTAGGAAGGCAAAGATGGAGCTGAAAGATTGGGCAAAAATGGTGAAGTTGCTTTGGCCCACCAGAAACATCTCGGGCAGATGTGGGAAACACAAGTGAGAGAATTTCTTTGAGGAATGATGGTGTTCCATGGTTAAAAGGGAGTAGGGGCAGAAACCCCTCCAGTTCCCCAAAACCAGACAGTTTGCTGCAACCACGTCAGGGTAAAGGAGAGCTCATGGATTTGGGAGTTCTGGCATCAGAAACAGTCCTAGAAACAGACACTGCTCTCTGCATAAATGCTCTGATGGGGAAAGGAGCCATCCTCATCCTCTGAGCCGAGCTGTGAGTGGGTATTGCTGTGAGTGGTTCAGACAAACAGAAGAGGCCCAAAGATTGCCTGAAGTGCCACCAGTGGAAGGTCTGTCCCACTGGGAAGCCTCTGTGTCCAGCAGGACAGTGGTTTTGCTGGGTCTCTGCTCAGAAAATGGCACACTGTCATTTCTCAGCTGCCAATGCAGGACAGGGAGGGCAGTGACCGCCCTCAGCCTCTGCAAAACCCCTGGGTGGGAGTGAAATGGGTCCCTCAGGTGAGAGCTGCAGTGGTTGGGAGCAGAACACTCCACTCCTGCCTGTACTGGCCGAGAGCAAAACCTCCTGGGACAGTCCAGCTTTGGACTCAGTTCCTCTAGAACACCTGGCATTAACCAAGCAGTGGTGCCAGGCTGAATAACACAGGATCAGCTTCAGGGGAGTTCAGTGATCTTTAGTCTGCCGGCGGGGAGTCAGTAAAGACAATATTATTTGCTCCAGGTGGCAAAGTGAGTTAATAGCAAAGGCAAAAAGAGGCAGTCCTGGGTCTTGCCATTACTGAGGCACCAACTGGAACTTTTCTGACTTAAACCTCTTAATTGTCCTGAAGGATCTTGGTTTCCAATCTCATCTCCTGGCTGCAGCCAGTTTAGGAGGTGGCACAAGAGGATTGGTGAAGAGAATTTTTTAAACCAACTCTCTAGTCTTCTCTGGAAGGATGAGGGTGTGATTGTTTTGGGAAGAGGCTGTTTGTTCCTGATGGTCCATTCTGATTTTTACCAAAAGGACGGGAACAATTTGGGCTTTCCAGGTTGAAGACACAGCAGGTGAGTAACATGTGGAAAGATTTAAGAGTATGGAAGTGCTGGTTCAGGTATTGTTGCCAGGATGTCAGAGGAGGCTTTAAAATGAAGCATAGTGAAATAAGGAGGTGGGATATTGTAACTTCTTTGTGCTCCCTTTTCCTACCCTGAGGCTTCCCACTAAGTGATGACTTTGTATAATTAAAATGAGCAAAGTAAGTGGCAGCAATCCATCTTCACAATCACAGCATTTTCTCCTTCCCTTTGTTGAAGTGCTTTGTTCATCTCAAATTGGTTAAAAAAAAAAAAAAGGGAAAAAAATAATAAAAAATACAGAAATAGAAGTTGAATGGGTGCCTGCAGGGGCTGTATTTTTAGCAGCTCATCAGTTTGCAGAGAAGCTCAGAGGTTGCAGATTCTAATTGCCAACCTGGAATGTGGAAAGCAGGACAACTGAAAGAGTGTTTGTGTTGTGGAGAGCGTGATGATTTCAAAGCAGGGAAGGAAGAGATAATTGGCACCTTTGCTATGTACAAAATGTGGTGGGACACCGTGTGGTGAGGCCATCTGGACAGAGTTTGGGGCATGAGAGCCTGGTGAAAGGCTCTTGTGGAATCCAACTGCAGGAGGGACTTTGCCTCTTCCCTGGCTGGAGCTGTGAATGTTTATGCGGCCACCCCGGGGAGGCTGGATTGGGATATTTGCAGATGGAGCGTGTCAGATCCAACTGAGATGCTGGCTGGGAGGAGGAAGTGAGCAAGTAGAAAATGACAGAACAGGTCTCTAACAAGAAGGTAGAACAGAGGGTGATCCCTGAGCACAGATCCAGGAGCCAGAGCCCTAAAGAGGGATGAGGTGCGAGCTGCTATAGCCTTAAAGCATTACCTAGATTCAGTTCAGCCCTGGACTTATGCCCAGCAATGTCCATCTGCAGAAGATTGCCGTGAGAGGAGCTGATTGAGTTGCTCTCTTGGTGGCCTTTCCCAGCAGAACCAGGATCCCCCTGTGGGATTCCAGAGTCTTGCCCAGGATAGAGGAGGAGGAGGTGCTCAGTCTATCCTTGCTGACATGGACCTGGTTGCTGTCCTCCCCCGTTCTGCTGCACACCCCCAAAACTGGCTGTCATGATTTGCAGCTCCAGGTCCTGAAATGGATGTCCTGGAAGTGCTGAGTGTACTGACAGCTCAGCTGATGGCTGTGGGATGCAACAGCTCATGGCTTGGAGTACGGGAGAAGGCAGCCTTGTGTTTGTGTGGTGGAGGAGCTTGGCAGGTTTTTGGCTTGCTTTCCTGATAGACTATTTTCATCTCCCCTGTCCTACTTCCTTCCACACAGGCCTCATTTCCCCCCAGGGACTATAACTAAACTCTTGTCTGTAATTCCAATTGGTTCATCAGCTCTTTGGAGCATTTCCAGGCACACAGCAGAAGAGGATCACATGGGTGGCCCATCTGATGCCATGTACAGAAAAAATGAGCTATGTACAGACTGGACTGTGCTGAACAGGTCTTGCTATGGCTGCAGATATGCTGTCAGGACTTTGCTGTCAGGACTTTGCCATCTACTTTGTCACAGACAGATAAATAACACTAAAAATACACCTTCCTCTGCATGGAAGACCCAACCCTAAGACAATCAAAGCCAGAAATGTCTGACTGAAAGAGCATCATGGGTAAATGCTAATTTGCTGAGGTAATGGGTTAGAGGCAGTGAAGTAGGACAGATATATCAAAAAACATGGGTAAAACCATATGCAAGCAGTGCTGCAAGAACAGGACTTGAGGGGGAAACGGAGACAAGCACGGCCATGGCTGATTGCAAATCACATCTGATGTGCAGAATGCCGAGCGGAGCTGCTAAGGTCATCCTTCCATATGTATGAGCTTGCTCATCTCCTTGCTGGTAACCCTCCAAACTGGATGCTCCAGATCTCCCTTTCCCTGACCCTTGGACTGCAGTACAAAAGGAGTGCCTTGAGGCAGCTTGCAGAGCTCGGCAGCACGGGGCACACGCTCGATCCCTGTGAGGGGATAATGCAGCCCCTCCAGCCCATGCTCAGCACCCTTTTTCCCCCAGCAAAGCTGTGGGAGCACAACCTTGACACTGGCCTTTGGGATGCTCCCGACATGGATTAGTCACGCTGCCGTGGCTCAGCTGCCTGCAGGGCTGTCACTTTGCTCTTGTTCAAGGAAGAGCCAGTGGGCTGAGGAGGCTCCAGTTCCATCTGCCAGCAAAACCCGTAGCAGGGAAAGAGCAGCAGCAAAGGGGGGAGGTGCTGCAAGGGGGGAGCAGTGGATTCCCTCGATAATTAGGATGGCTGCATCATCACTTATGCAAATATGGGGAAGAAGGAGGCTTTTTGCAGCAGGCTCAGTGGAGGAGAGAACAGAAAGATGGAGCTATTCTCCATGAAAGAAAATACCTGGCCTGAACAAAGGACGTGTGGTCACTTACACACTTTTCTCCTGTCCAGAAAAGGTAAAATCAGGAGCCCTTCAGGACAAGCAATCCCTGGTTGGAGTTTGGCTGCTGTCCTGTGTTGCACACTCATGCAAACTAGCACAAGGAGCCTTGGGCAAAAGCAAGCAAATTTTCTGTCTGGTTATTCCTCAATCCCTCCCATCCCTCCCATGTTACAGGGGTGTGTCTCTGTCCCAGCATTTTGACAGGCTCATGTCCATCCCTCAACTTCCCCATTTGCTCAGAGGGCTCTGGTTTGGTGGGAATGCAGGGAGTAAAGCTGGGTACAGCTGAGCCCCGCTGGGATTCACAGCCTGAGCTGTCCCCAGGCTGCAGAGCAGTTTCTCTTTCCCCTTATCTCCTGGAGGAGGTAGCTCTGTCACCCTTAGTGGGAAGAGGATTGAACAACATCATCATCTTACACCACCAACATCTTCCTGTGTCTGACACCAGCACAGATGTGTTTGCATTCACTGTTTTCCACTTGTGCTCGTTCAGCTTGGCAGGACAGCTGCCTTCGTGCTACAGAGCAAGAATTCAAAGCAAAGCTGCTCTGCAGCCCAGCTGTGGCTGCCCTCTCCCTCTCCCTCCACTCTGCTGGGCTGCCATGCAATGTGGGAGCAGGCTTTTTCAAATTGGGAAAGTGTGATTCATTGCTTCCTTGCCAGGAGGTAGAATGGGACAGACCTTGAAAAAGCCTGTGGTGACTCTTGGGGGTGTCCTGTGTAGAGCCAGGAGATGGAGTCGATGGTCCTTGTGGGTCTCTTCCAACTGAGGATATTCTATGATAAGCCAGTGATATGAAAGCAGCAGCAGATTGTCATCTTCTGCCCGTCTCCCCACTGCTTAGTAGGTGGAGTCTTGTGCAAAATGGTCCTGCAAGAGGCCTTTAATACCAGAGAGACAATGAGGGGATCCTGATGATGCCTCATCCTTGCACATGCCAGGCTTACAGCAGTAGCTTATCTTATCTTACACGCTGATGTCCAAGTTTGGACTGTCAGCAGTGTTTTGACAGACATGAACCAAGGTGTTCTATTTCCAAAACGCAATAAACCTCAAAAGAATAGCACAGTCCTGGCTGCCTTGGGACCGCTGTCTCTGTATGAGTGCAGGGTATGCATTAGGGTTGGACTTCAGCAGGAGATCCACGGCTCTGACTGCTCACACTGGAGACAGAGACACCTCTGTGAGGCTCCAGAGCTCTTCCCTGAGCCTGTGTGAACTATAGGGACAATGGGAAACTTTGGACTTCAGATAATGCTCAAGGCAGCATTGTGGACATCTCCAGCCAATCCAGAAAATTCCTTTTCTCAGGATGTACTTTGGCTGTATCCTAATAGAGTCACACAACTTCTCTCTGCTTTAGAGGAGCAGGAAATTCTCCCAGTTCTGCCTTATTGTCAGTTGAGCAGCCTAATCAAAAAACATTGTCTTGTTTGCAGGCTTGACAGGTTTTAATGCAGGGCAAAGCTAAACAAACAAGTGGAAGAGGAAGGCACGGCAAAATCAGTGCTGCCAACTAACTAACAGGGGATCTCATCAGGACTCGTACATCTCCAGCAATTTCTCAATCTCAGTGGAGTCCTGCCTGTGGAATGAGGAATATCTCCTCATCCCAGACCAATTAAGCCATACCAAATCGCTTTTTTTTTTATTCCCTCCCCCCAACACAGATAGGCAGATACATTAATAATCTCTCAGCCCTCCTCCTTTTGTTGCTGGCAAAGAAGGATCAGCTGTCCTTTTGCTGTTCCCAAAAGTGGAGTCTGATTGGACTGACATAAGGGCAGGAAAACCCTGGATAATGGCTGCACCCATAGCTAAGCTTCATGTGCCACCAAATAGCACAGCTGAACCAGGGATCCTGGCACTGCAGCAGCCTGAGCTACTCTCCTTCTCAGGGACAAAGGGAAATCTGTGCAAATTATGGTTCTTCTACTCCAGGCTAGGCTGATTCAGTTGTACTTGGGCAGCATCAGCCAGTGGCTGATTTAGGCTTATTCCAGTCTTGGGTAAATTCAAGTGTGAGTTGGGAAATGTATCTGAGCAGGAAAATAGTTCCTCTGGCAACACTCCTGGAGGCACCAAAACTTAATGTTTCTCCTTTAGTGTGGTGTAACAAAGGCCCATTAAGGCTGGATGGATTCTGCTCACACTAGAGACTTTTCCTACCAATGAGGAATTCATGGGAGGGCCATGTTTGCAGCAAATGAGTGTTTGTGGGTTGCTCCCTGCCTCCTGCCCCCCATCCCAGCAACAGGAGAATCCCACATGAGCACTCTGCTTCCTGATGAGAGCAGCTTTTTGGGGAAGGCAGAGCTGATGGTTGCCTTGACTTCCATGATTTGGGAAGGGCTGTTACCCGAAAACACGGCGGAAAAGGTGCATTTATGTAAACATTAAAAAGTGAAGTCTGTGGAGTCCAGGGCAATCCGTCTTTTAAATCTGGCTTTTATAGCATTATTATGTGAGACAGCCTCGTAAAAAGCTCTCTGTAGGTGCCATTATCTTGCGTCGTGGCTTCGGCGGGTGAGCTGGAGAAGCTGTGAGTTTGTGCAACAGCACATGTTGGAGTGAGTTATGGGGTGTCAGGGGCCCCGTGTTAACGATCCCGCA
Source organism: Dicrurus megarhynchus (assembly GCA_013399195.1). NCBI lineage: Eukaryota > Metazoa > Chordata > Aves > Passeriformes > Dicruridae > Dicrurus > Dicrurus megarhynchus. The sequence continues at coordinate 642,833 of VXAD01007406.1, forward strand.
ACCCATTCAGCTCCTTTAAGGTTAATCAACTCAGCATTTGTGTCAGGTGTAATGTCTAATTAAAATGATGGAAGAGGTGCGAATGCCTCCTGGCAGAGGAGGGAAATGGCACAAAGAGGCAGCGTCAGTGCCATATTGGTTTGGAAAAATCAATAAGAGGAGCTCATTTTATCCCAGTGTATCTCTGTGTTTGCCACTCAGTGGCTCGTTTGGAAAAGAGCCAACTGGCTGCCCAGGAGCCTGGAAACGGTGGCGTTTGGAAACACTTAAAGACAACACTGGTGGGAAAAGGAGAGGGAAGTGGCATCGGTCGGGGTGGGAGACCGGGTCAGTGTCCTCACATCTGACAGGACGAGAGGAAACAGCCTCAGGCTGTGCCAGGGGAGGCTCAGGTTGGATATCAGGAGGAATTTCTTCATGGAAAGGGTGGTCAGGCATTGGAAGGAGCTGCCCAGGGAGGTTTGGAGTCCCCATCCTTGGAGGTGTCCGAGGAATACCCGGATGTGGCACTCAGTGCTCTGGGCTGGGTGACAAGGGTCAGACTCAGCGATCTTGGAGGCCTTTTCCAACCTGAATGATTCTGTGAGGGCAGCCTGGACCACAGGAGACTCTGTGGAGACTCACTGATGGAGAAGGAAAGGATGGGCAAGCAAAAAGGGAAAGGAAAGGACTAGGAATCCAGAGGGTAGAAAACCAAGAATGTCTGAGCTGGAAAAAACAGGTCTTGTGAAGGAGACACATGGAGCACCAACTGGATGGAATGGGGGGAGGAAAAAAGAAAATAATCTTGGGCATTTCTTTATTCCCACAAATTCTTGCTAGGTTATTTACTCTTAAACTGTCCCTTAAACTTCCTATCTGTTATGAGAAGCTTAAAAATGGAAAAACTAAGAAGTCTGAAAGCAATTTTCACTCTGTGGATATTTCTGTTGAGGAAAGGCAACTTTCAGACAAACTGAAACACTGAATAGAGGTTTGTGAGCTTTTTTTTCCCCTCCTATATTTTCAGTGATTTGAAAACTTGGGGGTCAGAGAGAATGACGTGGACATTAGATTTCTTCTCTTAAGGACTAACTCTATAGGGCATTGTAAAAAATAGTTAAAATTTCCCTGGAAATAATTTTTAATGTCTTGTAGCCATTTTTCAGGATGTAACAAGTCTTCCATTGCTAGTTGTGCAGCCAGCTGGACAGACATCCATCCAAAGAGCTGCACAAAATGTGTGAAAGCTGGGGCTAAATCAATAACTTTCCATCCATGCAGTTATACTTCTCTGCAAATATAAACATTTGCTCATTATCACCACACACAGTTTCATCTCCACTGAATTTTTAATGAAAAGGAATGATAATTTATTCACTAGCTTTTCTTTTTTTTTTTTTTTTGAGAAAAATGGTATCTTTGCCTAATGATTTTACTCCTTCTGGTTTTGTTAGAAGCTTCCTGCTTTCCCTTAGCCTATGTTGGTTTTCAGGTGCACTGAAAATACCTGCAGTGAAATATCCACCTGATAAAGCACCTGATAGAAGCAGCACAGCCAATCCCAGAGCAGTAAAGAAAGACACAACTCTTCTAGGGGGCAATTTAGGCCCTGCAGGGGCTGAACTTCCCTCTGGACGGTCTCCTCTCCCCATCTTCAATGGATTCAGCTACAACACTGCACTTTCAGGTTTCTCATTTGACAGAGTTGGGGTTAAGTACAGGCCTGGAGGACATCTAAGAAGCAGCACTCAGCTGATTTGTGGCACAGTTCTCACCTTGCTTTTCAATGTCCCACACTAAGAATTCAACTTTCCTCCTCCTTTCCTTATCCCAAGAAAAAGGCCTGTGATGCTGCTGGGATGACACATATTTACATGCTCTGGAATCTCAGATTGGGCAGGAAATGTTCTGGGATTACCATGATTTAGGACCTTTAAGTACACCGTGCAATGACAGCATCTCAACCTGAAAGCTCTTTAAGGAGAAATTAATTTATGCCTGACAGTGATTAAAGGAGAGAGGAGATGGAAATTAGCAAATCCATCTCTATTGCTGAGATCCCATTATGATTATAAGGAGAGGGGAAAATCAGCATTATGGGTGTCAGCTGCAATCTGGTGCATTCATTTAGCAGCCCATCCTACCTGGGAATTGTCCTCGAATGGATGGATATACCTGTCACACTGGCTTGGCCTGAGATGAATCAATTGTCTCCATGGTGGAACAGAGATGGAAACCACTTGGCAGGATAATAACTCCCGCTTGGAGTTTAATGCAAGGACCTGAAGCAAGGCCCACCAAATAAAACCTGGTGGGAAAGCTTGTGGATCCTGTAGACCTCTTGCACAAAGATGTCAGAAATGACATGGTCACAGACATGGAGCTGCTTCATTGTGGCCAGGCAAGATGGCCAAGGGGCCACCTGGATATTGAAATATGATCCAGACATTAAATGAAACTGCCCTCCCTTGGACAGGCAGAGTAACACATTTTTCTTACATTCCAAGACGGATTACAGCAGTTGGGATGCAAGTTAGCAAGCAGCAAGAGAATTTGCCCACAAAAAAAATTTGGACAAAATTTCTAATGCTTAAAGCTTTCAACCCAGTTTGGAGTGTGAATGTTTCATCAAAGAATTCTCTAGAACACTGGAGAAGAAAAAAATACTATTTTTCTCAATTATATGAAAATTGTCCTACTGTAGATATTTCAATGTTTACACAAAAGTGATCTTGGTTCTTCTTCCCAAGGCTGATGGTAACCGGAACCATCTTGTTTGAAATGGTTTGAAATTCCTTTGAAAGAGTCAAGATTCTTCTCTGCTGTTTTTAAAAACAAGAAATTATTTAAATTTCTTTCTTTTTGGTGGGAATTAAACTGAATTTTGAACACTAAACAGATATTGCAAAGCTTTAGGCAAAGAGAGAATGTGATATATAAAACAAAGTAGATTTTTTTTTAGTCGGAGGTCTGTTGAATAGGAGGGTGGCTCATTCCTGCCACTATTGATCTGATTCCTTAGGTTTTAACTTTCATATTTTTCAAATCCTGCACTGCCAGGTGTGTAACTCTGAGGTTTCTTGTAGCCTGTTCATTTCTGCTCTCTGTGCCAGGCAGACAGAACAAAGCCTCTCCAGGCCTGCTCCCCAAGGACACCCAGACCGTCCTAGGCCTAAAATGTGTAAACCAAAGACTCTAAAAGGGGGGAAAGCTTGGGGATATTACATCATTAACTGAAGCTTTAATTGGAGAATGAACCCTGATATGCAAATGAACCAAACCTATAAAAGTGTGAAGAACTCATGACCTGGGGTCCACCTTGGGGTCCATCTTGGCAGCAGCCTCTGGCTCCCCAGGGGTACCTTTGAAGGCCTTTCAAATAAATACCGACCTTTATTCCCTTATTCTGACTAGTCTCTGTTTCTAGGAGGCCTCTCAAGGCATCAGATCCATCCCACACCTACTGATTTCACAGCTCTTTTCCTTGCAAAATTTACTTGGGCTGTGAAAACACCAGGAAGTGCAAGGAAAAACTTTTTGGGAAGGGCTACAAGACCCCCTTGATCATCATCTGCTTGCACTGGTTTGTGGTCACCGTTACTGCTGCTTGTTTGTACTTTGTTGACTCTGATTCCCAGTTGGGAACTGGAATCTTGTTAGAAAGAACTGGTTGTTAAAGTAACAAAGGTCTCTGACCTCTTCAGCAGTTTCATACACCTGTAAATATTTCTCCCAGCTCCAGAAGGAACAAAGAATCAATACTTAATGTAGTGTAATATACTTCAGTGGATATAATACACCCAATATTCAAAGGGCTATCCCTCACTCAGGTGTCAAAACGCCTGGTTAAAGCATTTTCTTCCATCCCCTCTTAAGCTCCACATTTTGGAAAGATGCCTCAGCACATCTCCAACAATGATTTATCCTCCTGCTCTATTCAAGGAAATAAAGTGACTTCAGCCTCCTTGTTTAACAAAATAAAATAAAATCAGACACAAATCCAACCTGGCAGGATAAAAAAATATATGTACATATAAAGAGAGAAGTTCTGCTTTAGAGGAAGAATATGAAATTATATTGTAAATTAAATTACAGGAAGGGAGAATAATATGAACTGAAAAAAAGATTAGATCCAAGGCTGAGTTTCAATCATTGGCTTTCCTGGATTTTACTGGGCCCATGAGTCTGGCTCAGCTGCCCTCAGACAGACACAAGGGTCTGGTTAATTCATCTCTTCCTTCTTCTGTCATAAATACGAGCGACAAAGAGGAGCAGAAAAACAGGAGAAGGAGAAACCTGCTTCAAAATGAAGCCTGGTGGAGCTCGAGGGCAATTACACCATTCGTGGGAGGGATGTGAGGGAGTTTGCCTGGAGACACCCTGACAAGCTGGGTTGTGGGGAAGGGGATGCTGAAGTACTCCGGGCTAGGTGGGAGGAAAGGGAGAAGGAGAGTATTAACTATCTAGACAAGGTAATTAATATGGAATTGAGAGGGAAGGGGCTGAACAAATTAGCAGTCTGTGGAGGAAGACTAACCAGTTGCAGTTACAGAGGAGGGGGCAATTGAACAGGCAGGTACTAAACCTAATGTAGGGAAGGGCCAGGGTGAGGCTTCTGCAGCCTTTTGCTCCATCCCCTGCTGTGTGGAGAGGGGACGAGGGACACCTGGCAGGCTGCTGTGGAGAAATGAAGGCATAATTTTTATGTCTTCTTTCTCTTAAATGCATCTTTGATTCAGTCATACTTAAATTTTCCTACAAAGGGATTCCTATGAATGCTTGATTTGGGATCTTAAATTGAGATACCTGCTTTTCAAGGAAGCTGAGCACCTCAGCAGAGATCTGCAGAGCTTTGAGCACCTACTCTGTTCTAGAAACCAGCCAAACTGTTTCCTAGGGGAGCTGCCTGAAGAAAAAAGGAGGAAATAAATATATATTGGATGAATTAACTGGGATGTGTTCATCTCCTAGAAAGAGATGCGAGGGACGGGCTACGTTCCAGTGCTGGCTTCAGGTCATTCCCAGGGTTTATCTGAAGGTACAAAAAGGCCACGGTGCTGGTCTGAGTCATTGTAAAGACGAGGACATGATGTAATGACGATGACTCTCTTTGGGTTTTCTTCACAGTGAGGAAGAAAATTGACTTTATTTTTTAAATTGTTGCTGCGCTGGAGAGCACCCTGTGTTTCCTCCAGAGAGCAGAAACATCTCAGCTGCTCCATATCGGATGCGCCTGGGGCTTCAGCCATGAGACAGTGAGAGTCAGTCCAGGTGGATATCTCTGGAAATCAATCCCAGTTCCCTTCCATCCCTCTGCTAACAGAGCAGATGGGGGAATCCTTTCCACAGCCTCCAATAGAACAGTTTTGCCTCAGCTATTCTTGAGCCTTGTTCTTCACTTTGGTGCTGGATGAAAGCTGATATCTGCCCAGAAACGAATCCATCCAGTCCCCTGCAGGTCCCTTGGTGCTCCTGGCTGGAGGCTGGGCAGCAGCACAATGGGCTTGAAGGGCTGCCGAGGGATGGGAAGAAGAGAGACGGCAACCTTTCCCCCAGGGAGGTGTCAGGCAAAGGGGCTGGCGTTGTAGCTACATCCAGAAGAATAAAATGAAGGAAATAAATAAAGGAGGCACAGCGCGTCCTACAAACAAGAACATGTGTCTGCATTTATTAACATTTCCAGCGTGGATTTAATTCCCAGCAAAGTGCTCCTGCCTACGCGGAGCCCGGGCGTGTTGCAGGAAACCTCTCGTTAAGTTCCGTACGAGCCATCTTTGTAGTGCGTCCTCCAGGGGAATCTTCAAACGGATTCTGTAATTTCACTGATAAATGGCTCTTTTGCAAAACACTATTTACATTCCAGCATCAGAAAGGCTGGCGACTCTTCCTCCCTCCACCCCTTCTCCATCGTCTCCTCCCAGCGCCTTCAGGGATGGAGCTCCCGCCGGCTCCAGGGAGGTAATAAAGCATCTGTAGGTCCTGTAAGGAAGGAGAAGCTGGATTTTTCCAGGAAGAAACGCAGCTGTAGGAGAACAGCAGCAGTGCCTTAAATGGGATCTCCCTGGATTCTCGTGGAAATAGGGAGACATAGCCGGATTTGTCTCAAAGACTGGTATTAGGATTCTGAGACTGTGGGGGGGGGAGATTTTTAGCTTGGCATTGCCACAGGTTTTCTGGGTGGCCTCAGGCAAGCCACTTAATCTCTTTGGGGTCCTGTTTCCATCGGCGCTGGAAGGATGAAGACGGCGACTTTATTTCATTTGTTTGTCCTGCCTATTCTGATTACAGCTCCCTGGGGGCAAGGATTGTCTCTCATTAAACAAAGCTGCCTGTACTTGGGGATCCCAGCTTTGGTCTGGCCTCTGGGCATACAGAACAACAAAACAACATCTGACAACCAGTCTAGACAGGAAAATAATTTGCCAGAGAAATGCAGTTTGGTCAGTACTTCCTTTTTTCTTTAGTGCTTAACTGGGCCTTTTTGCTTTTAATGATCACATATCTGCTGACCTGCATTTAGGAGAGACAGAGTTTGGGGTGATTTCTATCTTTATCCACTTGCCTGGAAAAAGGAATTAAAAATCAGATCATGGCAATCCTTCATGTTCTTTTCCTTTCCACCGCTGTTTGTGCAAGGCTGTCAGGGAGCAGCCAGGCCCCATGGATGTGTTGGATGGGTTGTGACTGAGCTCTCAAACAAGAAAAAAGACCCTAACAGTGAACACAGTAGACAGCGAACACGGCAGAAATGTAGATTTCTGTATCATTTTTTTCACGACGGACCTCTAGGTTTCTTTGCCAACATCGTCTTTCTGTGTTCCTGTGGTGTCCTGTGGTCAGCACAGCATCAATATACCTGATTTACAGTTCGATTAACTGTGCAGTCTGAGCATGTCTGGAGGTCCCAGTTGGTGCCAGTTTGGAGCACTGGCTGCACGCCTGCATCGCCTCCCGCCTGGCTCTTCCTAGGGACGGGCTCACTTCTGGAATTCACAATAACCAGAACCTTCCCACTAAACCTTCTAGCTTAAGTTTCAAATCTGCATTTACAGCCATCTGAATTGAGTTCAGGTAAATTTCTGAAAGGAAGGGGAATCAATGCACCAGAAGATACTGGTTGGCTGCTCGCTCTTTTTCCAGAAACAATGCTGCCCATGTCTCCAGAGAGCACAAATCAGGCTCTGCAGGTTTCAGCACTGATTTCTATCAGTTCATCCCATGCACGAGTATCTCAGCTGTTGCATCTCAGTAAATCCTCACCTTCAGGTTGTTACTGGTTTTAAACCCATTGAGTGAGGACAACACACCTTCCCTGCAGCAAAGGAAAACTGCAGATGTAGAAACCCCTGGACTCTTGAGGCTGGCACCACACACCTAGCAGAAAGTTGGTTTATTTTTAAATTGGTTCCTAAGGAAACCAAGTTTCCACAGTCTTTTTCTCTGTCTCTTCGTCTGTCAGTCCTTCCCAAACAATTTTTTCATAAATTAGAATTTCAAGCACATTTTATGCAGTAGGAAAGAGTAATGAAACTCCAACTCTCTTGGTGAAGCTGGCAGAGAAAAGAGTCTGAAACTGGTGCTGCTCTTGACCTGTGCAGGAGTTCAGCAATTCCCAGCTCTGTCTGCTGCCATTTACTTAAGGAACCTGCTGCCTCCTGCCCTAGCACTGCTGCAAAGCCAAGAGGAATTGGGGTCTTTCTGAGTCACTGGTGGGGAATCTGGGTTACCAGGCTACAGAACAAAAAGGAAACTTGGCTTTCTTCCTGCTGCCTCTGGAAAAACTTATTTATTTGACAGATCACAAGGACATTTAAAACCCTCACCAGGATCTATGCCTGGATAAAGGAGCTTCTGCCTTTTTCCTAAGTGCTCAGCGCCCAAATGAGGGCTCAGTATGTGGGTTAAATATTTCTCACGAGAAGATCCCATTACACCAAGGCATCACACTGCGTGTTGTTTCAAGTTTCCAGCAGAATGCTATCCAGTGGACTTTGTGAGGCCAGCAAATCACACCTGACTGCAGAGAAACAAGCTCAAAGAGAGAATTCAACCTTTTTCTTCCAAAACAAGCCCAGTTGTGTCTTGTGAAATATGATGGAAATGTTCAGCTTTAGTTCCAGGGCAAGGAAACACCAGGTGTTTGGCACCCTGAAAGAAGCTGTGAAATTGAATTAGTGTTCTCTAAACTACTTTACTCAACAGACTGGAGGGGAGGAAAGCAAGCAGGATCCTGGGCTGGCACTGGGGAGAGCTTTGAGCTGGCAGGGGAAGGATGGGGCTGTGCAACTTCACTACCACTGTGCCAGATCTGCTCTGTCAGAGCCTGGCCTGGACAGGCAAAGAGAAACCTTCTCATTCCCTTCTCATTCCCTTCTCTTTTTCCCCTCATAGTCTCAGTTTGTTGCTTCCCCAACCAAACTGGAGGGATGTGTTAGCCATGAATGAACTCAGGACAGCTGTGCTATTTCATTTTCAGGTCAACCACTTGTCTCTAGGGGAAGAGGAGTGGGGGGTCATCCTGGCAGGAGGCAGAGCCTGATCATTATCTGTTAATGGGGAAGTCAATTAAAAGCCTGCCATTGCAGAACGCTTTCTGATGACTCTAATTAGCCAATAATTGTGTTATCTCGTTCAGTGGTGCAGATATGGTGCAAGGCTCCACAAAATGAGGTGGGGCTGAGCAGGCTTGGGGAGCCCTTCAAGCAGTGGCTATTCCTCCCAAAATTTGTTCTTCCTCACAAAGCCACCAACCAGTGCAAGATCTTTTTGAGACTGGAGGGAGCTGTTTCCTTTCAGCTTGGAGTAAAGCTCTAGAGAGAACTGGGATTCAAATCCGCCTCCACGACTTCCCAGCACGCATGGCTCCCAGCACCATGTACTGCCTGTTCTCAGTCCCACTCCTGGAAGCGAATTCCTCCCAGATATTGTACAGGAAGCCTTGACTACTGTGGTGGCCTGGACTCCACTGGTTTGCTGAAGTCCCTTTATTAGTGCTAAATCATTAAACTGTGAGCAAAACAGCTCTGAAATCTACTCACAGTAGTAGTAATAATAGTACTTATAATAACAGCAGTGACACCACCTTGGTCTCCTGTGGTAACTTAGAGTGGATAATTTCAAAACATTCAATAAGTATTAAGAAATTCTTAAAATGTACCCTGGGACTGGTAGGAATGGTTCTTCCCTTGCAGGTGGAGAGGTGGAAGGAAGAAGCATTTATCAGGCAGGAGCTGGGATGCAGGAGATGTGGCTTCCTAGAGGGAAACATTATTGGTACCACATTTGCCAAGTCCTCCACGCTGGAGTTTTATGACATGAATTTTTATCCCGCTATTGCAAAAGCAAGTGCATTCCTGAGGAATATCCCTTGCTGTGGGTACCTGGCTGGGGCTGCACACACTCTCAGAGGGAGATTTTCACAAGAGCAGGGCTGGGCTGCAGCATCAGGGGCAAGAGAGGAGGAAGAAGAGCAGCCTAGCCATGATATCTTCCAGTTCCACCTTCCCACAGCCCATCACTTTCCAGACATTGCTGCACCATTCCCTTCTACTGACCGTGTCAACCCTAACTCTGTATCTGTTAAACCTCAGGTAATTGCTTTTAGATGGGTGTAATTAAGAAGCCATTAGTGTAAAGTTTCATTTCAGTTTATGCTTTGGTCTCCATTTGAGCAGAGAAATATGAAATTAAGGTATTAGCTCCTTTCAGAGAGATGAGTCATGAGCTAATAAGTTTAAAGAGCTGTTTCTCAGCTGTAATGATTTTCCTTTTTTTTTTTCCAAATCTTCTTCTCCTCCTCCCAAATTCTCGCTTCTAGATAATTCCTTTTTAAAAGAATAAAAGGGGGAGTATGACTGAGTCAGTGAGGAACTGCTACTAAAATGAGAGACACGAGTATTTGTGTAGAACTTCCCCAAAGCAGCCAGGGATGCACGTGGTGACACCACATGATCTGGGTGGTGTGTCCAGCGTGACGGGGACATCCAACACACATGGTCCAGCTGTGCTTTTGGCCAAGAAAGAGGAAAGCAGTGAGTGGGCAGAGTGTCCAGGGAGAGAGCAGGGAAGATGCCTGAACTTCCCAGAGTGGAAGAGAAAGGAGGGATGCGATTTTGCCCAGGTGTCTGGTGTGGGAGAGCCCAGCCGAGCTGCAGACCCGGTCAGTGCCCAGGGCAGACGATGTCCCGCAGGGACAGAGGTTCCAACCCCAGCATGGGGCTGAGCCAGGAAGCGTTTTTTCCACTGCTCCCCTCCCAGGCTGAGCCAGCAGCCTGTGCCCAGTCCATCCCTGCAGCCTCAAGCCCTTCCAACGCCTCGCTTTCCCCACTCCCCATCCCTGCTCTCCCACGGGGAGTATCGTCTACCTGAGTGGAGCTGGGGAGCACCCGCCGGGCAGCCCCAGCTGGCCAGATGTGCTGGGGGAGCAGCTGAGACACCCGGAGGGGCACTGAGACTCCCGGAGGGACACTTCCCTTCCAGCTGGGCCGCGCTCCCACGGCACCGTGCTCAGCTCACAGCGGTGGCATTTCCAGAGCTAAATTGGTGACAGCCAGGCGTGTGTGTACAGTTAATCACAGCTTAATTAAACTGCTCAGTCTCTAGTAAAGGGTGCTGCATGCGAGGAAGGGAGAAGGGGAAGAGGTGTCCTTAGTCTGAGGCAGTGAAATTCTTGTGGTCATCAATAATGCATGGCAGTAATGTTCCTGTATGAATTGGAAATGCCAAGCAATCAAAGGCCATATGTATTTAGCTTAGATCCACATGATGTCCATGTATTTTTAATAGTGTGGCATCTTTGAAGTGTGTTTATGAAGCACAGTGCTCCTCTCCATGGCTGTGGAGGAGAGAAATCGCCCCTGGCTGGCAGGAATGCTCTTCCTCCCCTCCCCAGGCTCTGTGAGGATGACGACACACCACTCCTGGCAGGAAGGAGTGGAGGAAGAACCACACTAAACCCCACACAGGGATGTTCCTTCTGTCTGTCTAACGATGAAATAGCTTGTTAGAAGATGGTATAAAATCTCTGGTCTAGTGGGGAGCCATGGGTGATTTCCTAATATTCTCTAGAATATGCTTCTCTATATTAATCTAATCTCAATCTTGTGTTGGTTTGATCATTTCCAGTACATCTGTAGGACAGGTCTTGCTCACCTGTTTCCTAGCTGGGAAATAAATGGGAAAATTGGAATCAGAATACGGGACTGGGAACATCCATCTCCAGGTCAGCACCCTGGGCTGGTAGCTGAGGTTACACACTCTGAAACTAGAAAGGGAGGGAGAAAAGGAAGGGAAAAACAAATGCCATACCTGCTTAGCAAGGCTTTTAAAATGTTGGGACAGCTGACAAGGGAAGTGGGAGTCTTTAAATCAGTGCTGGAGGCCTGTTTTAATGTGATGTGTTCTCATTCAGCTGGGAAGTTTTGCAGTAGTGCCAGCTGATGTCTTTAAAATGAAGACCCAGATACCTGAGGTTTCTTTGAGAGCTGGGAAGTTTGAAATGAAAATGAAATTCACCTGATTCCAGCAGTTCTGTTTGTTTAATTTTTGCTGCTAATGTGTGTTAGGCTTCTGTTTGTAAACATTGCTGGGGAACTACTGACCTTTGCTAAGTTACCAGCCACACACGATCACAGCGGGACCCTTTAATATCTCTCAGTGTTTCTGAAAGCATTTCTGCCAGGGTCAGACATCAGAACATGTCACTGGTGATCCCCCCAGGATCCTACTGCTCCTGTGGCACCTCATGGTTCCAGCAGAAACATGGGGTTTATCAAAGCCAGAAAAGCTCCTGAAAGCTGCAAATCCCTAATTCCAGCAGAGATTTTGGAGAACAATATAAAAATGACCTTGCTATTGTAAAGCGTTGGTGGGTGTGCTCTCTCACCTCGGTTAAATCACTGGGGAGACCTCCCTGTTTTTTTCCAGCTGCCTTAGACTGTGGCCCCTTGTCCTGCTGAGATAATGGAAAAGGCACAAATGCCTCAGACACTTCCATGGACGTGCTCCAGAACCCAACAAAAAATAAAGAAGATGGGAGAGGAGGGTGGGGAAAGGGCAAAGAAGGTGTGTTCATACAAAACTAATTCTCCTTCTCTTTTGAGTTGTGAGCCTGCTGAATTTGCTGTTGGGTTATGTAAGAGGAGTCATTGTGCTGGTGTTGAAAGGGCAGCCTTGTACCGGGAGCTGAGCATGCCGCTGGAATTTTAAGCAGCCAGGCTTGTGCCTGGTGAAGGAGGGAGCAGGGCCCATCCAAAGCCATCCATCCTGCTGCCTTCCCGCTCACATCCCAGCCGAGGCTGGGCACACGAGCAAGGTCATTCCACGCACGGATCCCTGTCAGCCCAGCCAAGGCCGCCGCGCTTCTTCTCTGCCTCCCCCTTCCCCTCCTCTCCCTTCCCNCCCCAGCCCTTCCTCTGAATCTCAAACACCCCGTGCTGCTGGCACTACAGCAAAATTTACAAACAGCCTATAAATTTTACATGAGTTCCTGAGACCAGAGAGAAATTAATTTGATGTTGTCTTTTGATAAAGATGTAGCCCCCTTTCTCTGACTTTAATTTGTTGGCTCCCCCCACCACCACCCTTCACAAACACGTTTTCTTCTCGAAGGTTGCAATTTGGTTCTTGTGATAATAGAAGTGCATAAATAAATAAATAACCCACTTCAAATAACCCCTGGCTTGTAAACAGGAACAGAGAGAACACCATCCGCAGAAGAACAAAAAAAAAAAAAAAAAAAAAAATAAAATCAAGTCCAATCACAGTTTCACAGTTCAGTTGCCTCTGGTTTGGATTAGCTGGGGATATTTTGTTCACAGGCTTTGGTTGCTCCCCAAAAGGCCCTGATTTTTCAGGCACAGCTTAGAGGGCACAAAGTATGACAAAACCCAATAACCTCTGGATTCGGAGGCAGAACAAGCTGCACAAGGAATAAGCTTGAGGCCATCACCAGGTGGTCATTTTGAGCACCGAAACGCTACCTGGGGCTTGATTTCTTTCCTGGAGAGGCAGCAGGAGCTATTAACATGTGTTGGCATTTAAGGAATTGGGAAGGAGGATGTGCAGAGAAGGCAGGGAACTGAGGAGTGTGATGAACCACTTTCAATACTCCAGTGGAAGCTCATGTAGGAATTTGTCCCTGAGACTTCCCCAGTCCCTTTGGCCATTTTGTTAACAGTGTTATTGAAACCCTTTCAAGCACTGTACAAACAACAGCTGGTACTCTATGTTTTTCCAGCAGTTATCAGTGATAAGAGCTAAGAACATTTTTTTAATATATATTTGCAAAAGAAGCTAAAAGAAAAGTGTCAAAGGACAAAATGCACTTCAAATCATTTAGAATTGGAAAATATATTTGAAAGGGGAATGAAAGGAAAAGAAAGAATTTAAAGAAAAGTGCAAGCCCATGTTTAATCTGGAGCACTGCATTTGATTAAGATCTGAAGGTCTCTTCTCAAAGTTATTTAACCTCTTCACATAGTTTTACTTTAAGCTGATTTTTAAAATGAAAATGCTGATGTAAAACAAAGAAAAGCTTAGTATAAAACACTTAGAAATCTTTTAAGAAAGCTTTGAAATGTTTAAAGATTTTCAAAATTCTTTCTGTTCCATTTTTTTTTTTGACCAAACCTCCTCACTAAATTTGATCCCAATTCATTGTGATTTTCAGTTCTTTGAAACTAAATGTTTTCTTTAATTTTTCTATCATTTTTCAAAGGATACCCAGCTTATGCCAAGGCCTTCCATGGCAGAGAATCAGCTGCCTCTGTTCTATTCTGCCTCTGCTCTTCAACATTCATCTACCTTCCCCAACAGATTTTCCTCTTTGCCTCACATTGGTTTTACATGTCATTGATTCAGTAATTTTGCCACTTACAGGATCTCATATCTTCTGTCCTTACAACTCTCCTTTCTTTTCTCCATGGTGCCTGGATCATCTCTTTATAGCGCCAGAACTGAGTCTATAAATCCAAATTTAAGGGTTTTAACCACAGATGGTGGCTGTGGTGGTGGACTTTGCTGTCTCCAAGGATTCTGTCCAGCTTTGCCTCCTGGAATGGCTGAAGTTTCCATTCCAGAAGCTGACTCCCCCTACACTTACATACCTTTCCTTTCCTCTATAGACTACAACATAACTGCTGAAAATAAGATTTTAGGTATATATATTTTAGGAGCAGAGTTTAAAGGACACTTTGCAAGGCAAAAAAGATAAGAGCGTGTAACAAACGTGTGGCGTCTGACTCTCTCTTGGAGACTTTACTTTGATTTTTCTTGAATTGTTTTTTGTCTGAATTTTTAATATAAAGTGTTAGGCAGCTTGTCACTCTTTATGTATGGAAAACATAATACTCTTTGATGTTCTCAGTTACTGTGTCATGTTTATGTGCTCTGACAGTCTTTGAACCGCAGCTCACTGCAGACAATGGGAAGGGATCCTCAGAGCGGTGGAAGGAAGGATTTTAAAAGAGCCTCATTTCCTAATCCCAGGATGGCAGCGTGTCACCAACATCCACACTGGTGTCCAGTGCCTTCAAAACAAGGGAAGATTTGACTGACTAAGCTGCACAACTGAGCCCAAGGTATGTGAGATCACTCTGAGTTATGTCAACACTTCAAGGGTTTCAGTGAGCGTTAGAGCTACTCAGACACTTCCAACGATTTGATGTAAGGAAAGACAAACTTCTGGAGCTTCACAAAATTACTGTCAATTATTTAAAAAGAAAAGAAAATTCAATGAGAATAAAAATCCATATTTCACCCAAGTGCTGATACAATGACAGGAGCTGCTCGTAAAATAAGTACATCCCTTCTGTAACAGCTTTTGTAGGTACCCAAGAACATAAAAGTGACAGGCGGCTGTTGCAAGGAAATTAGGAATGAACACACCCAGATTATTCCTGCTGAATACTAAATACACACCTGAGATCCCTGGTGATGATGCCCAGAAGCTGTCCCTGCTCATCCTCATCATCACAGTGACACTTAAAAGGAGCCACCACTGAGCCGTGTTCTGTGGAATCCTTTGCATGGCTTACTGTGTTATTTAATGTTATTTAATGATCTTCACAAGGCATGAGGCAAAGTGTATTAGTTCACACTGGCCTTTCACGAAAAACTACAGCCAGACCTTTTATTTAGTCATTTAAATGGGAATTTAAATGATCTCTCTTTTAGGGTTTGTTTTAAAAGATGCCCAGATTCAGCTCACAGGGAAAATCTCAAAACACACATTATGTGGTTGTTTCAGTGATGGCAGTGAACAGACTCCCACCTCTGCAGGCATGGCCCTGCCAGGCTGGATGCCAGGGGCAGGGAGCAGCAGGAGGCCTGTGGAGGCTGTGGCACAGAGATGCTGAGCACACAGGCTGGGCACCCACCATCCCCTGCTACCCTCGGCATGGGCAGCTGTGTGCTGTGCTTCAGTCATCCTGACACACAACCCATGGGAGATTTGCCTTTTCCTTCTCCTTGTTGTGCATGTGGGACTCTGCACACAGGGGCTTTGCCCTTCAGACCATCCCTGGCCTCATGGATTTGGGAGAGATGTGAAAGGTGAGTTTTGTCCTAATCCCCTGCATGGCCAGCAGCATTGCCTTCCTCTTCATCCCCATTCTTGCCATCCCCCTAGGGGTAACCTGCTCTTCATGCCATGGGAAAGAGTCTCCCAGCTCCTGTTCAAAAGTCAATTTGGCAACCTGGCAGGGGGACTAAGCAGTCAATTCCATTTTCTTCCCCTTTTTCTTCTGAGCACAAAACCTAACAGACCCTTTCAGAAAAGAGTCCCTTGTCACAGGAAAGGGCTCCTTTGTATGCGAGTTGCAGCGTCTATTTTTCAAGATAACCTTTATTTCATGTACTGAGTGTTAGCTTTGCTGGAAAAGAGAAAAGCTGAGATAACTCCTTCACCTGTGGAACATTATTACGCTTTCTGGAAAAAAAGAAGAATGAGTTGTTCTGGTGCATGATAATGGAGGTGGAACGAATCAGGCAGGAGTAGGAGCTGAATTGCACCTCTCTCTCTTTCTCCCCACCTGTCTATCTTTGCAATCTCACTCTCTTTTCTCTGTCTGTCTTCCTGTCTCCAACACAGAGTGATTTTTCTCTCTCCCTTCTCTCATTACCTCCAAATTCTCTGGTTTTCTTATGCACACTATAACTTCCTCTGGGGCTCATCAGCAAATCTCCTGACCAACAGCTCTATTATTTGTGCTTTCAGTGGAGGGGGTGCCTGGAGATCTGTCCTGCTGTGCTTGGAGCTGTACCACCAAAGCACAAAGTTCTGACTTCTGCACTGAAGAGTTTCCAGGCTAAAAATTTTGTGGTTTGGACTCAGTTGTAAATTGGTCCACGGAACATTTCCCCCCTGGGAAAAGGCTGTTCTTCTTTAGGTAATAGGTAAAATTGTGAATGCTTCATTAGAGTACTCTAATTCCAATGATATTTCAAAGGCACAATATTGAATCAATTTGAAATCAGAATGGATTTTAAATTTTTTAATATTTCAACTTTTTCCTGCTCCATTTCCCACTTGTTTTCACTTCTATATTAGAATCTTAATGTTATTCTCTTACATATCTATGTACCATCTAGTATTGCAGTACTAAACTGTGTTTCAGTAATATCAAAATGAAGCACTGCAGGAGGTGGTGGCATAACTTCTTGTCTCTATTGGGAGACAAATTTTAGGAGAAAACGCCCTGGAATGAGCATTTCCTCTAAAGAGAAGGGCTTCCATAATCCCGCTTGCCAATGAGAGAAATGAATACCAGTGGGCGAAAGTGAAAAAAAAAAACAAAACCAAAAAAACCCTGTTTATTAACCAAAAAAAGAGTGCCCGCAAGGCACAGAAAAGGATTCAATATGTCAGGAAAATTAATCTGCAAACACCAGAGATTTATGTCCAAAAAGGAGACAGAGGAGTCCCTTTACTTCATTTGAATAAAGGGAGAGGCCATGGGGCATGCCCCTGTGGTCTCTCGAATTTTTGGAGGTCTCAGCCTCCTTTTTATCCTGTTTTCCTTAGGTTCCCGACTGCATTTCCCTCTCTCTTTCCCCGTTGGCTGAGGTACTCGAGAGGTACAGACTTCCCGGAATGCCTAATATCTAAAAATTCTCTTCTAATGTATAACCCCCCTTTATTTTCAGTTCTTATTGAATTTTACAGTTTTCCCATTGTTTCTTTCATTTCCCAATATCCAATTTTCATTTATCAGCAGACCTACAGTTTGTTTGCAGAGACAAATCTCCTTCCATTCGTCAATCAGTGGAACCCTTCTCACCGTTTCTTTTTATCTCTCAGTGCTAATTTCATCAACCAGCAGGCCCAGAGCTTGTTTGTAAAGCCAAGCTCTGCATTCCTCTCACAATAAATGCTGGATATTGAAATTCCAAAACCTTGACCTCCACCCCCCACAGGCCGCGTGGCGGGGAGGCAAAGATGGCGGCTGCCCCCGTTGTCTGAGGGAAGGGGAGGAGCAGGAGCTCGCTCAGCCTCTCGGGCAGGATAGATGGGAACCTTTCTGCTGTTGGTCTCCTCCTCACAGCAGGAGAAGCTGGAGGGGTTTTGGTGTCCTTTCTTTTGCTGGTTTGGTCTCTTCTGGGGCCCGGATGCAGGCCCCGCATGCTCCTGGCAGTGGATGGAAAAAAAAAACAACAAAAAACCCCAAGCCAAAATAATTCAAAGAAAAAAAAACAAAACAAAACAATAAAACAACCAAAGGATGTCTGCTGGAGTCCAGAGAAAAAGGTGGGGAAAGAAAAAAAAAAGCTTCTTGCCTGAGCAAGCAAATAGTAATCCAACAAAAGGAACAAGGCAACATCCCGGTCCCTGCAGAGCCAGAAAGGGTTTGAACCAAGCTGCACAGAAGCCCAGCGCTTCCTGCCCCACTGCGGGTCCATCTCAAAGCTCCAGCAGCCAGTTCTGGTCATAAAGCAGACGATTAGGGAATAAAGTATAAAATCACCCCAAGACAGTTCTGAACAGAAATATTTCAAACCCACATTTCCTGATTTGGTCCTGTCTGAGACATGAACAAAAGTTTAGTTGCCAGATTTCTCTGGAGACCAAATGCCTGTTTTCTCATCAGCTTTAATGATGAAGTCTAAGAAATTCTGAGTTTGATCAGATGGAACAGGGCACATTTAAACCTATCTTCAGAGCTGGATGCTGATATTGCTGTTTGACAGTGATGTATGGGAGAGATTCCAACTGTCCCTTGGCACACCCCATCCTCCTTGTGAAAGCAAGGAATCTCGCCTTCCCCTGCTCCCAGCTCATGGTTAATGCCTCTTTCAACAAATTATTTGAGTAGAGGAATGATTTTGGTGCCACGATTACAACAGGCAGCAAACCTGAACCCACACCAGCCCTTTTGTATATCCCAGCCCTTGGTATCCACAATGGGAAGCAGATGCAGGCATGGACTCTTTGTGAGAGAGACAGCATCCCAGATGGGATTAGGGCTTTGAATGAAAACCAGGAATAAAATGGAGGCAGTCATGTATCCTATTGCTCTGGAGGGCTGTGGGAAGCCTGACTGGGTTTGTGTTCTAATGATGGCCAAGTGTGTTTGCAAAGCTGGCAGTTTCACATCCATAGGACTCTCCTGGCAAGGGAAAAGTTCTGCAGCTCATGCACCAGTGAGCTCAGCACAGACAGAGCAGCTCTGAAAGCCGCTGCATGGAGTCCATGCTGCACCATAAATTACAGGGTAGTTATTTCTTAGTTATTTAGCAGTTACAGTGTAATTAGTTCCACTTAATGTCAACTTTTGTCAATACGTCTTTCATTAGCCAGAAAATTAGAGCTGGGTTTTGAAGCAATGGCTGTACATGACTTTCTCTGAGCTTGGGCTTGGAGAGAGGAGAAGAGGCGCTGTGGGGAGGGGATGGGGCTGTCAGGTGAATTGTGGAGCTGTGTCCTGCTTTGAGACAAATTCGAAGGAATGTCCGAAATGAACATCCTCTGATAGAAGGCAAGTTACAGCCACCCCTCCTCCACCAGGTTCGGGAAGAAATTCCTCAGAGGAAAGTGAAAGGAAAAAAACTATTTAACAAACACAATGCACGCAGGCATGGGAAAAGAATAATGCTAAATAATAAAACCTCTCACTGTGGAGAGAACCTGGCTAGATTTCAGAGTCCTTTGTGGGTGTGGCTTTCTCCTCTCCAGAGGTGGAGTTCGGCGTCACTCCCAGTGAAGTTCTGATGTTCTGGTGTTCTGAACAGTTCCAGAAGAGAAGAAGAAGTCAAAGTCCCAGGAAAACCTTCTTTTTCCTCAGTTTATGAACTAAAAAAAAAACAAATTAATGTAACTCTCTTCCCTGCTGCAGAGGCCGAGCAGCCGGGCAGGAGAAGCCAGCGAGCTATCCCTGTTTTTGAACACAGCGCCGAAGGAATTCCAGCGGCTCTCCCCCATCTCTCCTGAAGGTACAGAAAAGCACAGGGTTCATGTCTGGGCATAGGGAGATGATAGGGAATACAGGATCACACAGTCACCCCAGGACAGGCTGTCGGGTGAATTCCAAGCCTTTCTCACCATTTCTGCGTTCCTACAAGCTCGCGCATACTCACATACACAAAGCTCATATACACAAACCTCGCATCTCTTCTCCAACACACAGACACAAAACACCCATCTCTTCTCCAGGATCAATATCCTAGCCCAGACTGCAGAGAGGAATCAAACAGGTCCCTGGAGAAGTTTTCTTTGGCTGCTCAGAAACAAACAGACAAATAAACGAGAAAATAAACCCCAGGAGCTGCCTCACCATATAATTTGTTGCCTGTGTTTTGCAGAAGAGCCTAATTAAGCAGGATGCCTTAGATTTTGGGGACTCCAGCTTTCATTTAAAGGGGGATTCATTTCCAGTCTGCAGCTGCTTTATTCTTGAACATCACAGGTAGTCCTTCTGCTTTCCCTCCCTCTTATTTTTTTTCCTTTCAAAACTGTAGACATCATTTGGAGATTGACTTTTCTGAGTTTTGCCATTGCTTTGCACAGTGACAGCATTTTAGTCCCTGGTCCAAAAATGGTCTAAATCACGGGACTCGGCTTTAGGGGAAGCACAGAGAAAGATTTTCCTGTGTCCTGATTCACTGAGAGGTGAGAGACAAGGTAAAATAGGTTTAAGGATGATATCCTTCCCCCTAAAACACCTCACTTTAGGCCATCACCAGCTTCTGGAAGCAGTTTTAGTGTGAAAGATCCTTCTACCTGTTTTAAATTTCAAACCCAAGTGAAAGCACATTGCGCAATCTGGCTGTGGACTGAGCTACTAATGATGGAATGATTAGGAAATTGTAAAATAAATTATTTTAAGATTACTTTGTAATGGTGCAAATCCAACTAATTTGCTCTTTATTTGTGCCGCTAGCCCAAGTCTAGATAAATGGCTGGAAGTAGAAAGGAGTCAGCATGGGTCTGGATTTTTTTATATATAGTTTTCATAATTCCAGGCTCCAATACTCCCCTCTATATAATTTTCCTCTGTGATTATGCTGTGTTGATTTCACACAGGGCCCTGCATATGCTACAGCTGGTCCTTGAAGAAGAATTAAGTATTCAGTTCAGGAAGAAGTATTAGACAGAAAGAATATAATGGTAACGTTGGTATTAATGCATCCTCCAAACATGTAATGAAGTTCCTTCAGTTTTCTTGCACCCCTCTGTGTCCACCAGGAGAGCAGGGACAATGGAGATCCTCCTGCTATTATCAAATAAACAGTAATAACAACAACAGCAATAAACATTCATCCCACAGAATTTTTCCAGGTGAACATGAATTTCAAAATTAACGTGAGTGACTATTCAGTGGTTATTGCAACTTCCTCCTATTGTGAATAATGAGACCAGGGACACACGATTCAACTCACCCATTGCAATTGAAACACTGAGACCAACTAAAACCTCTTCAGAGAAATCTTCGGAAGTTTTATCTATACATACATATATATATATATATATGTGTGTGTGTGTGTATATATATATATGTATGTAAAATCCCCAACTATGCTTGAATAATGAAGGGCTGCGGAAAAAAAACCCCACAACAATCTGAGGAATACCGTGAGCAAAAATAGAAGATAAACTCCTCTGATAAATTATGTATTGCAAACTACTCAACTGAGTCCTTTCCACCTTGCACAGGTTGAAATCCATATGGAGCATTCCTTCTCTCTGTGGGAACCTCTCCCCAAATGCACTGAAGGAAATATATGCAGAGATTTGTGTCTGTTGCTCTTGAATATTTCAGACCACGTTAGGAGAATTCTGCCCCACCAAACTCCCTTGCCTCAGTCACCCAGGAAAAAAAAATTGTCTGTGTGTTAATGCTTGGCTGCACCATATCCAAAAATGTGTGGAATCAGCAGGGATTGGAAGCTGTGGTGGTTTGACTGGAGGAACATCAGCTGGAAATCAGTGTGGGGGTGAGCTCTGAGTCCATGTGGGGGTAAGAGCATCCTGAGCACATGAAGGAAGCCAAAGGTCTGGTGTGGTATCTGGCTGTGGGGTTATGGCTGTTGCTGTATCAGAGTGAGAACTGAGAGTCATCTCTTCAGCAGCAGCTTTGGAGTCCCCCCCGTTTGACACTGCTCAGGTCCCCCAGAGCAGCTCCTCAGGGTGGCTCGAGGTGTCCCTGTCCCACCCAGCCTTGCCATGAGGCCAAGGGTGCTCCCCATCCCCTGCTGGTAGGGACCTGCAAGGACCGGACGATCTTACCCAGATCTGGCCCTTCCATCCCTGTGGTATTTGGTTTCTCCCAACCCACTTCCCACTGTCTTTCCCTCGGTAAACACACAGGTTTCCTGTGTGAGAGATGGTTATTATGGGTTATCACCATTTCTTCCTGCCCACACTGCTGCCTCTGGCTGCCTTCAGCCCTGTTTCCCTGGATGAAGCCTGGCTGTCCCTCAGCACTGCCCCAGCCTCCTGCACCCCAGAGACACAGACCTCTGCCAGGCAAGCAGCACGAGAGGGGAGAAGGATTAAGGCAATGGACAAGTTAAAAAGAGCACTTTGACAAGTGTTAACACAGAAAGGAGAAACTATGACAAACTCCAGGATAATTTCCGCTTCTGGGCAGAGGCTGGAAGGTCTTCGGTGATGTCAGAAGAGAGTTTCTAATGGCATCAGGTGTTTATCATCCCTTTTTGTCTCCTACACAAGCCCGTGCCTGCTGACACTGAACCTACATCCAAGCTCTGCTGTTCCAAATCTGGAAGGTGTTGGCTGAGGAAGGGGAGGATGTACTGAGTCATGGTGTCCGTGCTGTATCCATAACTTCTGGGGCTCGCTGATGGAAACAAAAACAAGCTACCACCCACAAAAGCCTTGTGACAGGAGGCTGTGGAGTCATAGCTCAGGCCTGTCAGTGAGGCTGGTGGGGCGTGAAACACCTCACAGCCTCCCTATTCTCTGGAGCAAAAATCTGGCCCTAAGAGATTGGAACTCCGTCCAGTGGAAACAGGGATGTCTTGGTTGAATCATTGGGATGGGTCTTCAGGGTTACTCAGAAACATTTTTGTGCTTCTACATCCATGGCCCAGTAAATTCCGTGCCTGCTGTTTCGGTGAACAAGCAGCTGGGTAAGTTCTTTCCCAAGTGGGAAGTCTCTGGTAACAGCAAGTCTCTACTGGGGCTGAAATTTGGGACTGGGAAATGTAGAAAAGACCTGCTGCTTCTCCTGATGGAAGAGGAATAGAATATGAGCAAGCGAAAGAGGAGATGAAGTAGGAGAGAGCAAGATGCAGTGGAGACCATCAGCAGAAAGAGGGAGTGGTGAGTGTGTGCTCTTAGAGAATCAACAATGCTCACAGAAAAGGGAAGCACCCAGGGGAGCAGAGTGTAAGTGTGGAGCTGGGAGAAGTGTTATTGAAGAAAGATATTAAGGCGAAGCAGCTGATATTTGAAATGTTACTTGAAGAGAAGTTTTAATCTGATAGGGCACAGACAGAATTAATGGGTTTTCAATGAGTTGCAAAGCACTAATGGACAGCACTGGGAACACAGCGAAAGTTGAAAGTTCTGCTGCTGGAGGTCAGTGCCACATCCCCAGGATGGAGCAAATCACCAGAGAAGGAATAAAAAGGGATTGAGAAACCAACTCCTGAGTAAATTCATCAGAGATAAGGGAGAATTTTAAAAACAAAACCAAAAAACCCTGTACCTCCCGTATCTGCTTTCTTTTTAATTACCTGAGAGTTCAGTTTGGATGGCTGGAATGAGGGATGGAGAGGTGACAGAAGAAAAACAGGTGTCAGTGAGGTATCTTTCATGTCCTTCAGAAGATGAATGGCTGTGCCAGGCAGGAGCCTGCATTTGTGCACAGGCAGGAGTGTGGGAGGGACTGGCTGGGCTGCCAGGAGGAGCAGTGATTTGGGGAAAAACGAGTCACAGTCCAAAGCCTGCTTGGCAAAGCTGGCTGCGAGGAATCCACTGCGGTGGCCTGCATGGCTCAGTAGGCCCTCTGCAAAGCAGGAGGCCTCATTTTTGCTATTAAAGAGCAATGGAAGGGAAAAGAAAAAGAGAGAATGGAGCCAGGGAAAGGGAAGGAAGGAAAATTGTGCTCACATGGCAGAGCAGGAAGATCCTTTTTCATATAAACACCAATGTCTCGGGGATGAGCAAAATTCCCTGGGCCACCTAAAAATCTTATCAGGTGTGTAGCTCACTTTTCTTTTCTTTTTTTTTTTTTGCTTATCTGCTTTATTCTAGCTTGCTTTCCCCTTCCTTTTTTTTTCCCCCTGTTCTATTCCTTTTATGTGATCAGAGGCTGCAGGTCTCTTGTGTTTCACAGAATCCTGTTTAAGATCTTGTTGGCGTCTGGAAGGCAGAGAATGGCAAGGGTCAGGAAGGCAATGAAACAGCAAAGCTGAATCATTCCTATTATTTGAGTCTTTCTGGGAAATGTTTGTATTTCTGGGGTTTTTTACCCCTGAAATTTGCTTTCACCCAATGAAATAGAGCTTGGGTCTATTTCTGCGAAGAAAGTGATCACATTTTTTCTTCTGTTTTTTGGATTCAGACAGCTGCATGGAATATAAGAGAGCCTCTAAGAAGTTCCTGGTCAACAAAGAAGCTGTAGCATGAGGTCCAAAATTTGAAAATAAAAACTCAACAGGGAAAAAGGTATTTTAGAAAAGCCCAAGCAATAAGATCCTCCACTGGTATTTGCAAACAGCCGTGCATAGAAATGCATCCAAAGCCAGGTGTTCTTATTTCTTAATTCTTGCTTCTCGTATCAATGTCATCACTAGTTATTCTTTATAACCAGTTTGCCAGAGGAGTGTCTCTAGCAGCAGGTTGAATTCTTTATTACATCTGTTTCAGTATCAAACCATCCCAAGAACCCTTCTGAGACTGCATTTCTCCCAGTGCATTATGGAAATGCAGAGCACCTTTTAATTTGGACAGACATCTCTATTTAGTTTGCAGACTTCAAAATTCCTTCTGTTCAAAATGCTGTGTTGTTACATGAGTGAAATAAGAGATAAAACTCCAGCTAATATTATGATTTGAGGAATAGGCAGATAATTAATTTCTAAAACTTGAGATTGAGTAGTGCAGTTCCTTTGTGGTTTGATTTTTTTTATCCATTTTCTTACAGAATGAGCTTCACCCCCCCACCTCATAACAAATTTAAGCCATGTATTTTTGGAAGAGGATGGTGTCAGGACTAAAATACTCTGCTGGGACACTCTGGTGGGGACTTCTTGGCTCCTCTGCAGTCTCCTGCCGTGATCAGTTTTGTTTAGGATATTCTCAGTCTGTGGGTCTAGAATTAGGAAACCAAGATCCAGAGAGGTTCAGTGGAAGGTCCAGAGGGTTATTCAGTGTCCTGTCCTCAGGAGCTGAAGTGTTGGAGAAGGACCACAACCTCTCAGTGCTGACTTGCCCAAATGAGACATTTCTCACATTGTCATTTTTGCCTCTGAACTGGAATCCTAAAACAAAAAATAGACAGTGGGGATGATGCAGTGACTCAACTATCAGCATTCACAGTAGTCACCCAAGATATCTGCTTCCTTTAGCATCCATAAAAATACCAACCACTCCACGGGACAGCTTGGAAGCCAAAGAGATGGTCTCTTTATTGAAATTAATTTGCCATATGAGCCCTAATTCCGATGTATCTCTGCTCCTTTGTTCCTCATATGCACAAACCAAGCTCCAGTATTTCCTGCCTTCCCAAATCAGGGTAAATGTTTCTTTGAGGCAGGAATTGCATCTCTCATTTTGCCCATGTGCAGCATCAGAAGAATATTTGCATCAGAGCTGGGCCAAGGCACTCCCTGGGTGTCAATGACAGAGACCAATAAGTTCTTATCACATTACAGGAAAACAAAGGAGAAAATGCAGCTCGAGCTTAGATGTGGGACTTAGATTTTCCTGCCCAAACAAAGTACCTGGATTTAATGGCACAGAGCAGGGAAGAGTTCCACATGCATCATCCCATCAGGAAAAGCTTCACTCTGCTCCTCTGCTGCTTGTCCCTATGTCACCGAGGGATTGAATTAAGTGATGGAGGAAGGTGGATCTACTCTGCAGTGCAAAGAGCCAAAAATCAGGTAATAATAGTAACTCCCAGTCCTGAATCTTTTCAGAAAAGCATCTACAAGCAGCTTTCTGGAGGACTAAAGATTTTTCTCTTTTTCTTCTTTTTTTTTTTTTTCCCCTTTTTCCTTTACTACAGAGAAATCTTTAACAAATAATCATTTTACGCTGTATGGTTCATCAATAAAAGCAATAACACCAGGTTATGTAATAAATTAAATATGATGTGTGGTTGAAAGTAATCGTGCTTTCAGGCATCAGCTTCTTGTCACATTAAGGGCTCTGGCAAACAGGTTTAATATTTGTGGAATGAACAGAATTATTGACAAGCAGAGGAGGAACTAGACAGCAAGTGAGCATCATATTAATTTTTCAAAGCTCGATATTGCTTTTCCTGCTGACAGCGCAACAAACTTCCAGGGCTGGCTTTTGCTGAAGTGAGGTTTGGTAGTGGTGGCTTGTTTCTCCTTGATCTTGGTTTTCTGCCATTCTGTCAAGTTGGAAGAGAGAAGGGAAGAGGGAGAAAAAAATGTGGTGGCTCAGAGGTAAAGGTAGCTTTATCTTTGGGTTTATTCTGGATAACTCAGTTTGAGGTGAACTCAGATTAACTCCAGTTCTACCTTTTGTTGGATATTTCTACTATCAATGGACATGTTCCATTACTTCAAAAAATAGTCCATAATTCCCATCACACTTCTAGAATACACAAGGATTTAGGTACTGCTTCTTGGCCTGGAGAGTCTGGTGATTGAGATATTGGAGATCCTTTGGGATCTCCAATATCTCAGTATGGACAATTAAATCAGAGATGGAGTTACAAAGAGAGGTCAGCTGGGTCATCTGAGCTTCCTGATATTCAGAACTGCTCAAGGGTCACATAGAAATGGAAATTGAAAAGCTGAACTTCCTGAGGCCCATGTGGTTCTGTGATGAGGGTGGAAGTGTAGAAAGTGATGACAATTAACCTTTTTACCTAAGCATTCCCAAAGTGCTACAAAAACAGCTGAAGGGAAAAAAACCCAAGTGTGATGGCCACTGTGAGGCATGTGTTTTGTCTGAGGCGGAGGTAAAAAATAGGCACTGACATTTCTCTTATCTCATATTTGAGCCTCAACCACCACACCCTTCCTCTGCTTGTCTCATGCGATTTGTCACCCAAAAACCATTTTAAAAAGGTGTTAAAATATGTGTCTTTCTGTTGATGGGCTGTGGAGAGGCAGAGGAGAAGGTTTCTGTGGAATGGTGGTCAGGGACTGTTCAGGTCAGAGATGTCTTATAGCAATGGTCATTTGAGATGCTCTCAAAGAGCACACATGGGACAAACACTTCCCAGAGCAGCTCTCTGGGCTGCCTTTTCCATTGTGGATGGGATGGGATTGAGCTTGTCTGCAGCATTTCTGACGCAGTGGATGAGATAGAATCTTTAATTCAATGAAGTGCAAGGATCCTTGAAGGTGGCAGTTTGGGAATACTCTCCTTCATCGACGTTAAGGTGGTCAGCACATTGGTTTTGAGCATTTTCCATAACCACGGGAACATGGGGAGGAGAAAATGGGAAGGAGATGCGGGCAAAAGGCAGCTCTGGGCTGGTCAGTGATGCTCCATGGGCTCTGTTAAACCCTTTCTCTCCTCTCTCACCTCTGTCCAGAGCTCTGAGGATGTTTTAGAGCTGGCAAGGCAGGCAAGGCTGCAGTGAGCTGGACAAGCTTTGGAACTTGGCACCGTTGTCCTTCGATTGGCCTGAAAGCTGTTATTTTAGCAGGGGATGGGTTTGCAGGCCTCATCAATTAACACCCAGCTCAGGTTTGTTCATCATGCTGAGCTTTCATGGGCTGATCTTCGCACACGTGGCCAAATTTTCAATAATGACCTCGTGTCTCTTCAAAAATCTGTCACCACTGACGATCACCCTGGCCATAGCTTCCTTTCAGCTGTGAAATGTGGCAGCTGCTTCTTTCCAAAATACTCCAGAATGACCCCATTTCTCCAAAGAAATGTCAGAACGTGAGAGAGCCAAAGGGGAGTGGGGAGAGAACAGAGCTGTTCATCTTGATCAGACCCAGATCCAGCCTCGCTACACATTCCCATGGGTGGAATCAAATCCAGACTCTGGAAGGGATTTCTTTTTTAATGAAAAGTGAGGTAATATGTGGGCCTCAGAAAGCTGGAAAAGTGATGGATGTTGTCAGCATTAAGATTTGTCTGTGTAGCCTTCCTCACTGCTCTCCTAGGATTTATTTTAAGGATTTTTGTACCTAATTGTACCCAAGACTGGAGAGATCACTGGGCTGACAGAGTCCAGTGAAAAGGTGCAACCGTAAGTGGAATGGTCTCAAGAGCAATGGGAACACGTTCCTTTTCACTTACAAGCAAGTTCTGTTCCACCCCCTCCATGCAGGAAAGAACCCAGGAGTGAGAGGCATTAAAGCACCAAAAAGGAATCAAGATTTTTCTGAAGGTCTGGAAGAAAGTGGGAGAAGAACTCCCAAGAGAAATGTCAGCATAGGAGCGCCCTTTGGTAATGAGCTGTTTTACAAAACGTGGAAAATGGTAGAATTCCAGGCATCAGCTGTGTATCCTAATGGTGCATGAGCCACCTAAGAGACCTCGGAAAAAGTTGTTAGAGGCAGGTAACGGAATAAACACGGGAGCATGAAGACATTTTTATTTGAGGCAGAACCTGGAAGGTGCTGGAAGGTTGGAAGAGGGAGGCAGGCAAGGACTGCAGCATCCAGGGTGGGAGTTTGCCTGCAAACAGGGCAGTTCCTCAGAGCCACTGGGAAGGAAATTTCCTGCCCTTCCAGTGAGAGAAATAAGAGTGATTAATGTGCTGAACCTGTGGGGCCATCCCAGGAGGGCAAAGGCTTATGGTTTCAAAAGCACAGTACTAGGAATGGGGCTGAAAGAGCCGAAATAGGAGCTCCAGGAAGCATCTTTATAATCCAGACTGAAATATTAATAATGAGAATTGCAAACAAAGTCTTTGAATTACTTTGGGTGGACACCCTGTTCCAAGAAGCTCCTCTTTCTCTCCCTGCACAAGTGCCAGTGGGACAAAGCCAAAAGATTGGATTGTCATGAGTGAAGAGTGGAGAATTTTTAATTTTTTAATTTGTTCTTTAAACCAAGTTTCTTTCAAAGCTGCTGGTTATACCTGTCTTTAAATCCTGTGTGCACTAGCTAAGGATTTCACTGTCTTTTTCAGTGCAGTCGAGGAAATCCTGCCCTTCCCATCACCTGTGGTGCAGAGAGAGACAGACAAACATGCAGAGAATTATGTGTACAGCTGCCAGGCTCTGAAGTGCATCTGAGAGTCGCACTAGGTACTTAAATACCTCCAAAAAACTGAGAGCATTTAATTCCCCCAGAAGTCAGTGGAGATCAAGAACATGCATATGGGTTCCTGAATCACAGGGCATCCTCTTCATCTAAGATGTCTTTGACTGCTGAAAGGATGGGAGTATTTCTCTTACAGTGATTAGAATTAGAAACAGATTTGTTAAAGGAAAACAAAACAAAGCACAATCCTTTGTGTTAAATCTTGCACAAATGATACCCCTGGGTTTCTTCCAGATTTTTATTATTTTCAAAAATAATCTTTTTATTATTGTTAAAATAAATAATATTTGGGTTTATCCTCATACTTTGCCCATTCTATTGAACCAAGGTGCTATTTTTGAGTTGAAGTCATGCACACAAAAAAATGCAAATCCCACATTTCAAAGGCACCTTCCTTCCACTTGGAATGGGATCTATTTTTGTCCCTGTGACTGTCTTGCACAGCTCTAATTGTCATGCCCTGCTCTGAAATCCACAGTACGCACCTCTTGCCAGCGTATTTTTGGATTATTGCTCATTGTGATCAGCCTTTTGTGTTCCTCCTGATGTGGGCCAAATTTTGACATGAGGTGCTGAGTCATGCACAATGTGAATCTTATTTGTGTCTCAAAGAAATCTTGCTTTTTATTCCCCTGTACCTGGGCCAGCACCTGGCAGAGTCTTCCCCATTTCCCAGACAGACAATGGGGAAAAAAAGCACCTGAAACACATCAAAGAGCTGAGCAGCTCAAAACAATTCATTTAATTATTATTATGAAATGTCTTAGGGAGTGTCTGCTTGGTATTGTGATCCCTGTGCTCATTTGTTTTGTGACAAAACTGAGCAAAGAAAGAAAGAGAGAGAGAGANAAAGGGGGAAAGGGGGAAAGATCTTTTGAAACTGTGGTCGCTGGGCTTGGGGGTGAAATATTTAAATTTTGCCCACTAAAATACAGTCATATCTGAGTAGGAATGCAATTTTTAAAAATTACCAGGAGATGATTAATTTTCTGATGGCAAGTTACATATTATAAACCCTTTTAGGGAGTGATAGAGAGGGAAAAGGGCACTTGATGTAATGGGGTGGAAAATCCAAATAATCCCATCTCTGCTGTAAGACTCTCTTTCCTGGAGTGCTTTCCCTGCATCCCACACTGCAGCACAGCCCTTGCTCTGGCACTGCTGCAGCTTCAAGGCTGGGCAAAAAAGTTTCACACCTGTGAATGGATTTTTTTGTCTCCTGCAGCTGAGATGATTTTGGGGATCACTTTTTTTTCCTTCTCTTTCCATTTTTTCTCTGATCACCACTTAACATATGTCAGCACTACATGTCTTTTTTTTCAAGAGGGAAGTTTTTTAACTGGGTAACACAGAAAAAAAAGATGGAATATTAGAGATGAAATCTTCAACAGTTTCCACACCAGCATCCTCTACATCAGTTGTCTGCCCTTTCTCTGAATGGCCTCTGTGAATTCAAATCCCAAATTTCAAAGGCCTGAATTTTGGGATGATGAATGCAAAATGTCTGATATTGGTGCTGCTGCTTTTGTTCCAGCCCCTCATCCAGAAAATTTCCCTGACCTTCACGCACAGGATAGGTGAAGCAGGCAGGGGCTCCAGCCTTGCTCTTTACCCCACAGCCAGGCTGTCCCCCGAATTCCTGCAGAACAGCCTCCAGCAGATCTGTGCTTGCTGCTGGTGCTCAGCAGCTGTTTCACAAACCCTTGGGTTATTGGAGTTTTGTGGCCATAATAACTTGGCTCTCTCAGTGCTTTCACCTGCAGATGAGAACAAAAAGCCTTGAAAATCAGGTGACAGCACATCCTGCATGTCCAGGGATGTGTGTGAGCACAGAGCAGAGCAGGCTGCTGTCAGGAAGTTGTTACACACCCCAGAAGTGGAGGGCTTGACACTGGAGTGTGTCTGGGAGGGAAGTGAAGACACACAGCCAAACGTTCTATTTTCTGTGACTGGAGACCAAATCCCCTTGAAAGTGGCAATAGAACTGTTCAGTGGCCAGGGCTCCTGGAGCGCTGTGTCTGTCTGTGCTGCGTGCACAGTGCCATCACACACAGCTCCTGGAACCACAGAATCCTGGAAATGTTTGGGTTGGAAGGGACATTTAAAGGTCATCCAGTCCCAAACACCTTCCACCGTCCCAGGCTGCTCCCAGCCCCGTCCAACCTGGCCTTGGGCACTGCCAGGGATCCAGGGGCAGCCCCAGCTTCTCTGGGCACCCTGTGCCAGGGCCTCCCCACACTCACTGTAAAAATCTTCTTTGCTCTTAAAGAGCAGCAATTTGCCTGCAGTTCTCAGCCTGGTTGTGCAGGAGGTCTGTGGAAGAAGGAGTTGTTATTGTGGATAGAAGAAATCAGAATTACAGGGAAAACCCTTACAGCCATGGTTAAGGGCAAATTTATGAAAATATTCCCAGTTACAGTCCCAGCAGCCTCTTGGATGGTTCCTGGTATTATCAGAGATCCCAGCACTTGGTGTTATTAGAGATCCCATGGTAGTTTCCTCCTAGGAAGTGTTGTCCAATGATGATTTGCTGCCTGCTACCTCTGAAGATAATTCCTACCATCTTTCCCCACCTCCATGTGCAGCTGCAGCAGACTGTGCAGACAGCGCAGACCTCGGGCCTGACACAGGTGTCACACTTTTTATGTCATTTTTATTAATGTCATTTATGTCATTTTATTTAGTACCCGTAGCAGAGCTGCTCTTGGTTTCCATCGCAAGGGAGGAGAAGAAGGGACAGTCACAGGAGGGCTGTCCAGGGGCACACAGGTGAGGGTCAATTCCATATTTCCATCCAGCTGAGAATCTGTGTCTTTGGCTGCATCACTGACTGGAATGGAGTTAGTCTTGATTTACACAGGAGACAGAAAGGGTAGAATTGAGCACAGCACGCTGAATCCTAGAATAGAAAAAGGCCACTGGAAAGGGAAAGAGAGCACAAGGAGGAAAAGCTAACACCATGGCCTCTGTGATTCTGTCTTTGCAGGTCCCTCAGGCAACATAACCATAAACAGTCTCTTCAAAAATTGTGAATACTGTGCTACTTTCTGACAGTTTTTTTCCCCAATTTCCTCCTGCCTTTACAAGTAGCTGAGGAAAATAAATATTTAATGACAAGTTTTGATATTTTAATGTAAGCTCTTGGTTAAAACACCACAAATCTCTCTGTGAAAGCACAACAATAGAATTACAAAGGAACACGTTGCAGCAGCTGAGAAGTTTGTTGGAAAGGGGAGGGAATTGGAAAGAGGCAAAGCTGCAGAACTCATGGAGTATCTTCAGGTGGAAATCACCACTGATTCATTTCAGGAGCCCCTTTCCAGAGCTTGCTGGGGAGGAAAAACTAGGCCAGTTTGCTCTCTCTGTAAGAGCAGAGCAGAGTTCCCTCCTCCGTGATTTTGCTGGGATGTGTTCCTCTGACAGGATCCCTTTCAGTGAGGAAATTCCTCCTGATGCCCACCCTGCCCCTCCCCTGGCCCAGCCTGAGGCCGTTCCCTCTCCTCCTGTCCCTGTTCCCTGGGAGCAGAGCCCGACCCCCCCGGCTGCCCCCTCCTGTCAGGGAGTTGTGCAGAGCCACAAGGTCCCCCCTGAGCCTCCTTTGCTCCAGGCTGAGCCCCTTTCCCAGCTCCCTCTGCTGCTCCTTATGGATGCTGGAAAAGCTTCAGCAAGGAATTTCTTCAGCTCTCAGCAGCATTTTGTGAGAGCTCTGTCTTTCCCATGCAAGTAATTCAAAACAACGTTACACTTCTGTAAACTTCTGCACCTGCTAAGTTGTTTTCCACCATTGTTATGGCTCCAACTAGAAAAACATTTAGAGATGGGTGCCTTAGAACTTGGCCAATCACCCTAAGGGGTGGATGGCTGAATGAACCAATTACCTTATGCCATTTAACACACTTTTTGAGAACTAGCATATAAAAACCCTCTAAAAAGCTATTAACTTGCTTCAGCCTTCTTTACCCTGAACTCAGACTCCGTGTCGTTTCTCCATTCCACAGTGAGAACAGCGACAGCTCCTCACCTGACTCACTCTCCATCCCCTTCCCCAGCTCCGTTCCCTTCTCTGGACCCGCTCCAGCCCCTCAATGTCCTTCTTGTCATGAGGGGCCCAGAACTGGACACAGCACCCGAGGTGTGGCCCCACCAGTGCCCAGCACAGAGGCAAAAGTTAAAATGTGAAGTCCTCGATATGTCACTGTCATGGAGGCCATGTTCTCACTCATCCTGATCTACATTTGAGGTTGTTCTCTTGCCCAGGTGAGGGAGCTGTGCCCTGCACCCACTGTACGGTATCAGTGGCACCCATAGGAAGGGGACACAGAAAAATCACATCTTGAAGCACTGCGGCCCTCGTGCCATGCTGCGAGTCCTCACACACAGACTGCTGCAAATAGCACACGGTGCTGGTGCTGGGGCAGGCTGCTCCACTGAGCAGCATCCATCAAGCAGTCAGGGATGCAGCACAGAGTGTCAGCCTGGTGCTTCTGAGACAGGGCTGGCGCGGGAGAACAGGACTCCTGAACATGGCATCAATGTGATTTCACAAAAGCCGCTTTATTGCTGGCATCCCACTGTACTGATGCACGTTTGCAGCTGCTGTTCACACGATCATGCACTGCTTGATTGGTGCCTCTCTCTTGTCCACGAGCTCTGCATGCACCTTTTGGAAACCCTGGTCGGTTCTAGTCCAGGATGGGACCGTCCTTTGTCTGCACTTTTTGCTGTCTTGTTATTCCATTTTCCAACATCTTCCTTCTTAATTTAGCACTGCTTACATTCCAGTAGCCTTGACGAATTCTTGAGGGCTCTGATAAGGGTAACTGAAGACAACTTGGCTGGGGCACCCTGACAGGCTTCGAGTGCCTTACAACAGGCTGGAGCCCAGGAAATGTGGCACTGAGTGGTGTCTATGCAGAGACAACCTGGGACTGAATCTTGGCCTGGTAGCTGCAGTGAATAGTTTTATACTGCTCTCCCTCCCTTCCCTGTAGGATTTCAGCTGCAGTCTCCAGCCAACATAATTCTTTGTGAGTTACTTTCGTTAGCAAAACCTTTCACCCTATGAAGATGTTCTACTTAATTAAAAAAGGTTCCATTTTTTTGTCACCGACAGAGCCCTATACATCACCATGTCTGGAGAGTCATTAGCTGGAAAATTAATCAGGGTGGGTAACAGCTGAATAGAGTCGGAGCCCTTTATGTTCCTTCCCACATCTCTGCCTCCAACTTGAGAACTTTTTCAGGAAGGGGTACCCAACAACCGTCTCCAAGAGACCCATTTCTAGGGAGCGATGGAGTCAAGAGTGTCCCTGAGCCTAAAGGAAAGGATGGGAAACCAGAATCAGCTTTGACCCACCTTGGTGAGACCAGTGAGGAGCTCCAGCTGAGGACTGTGAAATGATGGTGGGAGGCTGAGGTTTTCCTTTCACCTGCCTCTGCAAACACATCAAACCGAGGTGCTTTTGCTCACGTGCATTGCCCTGTATATCCATTGTGCAGGATTGCTGCCAGCAGAGTTTGCTACAGCCCATCATGGCTCAGCCTGGGATTCCTTCCCCACTGCACGTTTGTTTTTGCTTAGGAAAACTCTGCTTGAGGTGTCTACTGCAATTCCCTACAATATCACCTTTTTCCAAGTTGGTTGACAGCCACAAGGAGTCCAAATAACCAATGGCTCAGCATGGATTTGCATGTCAGCTTCTTCTTGCATTTTTTTCATCTTTTTACCAGTTTATTCCCTGGCTGTGGAGTCTGGGCTTTTCTTCTGGCAGCTGGAGCCCATCCATAACTGCACGCAGGTGGAGAATGTTGCATCAAGTTGTGCTGAGGGTGTTGGATGCTTTGCAGGAATCTTGGGATGGGTATGTTGGTCTAAGAGATTCTGAGAATAATAAAATCTGGTGTTGTTCCTATCTCCTGAGCACAGGACACTGTGCATGTGTGAGTCTCACATCACTTTTTCCTGCTCTGACTCTTCCTAAAATTAACAAGGAAGTGTTGGTCGCAAGCTGTGGTGAAAAACACTGATATCCTTTATTTACTTTCTGTTGTTGTTATTATTATTGTTATTATTATTATTATTGTTGTTGTTGTTGTTGTTGTTGTTCTTGTTGTTGTTGTTGTTGTTGTTGTTGTTAGGCGGGGGACCATAGTAGCTGTCTTTACAGTTTGATGGGTAGCAAAGAGAAATAATTATGGATAATGCAAGTGACTACAACTTTGCTTAAAATTTTACATAACTGTTTGCCAGACCTCGTTGAAATTGAAATCCTCATGTTACATTCAATTTTCCTAGAGAACAAGACCAGACAGCAGGGGAGAAAGGAAACATTTTGCCTGCACAAAAATGTATCTTCCCACTTTGTAATTTCCCACCTCAGAAAGTGTCTGAGGAGCCGCCTTCCTGGGAATGACTTCCTGGGCTCTGCTCTGCATCCAGGACTTGCCAGTCCTTTGTTGCCTCTGCTGATGCTCATAACAAAACTGTGGCATTCTGCAATCTTCTTGGACTAACAAGTGGCTCAGGGCCACCAGCTCTGTCCTCACACTCCTGTCGAGTGTAGTTAATTGAGCGTCTTCCCGAACGGAAAGTGATTTCCCTGCCGCATCCCTGCTGGGGACGAGTCGCACCCAGACGGAATC
This sequence comes from Dicrurus megarhynchus, assembly GCA_013399195.1. Taxonomy (NCBI): domain Eukaryota; kingdom Metazoa; phylum Chordata; class Aves; order Passeriformes; family Dicruridae; genus Dicrurus; species Dicrurus megarhynchus. The sequence continues at coordinate 678,351 of VXAD01007406.1, forward strand.
GCAGACACCGAGGCCTTGTCCCCAAGAATGAGGCATGAGGCATGTGTGTCTCGGCAAACAATTCTGTCCTTGGTGTCTGATTGATTTATAAAGCTTGTTTTCGGTGTGTTTGTGAAGGGATAAAGGAGAAAAGAATGGAGGCTCGTGCCTCAAAACTCCTTGATTCCTTGCAGTGGGGCGTCCTTTAGGAGCAGTGTCTCTGCAAATCTGCTCTTGTGCTTTCCTGGGCAAAGCAGAGGGGTAAAACAAGTGCTGAGTATTCACCCAAACCGATAGAGATTATTCATTTCCCTGCCCACTTAGTCATTCCTTCTGAAAACAGAACGGAAGCAGAATTTCTCTTTGGCTCAGTTGAAAATTTTTGTTTTCCATTAAGTGTAAAGTTCTTTTCATCTTTGGGAATCCTTAAGCTCAAGACAAATACAATTTGGATAACAGAAAACCCTGTTTTCTTTTGAAGAGACTCTTCATTTCTAAAATGCCAAAATGGGATATTATCTGTCTTATTTGCTCTTGTTTCCAGATTAGCTATTTGAAATAATAAAACAAAAAATTGACCTCTAACATTATACCCAGCTATAGTTACAAAGATTTGTTTCAGGCTTTTCCTAAGCACGATTCCCCCTTCAGCTTTCATTGGCAAGGACAGAAAAGCTCAGTTTCCAAATGATGTGGACTTTCAGACCACACATGGTCTGTAGTGTGGGAGAGCTGTTGGAATGCTGGTAATCTCACACATACAGGCAGAAAATGCCCCAAGCCCCCATCAAGATCCCATCTTTAAAGCACTTAACCATGGACCATTAGCACTTTAAATGTGGTGCAGATCATCAGGGCTGATTTAGACAGAAGAATGAAATGGTATTGATTCAGGATTATGGCCAGGTAAAGACACCATCATGCTGTTTGTTTTGTGCTTGATGTTCATTAAATGAACTAATTTATGGATAGGATTAGTGTGATCTATAGAACAGAGGCCAGGAATGGAAAGCAGTACCCTGAACTGCACGAACTGAAGACCGGATTAGGACTCAGAGGAAGAAAAGGAAAGGTAATATAAGTACCCTATGTACATTGGCCTGAATTGTGCTGTAGGGAGGAAGAGTTCTTCCAAGCTCTGTCCTTTCTGGACTTCTGCTGGGTTCGGGACTTTACGCTGGGTTCTCATGAGCATAAATACACAACCTCAAGCTGCCAGTGTGGGATCAGATAGATCAGGAGAGGGTTCAGGTACAGAGCTGTAAATTTTTTCCCCCTGCACCCATAAATTAGCCCCAAATATCCCCACTGTTCCTGTTTCTCTCCTCTAGAATGTCAGCTACAGCAGCTTTTCCCTAAAAGTGCCCTGTTGCCATTTGGCACTTGGGGTAGTCATCAATTTTCTCCTCTCCCCTGTGAACCCAAATTTAGCAATTGGTTTGATATTTACTTGGGGAGCTGTTGAGAACATTTTTTTAAATGACTATATCTCAGTGGAAAAAAAGTGAGTTTTGCATATAAGTATCCACAAGACACAGTAAATTGATTTCCAGATTATCTTTCCCTTCTCCCACCCTCTGACAGCCAGCACCACTCCTGGGCAGGGGAAACCTGCAGTGTTGCTTTGAGTAGATATTGACAGACTAAGAGAAAGTGGTCCCTGAGGGCTTAAAAACCAGCCTGTGCCTCGGGAGACACATTTCCAGCCCCCCTTGTGATGGCAGCCTCTGCTGATCCTGGCTTTCCTTTTCCCATCTCACCTGTTCCATGCTGAGTAACCATTTTAAGTCAGGGACGATCTCCTTGGTCACGGGGCCACAGTGCTAAGGACAAAGCAGCCTTGATCTCATCAGAGGTATAAAGTGCTGGGATAACACCTGTAAGGAAAGCAAAGGCTCTTCATCCCACTTCCTCTTGTCTGAAGCTGAGAGAGGAGTGAGCTGGTGTCCTCAAGGGGCTTGGAAGACAAATCACTTTTGTGTTTGTTAAGTGCTCAACTTCACACACTGCAAAACCCGCTCAGCTAATTAAGACCCAGGGCAGGAAGCAAAATGGGTGAAACTCCCCCAGGAAGGCTGGAGTAACTCACCAGTTATTAAACTCTGTTATGCCAAAGAAATGCCAGCAAAGTCCCCTTTTCCTCCGTCTCACAGCCCAGCATCATGCAGATATCACAGGGTGGGGAATCAGGTTTTCCCAAGTGTTTTGCAGCTTCACTGCAGCATCTGCCCCAGGCAGAGCACCCAGGCAATTTGATCCAATTTGTTAGCAAGAGACATCAGACTTCTCCACGGTGTCTTTAGTCTCCCAGGTTCCAGGATGAAAATCCTCTGAGTGCAATTCCAGAGCAAAAATGGCTCCAAGGCACTGAGGTTGGATGAATGTGCTTTAAAAGCATCTGTTAACTCTGTATTCCTTTTCAGCCGTAAAAATTACTTCGTATGCTGTCTGCAATCCCCATTTATAGGACTTCAGTACTTTGGTGGATGGATGGAAGGAAGCCTGGAGCATGCAGAGGGGAAGGTACTGCAGGGCACTGTGCAAAGCACATTTTGTAGCAATCACTTGATTTCTTCTCAGCCTCTTCCCTACAGGGTGATGTCTGTGCAAGAGTCTGGGCCTGTGGTTTCCAAAGCATCGCTCATCCCCTGCTTGTTCACAAAACACAGCCCAGGACTCCTGGAAGGATTAGCTCCTGCTGCACTGGCCACAGAAGGCTTTGCAAACTCACATTTGCCAGGTGGGCTCCCCTCCCACCTTTAGTTTTCCAGCTGGCTCTGCCTGTTTTGTGGTGGGAGGACTCCCAGGGAGCATTGGAGCCTGGCTGGCCAGCAACTTTCCATCTGAGTGGCACAAAGAGGCATGGAGGGGAGTGGGATGTGGCTGATGATGTGAAGCTGTAACCCTTGAGGGATGAATGTGGCACATGCAGCCCACAGGGAGATGTGAAGAAGCAAATCCACGATCCCAGGGTGCTCTGCTCCCCCAGCTCTCTCAGGACTCCTGTCCTTCCACAAGCAAACATTTCACTGCCTCTCACCCACCACCAAGACTCAGTGGGCACTCACCCCTTCCTGCTACAAATATCTTCAATTGTCATTTGTTCCTGGTTCCCCACCCCGCCAAAAATAGACTCCAAAAGGCTCAACTGCTCTTTTCATCTTCCTTTACTACTGTCACTCCTTTTTCCATTCCTCCTCATCACACAAAACCAGAAGTAAATAAATGAACCCCAGCTTAATTTTACACACAGATATGAGCAGCACAAAGGAGCCATGAACATAATCAGCAAAAAGCACTAATTCCAGCAGTCTTTCCCAGGGCCCTTCATGGCATGTGATGTTGGAACAGCCACTGTCAAATGGTGCTCCAGAATGGGGCTGTTTCTCCATCTCTGCCTCCCTCCATCCTCCTCTAAACCCTGGCCACCCTCCTACCATGGCTGTCCCTGGCATCTCAGGGCTGTTTCCCTCTTCCTGCCTCTCCCTGGGCTCTCTCTGCACTCTCAGCTGCCCAGGATGCTGGGGATGGAAAGAAGGCAGCAGATGCTTCCTGGTGGAGGCTGCTCTGGCTAATTCAGGGCTTTGTGGTTTGAGACAGAATCCCAATTATTTCCAGTTAGGAGATTGTAGTGACAGCTGCTCTGAGCTGGGCCTTCTCTTGCAGCTGAGAACCTGCTCCATGTTCAGCTGGGGTTGGATACCTGCATTTCCAGCATGGAGAGCTCAGCCTGGGCTTTATTATAACATCTTTTTCTTCCAACTCTCGTTAAGCCATTCCTCTCTCCCATACAATACCACTTCTCATGAGGAATTTGGCAGTGGAAATGTCCTTATCTCTCCCTCACCAAAATCCCTCCATCTTCTCCTTTCTATATGCAGAATTTAATTTTCCTGTTGTGCTGTCCAGCTCCCCCTCTTCCCAGTTCCCCCATTACTTCTGCCTGCCCTGTGATGTATGGGCCTTGTCAGGCAGTTTTGGCCTGACCCAGGCAGCCAAAATCAGAAGAAAACCTGGTTTTATTTTGCCTGGGGAGAATTTATCACAGAAAATGTCTCATTTAGGGAAATTAAGGATGAAGGAAAGGGAGAGCTGGAAATTTATTCTGGTTTGGTGTTAAAAATATATCTATCTACTGCTGTGTTAAAGGCTGATATTTTCTTTCCACTTTTCTTTCACTCTTGTCCAACCATACCACACAGTCCAGAGGCAGAATTCAGGAGAAAGGGGCATTGGGCCCCTTGCTGGTTGGAAAATTCTGCCTGTGGTGGAGAGTGAAAAGGATAAGGAGCTGTTGAACAAGAAGACACGTTTCTCTCCATTCTGTGCCATAACTACTCATCAGAGGCAAATCTAATCCTAAAAATACAAACTAGACAAATGCTTTGGAAGGAGGAAGGGGAATATGCGGGTGCTGGCTTTAGTTACGATTCAGTTAAATCCTTGTTTGTTTGGAGACTGAGCCTCTTGAATCACAGCAGGGCTGAGCAAACCCAGAGCGAACCTTCAAGCGTGCAGAGTCCTGGCGAGCCTCCTCCAGAACTGCTGTCTGCCCTCCCCAAGCACAGGGACAGGAGGTTTTCCTAGTCTCCCTTTTCTTTCTCCCTGTCCCAGATGCAGTGAAAAGTTCATGGTTTCCTCAGGGAGAATTTCCAGGTGTTTTCTCTTATAGGGGAAGGCTTCACGTGGCTACCCCACATCCATCCCAGGTTTGCAATGTGGGTGCCAAGGAGCTGTAGAGCAGACCTGGGGGAGCTGTAGGGCAGGTTTGAAATCAGAATTCCTTTCTCTGCTATAGAAACCCCACATCTGGAGGGAACCCAGGATCTCTGTCAAGAAACTCTTGGCCTGGGAGGACACCACCCATGTTGAGAAGGTGACACCAAGGGGAGGCCGGGTCCTAACCTGGCACAGGTGATGCAAACAGCAGTGCTGGGCTGGGAACAAACCCCTGCTAGTGTCATATCCATTGGTATCCACAAGAATTTTGACAGCAGGTTTTGCCACGTGGTGTTTGTCTCGATCCCTACATGGCTGTGCTCTTAATAGTGCTTTTCATTTTCCCTGGGGTCCAAGAGGGAAGATTTTAGTCCAGGAGATTTTTCTGTGGCACTGGGATGAGTGTTGTCTATTAATTCGTGTGGAGCTCTTAGGTGCTACAGAAGATAAGTGCCTTGTAAATACAGATAAATAGATCAGATTAGACTTTGACAGTGGTTCATGCAAAAGGCATTTTTATGTGCAAAAAATAATAACATTGTAGAGAAATAGCTGTTATTTGAAACCTTGGGCTAGAGCTTCCATAATTGATATTGGTCGAGGAAAGATGAAGCTAATGGAGAAGAGCTGCCGTGATTGCCCTTTTGTCATTGACTAATTCTTCCAGCAACCAAAGTGACATTACCCAGCTCCCATTTAGACCTCCAAGCAAGTGGTCACATTTTTCAAGAGAGCACAGCTCAGTGAGCACTGAATCCTTTCACAACTCTACGTGCCAGTGCAGTAATGGCAGGGGTGAGGGAATGGGAGTGATTTTGAAAATCAGCCCTCTCCTTTACATCCTGACTGCTTGGAAATCTCAACCACAGTGTGGCTCTGAGAGAGGCATGAAAAATGTCACTGCCCAAGAATCTGGACTTATCCATGTCCCTGATGGAAATCACATCCTCAGCAATTTCAAAGGCGGCGCAAGGAGAAGATTTTGGGTTCCTGTGATTATCAGCTCAACAAGGGTTGGCCACAAACTTGAGTTTAACCCATTCAGACCCAAGCTCCCATCACATGGGAGGTTCCTCCAGTGGTGTAGGTTCACACCTTTCTAAGCTACAAATCCCTGGATTTCAATTCATCCACGCAAAAATAAAAAAGAGAAAGGCAGAAATAAACACTTGAGTGATCTTGGGAATCCTGAAACAAACAGCAGTTTTGTTCCTCCAACAAGTTACAATGAAGTACCAGCATTGCTCCCTCAGCCCCATCACATTAGGTGCAAAACACAAGTGCTTAAAAGCCAGGGGATAAATAATTAACAGCATCATACATCTTTTATTCCCTACATAAAGCATATAAAGGGTGAAATCCTGACCCATCCAAAGGCAACATCAAAGTTCTTCTTGACTCCAGATGAACTTGGGTTTTACCTAAATTGTTTTGTCACACACGGTGAAACGCGTCGTAAGATTCCTCCACAATCTTAATTCTGAACCAAGAGAGATAATTTTCTGTCATCGCTTCTAGAATTTAAACAGAAAACAAACCCTTTTTAAAAAATGCGAAACACACCTACAAAATGAATGTTGATTTGAAGACAAACAATATTATGGAAATCCTTTTTTTTTTTTTTTAGTATAAAAATGGGCACATATTCACCTATGGCAAATTCAGTATCATTTGACAGTAATGGTACTTAGAAATACTTCAACTAATGGTATTTACCACCTAAGACTATTCTTTAAAAGAAAATGTTTGTACACCAAATTCAATGAAATAAAAATGCCACATAAAAGAGGAAAAGAAAAGAAAACAATTCACAGGTTAAGCATGAGGTTGTTTTATCAAAATAAAAAGTGCACTTCTTTGTACTCTGCTTAAGAACTTATATTTATTATGTGGGCAGTATAGGGTTTCAGGAGTCCTTATTCATTTCCCAGTTTTTAAGTGTGAGGGCTTTGCAAATGATGTGATAAGTGAGTACACTGTTGTCACTTAGCAACCTTAACTTGTCTCTGAAATGAGCTGTTTGTTTCTATAACAAAGAGACAGTCGGATACCATGGAGATAAGCAGAGACCTTGTCTGCTTTGCCAGAGCCCATCCTGGGAAATGGGATATTGCTTGGAGGGATGAGGTCATCACACAGGGGAGCAGCTCTTCATTCCTGTCCACAGCATAGAAACGTGGGCACTGGCTGTGTTTGTGTCGATCTGGCAACAAGATTCATTCTTCTTTCGGGCAGAAAACCTGGAATTTTGGGCTTAGCCATGGTGAACTCTCCAGTGTCCAGGACATGGTGGGTTTGCAGCCAGCTCTTAAATGCTTTTGTTGTTATCATCAGCCTTCAGTGAGAAACTTTACACTTTGCACTCAGCTCCACACTTGGAAAACACCATCTTTTCATCTTCAGGCAGCCCTGCTAGAAACCACACTGGGCCTCTTCTTGGCCCCTAATTGCTCTTTCATGCCCCTCTTCTCCTGTAACATGGCTCTAAGGCCAGTTTGAGCATCTGGAGGAGGATCGCTGGCCTCTGGGAAGTCTGTGATAAAGAACCTCCAGTATGGTTCCTGCAGATGGGAACTGATGCCACACCTTGAGGGCTGTGTCTGGGGGAAAAAGGAGAAAAGACAAATGGCACGGCTGAGATAGAACTCCCTCCCTCAAATCTGAGCTTCTGGTATCTGGGAGTAAAATAAAGCACAAGGGTAAATAATAAATGTCAAAACAGACATTTTAGACAATTCTGTTCTCTTCTAAAACTGTGTTTAATTGTACAATACACCAGTAAATCCCTGGACACTGTTGATCTGCTAGAGCTCACCTGATTTTTCCAAATCTTTTCCTCCCTCACTCCTTTCCTGTATTTCTTAACTTTCACACAATCTACTTGTATGGCTGTTACAGCTTCTTGAGTTTAAATTAATCTTTTAAAGAAGGATGAATCACACAAACTTTCTTTTGGTTTTAGAAATCACATCCATATTCATAATCCACTAATCATGTTTGATAAATCAGAATGCATTGTGAAACACACTAACCCTTCATGTTGCTTCACTTTTTAATCTCACAGGGAAAGCAATCATCGCTGCCAGGGGGCTGGGCTGGGCTGTCCCGGGTGTCTGCTTGAGTCAGCTCCCGTGTTTGTACAATGCAGCTTGTGCTCCTGGATCTAAGCTATCATCTAAAAACGTAATTAAGTCTTCAGCACTTCAGCAGCAAGAGGAATCTTCACAGTGTGAATCAAACACCATCTTCTCAGTGATGCTGGCCTGAGCCTGCAGCTCAGCTGCGAGAGCAGCTCAGAGCTTTCTTCTCATTCCAGTGGTGTAACCACACGGAAACCCTGAGAGGCTTTTTGCTTCCAGGTCAGCCATGGGAAGAGCTGCACCTGCAGGCAAAGAATAAACAGAGAGATGTTTGTAGGGATCAGCAGGGTCTGTTATTGTGCAGTGGCTGGTTTAACCAGGTGCAGTGTGTGGATGAGAATGAGGAGACGGCATTTCTGCCCCTCATGTCATTTTGACAGGAATGTGCATGTTTGTGTTTTTCTGTTTGCAAAATGGGATTTTTTGGCAACACCTAGATGAGTGCAAGATTAGCTACATCACCTTGTTTTTCTGCCCCTATCAGTCCATTAATCCTGATCCTTTCTTTAGAGGAGGAGTCTTCACATGACTCCAGTTCCTCTGATCTATTCCGTCTGCTTCTCCTGCTGCCAGCTCCAAGATGTTCCCTTCTTCCCCACAGGCTGAGGCAGGAGACAAGCAGCCCACAGTGGGGGAAGGACAGTGACAAAGTGAAGTACTCTGGACCGTGAACCTCCTCCTGGGGATGATGTCAAGGTTCTGGCTCTGCTCCATACACTGGAGTTGCTCTGCTTTCCCACAGTCCCAAGTTTTGGGCTCCCCTGCATTCCCAAAGAAATATAGCTGTTATTTGCTGAAGCAGATTCTAAGCCTGCCACACTTAATAATTCAGTGGTGAACTTTCGAGCTGTGAGCAGGTTGAAAAATAACTTGCTTTAGTAAGTACAAAATCTCCATTTCTGCTGCCTTTGCTTCTCCTTCCCTCCTCCTCTCGCCCATGGCCCCAGCAGCCCCTGCAATCCAAACACTCCCCGTTATTACACTTTGGAGCAAAAGGGAAAGGCAGGAGGGGGAGAAGAAATTCATTTCCTCTCTGTGGGATGTTTATTGTTTTTCCTGCTCTCAGCCATCCAAGGTCTCTGTCGTTTTATGTGATATTTTATAATGGGAACAGTTCTTGTGGGTACCAATGAGTTCATCTGCGGAGAACACGGAGCCTGGAGATTTAAATTTATACCTCCCTGCCATGGCTGTAATTGGGACTCCCAGGAGAGGAAACCTTGACAAGTGACAAAATAACCCCTGCCAGACCCCTCTCAAGACCTGTAGCAGCAGGAACCCCAGGAGGACTCCCATGATCAAATTACCCTTAACAAATGCTCCAGCCTGCAGTAACTAAGGATGTCACTGCTGAAGGTCAACAAGGTGTGTGTGTAACTTGATTATTGGGTTTAGTTCCCATTGCCTGCTCCCAATCAAAGACCAGGAGCTGCAACACTGGCAAAACAGAAGAAGCTGCAAAACTAATTAAAACTCGTTACTCCAATTGTCTAGGAATACATTTATTTAGGCCTTCCCTACCCCTCTAGCTATGCAGGCATAATTACACCAGCACTGTTTCCCTGAATATAAATTAATAAAATAAAGTACACACATTTTCTCTCCTGTGAACTGAAATTTGGCAATGTCTGTGATATTCATTTGGGGAGCTGATAAAAACATTTTGAAGATGTCAGCATCTCAGTGGAAAAGAGGAGGTTAAGAAAGATTGATAGGCAGATGGATATGGATATGCAGATACATCCATAGATATAGATGTATAGAAATCATTTACAGTTTGCTTCTTTTCTCCCACCCTTTTGCAGTAAGCTTTTTAGGGAAGCTACGTATTGTATAAATAGATGTAATTTTCATGGAGGAGGAGAAATAATTAATACTGATTTGTCAGCTGCCAGGGAATGTATTTCAGGTGCTGCACTGCTTTAACTGTTGGTTAAAAGAGGAGAAGTCCCCATAATTGAGCCACAAACTATGCTGGTGTAAAAATTCTGTATTGACCTTGTTCAAAACGCAAATAGCTCCTTCTGATAAAAATAGCAAGACAAAAATTCCAGATGTAGTGCAAAAATCATGGGATGAAATTCTCAGACTGGATTATGTAGGAAGTTCAAATTTGAAGAACAAACGAGTTCATAATTATTGATTAAATTATTATTATTATTAGATGTTAATTTATTCTGGATTTCCTCCCAGAATCTGCTGGGTTTGAAGCATAAACTAACTTAGTTAGCACAGAGCTTTTTTGTAAGCCCAAGGCCTGGGAGAATCTGTAAGTTCCACAAAAGTTTGATGGGTCTCAGGAACTACAGGAAGATTTTCTTCGGAAAAATCAGTCGTGGTGTCGAGGGACTGCTTTGTTCCTTGCCCACTGTTTGTCTCTCAGTCACTAAATGGGGCTCCTGTTCTGGAAGAGCCCTGGTGACAGCCCATCCCTGGGGTTCTGTTGCAGTAGACACCGTGTCCTGGCCCTGGCTGTCCCTGTCACGTTCCAGTCGTGCTCCTGTTGGTGGCTGGACTCTTCCTCACCTCCAGAGGAGCAGCTTGTGCATTCCCAGGCATTCCCTGGCATTCCCAGGAACTGCAAATATGCCATTCAGGACTCACCTCCCTGCAGCTGCTGCAGGGATTTTTTCCTGGATAACATTCCAGGGGATGGGAGGAAGATCTCCAGCCCTCATCCGGTGTCTCCCAGTGCAAGGAGATGCCCAAAGAACCTTCTCAGGGTCCTGAGCTGTCCAAACTGCCCCAGCAGGTGTAGCCATCCTCTAATGCCATACAAACCCTGCCCAGCTCATCAGCTTGTCCTTAGCGGGCAGAGACCGAGGAAAAGGCGACATGGGCGGCGTATCGTGATACGGAAACCAATGCTTTATTAATTTACAAATTTGCTTATGTACCTTAGCACGCTGGGCTGGCATAAGGTCATTGGTTCACTGCCCAGCCACCCCTCGGAGGGATTGGCTGAAGCCAGTAACACTTCATCTATTTTCTCTTTGGTATCAGTAACAGTGCCATAGTTTACAAAATCTCTCAACTGTTTTCCCGTAGCGTCCGTGAGAAAGCAAAGCTTTCACACAGACACTGGCAGGAAACTGAGGAATCTCTCTGCACCCATGCTTCCAGCAGTCACATCAGCTCACACCCCTCTAACATGCCCAAGTTCTCCCAATATCCCAGTTGCTCAGGGCTCCAGGCCATTCTGTGCTGGTGGTAAAAATTACAGTCACAGAATCGGACTTTTGTGTGTTACCCTCAGCTCAATCACCAGCAGATTATTTAATTGCATGGGAAAATGTTCTCTTTAATCTTTTAGAATTAGTCATCTCTTCCTCAGTTATCTCTCTATATTTTTGGTTAGAGACACTGAAAAATCTTAATATATCTGTGACATTTATAGCACATGTTAATATTATAAAACGTCAGAGGTCTATTTGCAGAAATGAATACTGATGTGATGGGAGTGTTTTATTATGTCAATGACTTTTATTATAAATATGATAAAACTGTGTCATCTTTTTTTTTCTCCACAAATAAAAAATAAAACCACCTAATAATTTATCCCAAGGTTACCGCTGTGCTACCTGGTTAATTTACTCAATAGCAGTGCTAAAAAAAAATACACCCTGCAATGGATTTTCACATTGTGTGGTCATTTGATGGATGTTATCATTGACCTGAAGGTTTGTTTAGGATTAGAGCGTGCCAACGCACACAGGAACAGGGTTCACACAGCGGCTTCCTGGGGACAAAAAGCCAGGAGGTGAAACCTACTTTTAAGGGGATAATTAATCATTACCAGAGAGTGAAAAGTGGCAGGGTGTCATGGAATCTCCACTGCTCTCTCCAGGACTGCTGAAGTTGCCAGCCTCAATCTCACTTGCCCTGTCTGCAGATGAGGCTCTTGAGAGGGCTCCCTGCTCGAGGCTCCCTGGCCGAGGCTCCTTGGCCCTCAGGTTCGTTCCCAGAGATCCAGGAGCTCTGGATGGTATCTTAAATGAGGCTATTTTACTAGATCCCATCTTACTAATTAATCTTTATTACTACAGCTAGTATTTACTGTGGTGAGTAAGCTGAACTGGTCACTATTGGTAGTAGCACTTTCAGCCCCAGAAAGTGGCAAATTCACAAAAAATTAAGAGTCCATTGTAAAGATAATGATATTTTATGTAAAAGATTAGTAAATAAGGAGAGTTTCTATAAATTTCTGCTCTGTCTCTGTTTAAATTCCCTTACGTATCTTTGAAAGTTGCAGGCCTATAAGAATCATCTCTAAAAGCAAGAAAATATTAATGTATTTAAAAGACAGAATGGGAAAGCTTGATTTGATTCATACAAAGTAACATGACTCCAAAGGCTGGGATTTTTCAGATTAACAAGGAATGTCATGGAAGTCCCTCCAAAGTTAGAAGCAGCCACAATAATGAAGGGGCACATCCTCGGTCTCTGAGGTGACACACAGCACAGTGAGGGATCTGTTCCCTGGGGAGAAGCACAGGGAGGATGGAGATTGCAGCACTAAGATGCTGTTGCTATGGTTGGTGGTGTGCAAGACTTCAGGATTTATATTTCTTTTAATTTAAACTTTTTCTCCCCCTCCTCCCCCTCCTCTTCTGTCCCTGTGCAAAGGGAAACCCAAGATTCCAGTCCTTGTAAGAAAGGCATCTGTTTTGGTTGGTGGCTGGGAGGAGGTCAGGAAGAGGCTCTTGAAGATGACTGTCATGCAGTAGTAGATAATAAATCCAGAGGGAAATTTAATTAGTGGGTGTTTTTAATGGCAGGCATCTCAAATGTCTGGTGAGATGCCCAGTCTGGTTTTTCAGACCTCTCTGGTGCTGAGACCTGGCAGAGCCACTGCTGAGGAGGAGGTGGGCAGAGGGGTCAGTGGTGGGCAAGGAATGAAAAGCCGAGGGGCCAAAGTGGCAGCCTCTTTAGATGGCACCAAACTGAACAGCAGCACTGGGCAGGGAAGCTCCTTCAGCTGCTCCTTGAACGAAAAACATCCACAAACTGCCTCTGCTCAGCTCGGTAACGGGATGCTTCGTGGGAAGAGAAATTCCTGCTGGTGTCCAGTCCAGAGAGCTCCCAGAGAGGCGGATGTGGAGTGACCAACCCTTGGGACACTGTCAGTGGGACAGGGTGGGCTGTGTCCTGGCTGTGCAGGACCCTCCTGCCCTCGCAGCAGGAGGATTCCTGAAATGCTGCCTGGCTCGTTAGGCTGTGTCCTGTTAGTGATGTTTATGGGGGCTCCCTGAGGACTCCAGCCTGAAGTAGCACAGCCAGAGAGGGCTTCTCCCTCCCGTAAGTGGCTGGAGACAGAATAGCAGCTCTAAAAGAAAATGCTGCAGCTTCTCTTTTAAATGTTCCACTGGGCTCTTGAGAAGGTTCTCAGAGGTTTGCAAGGCTCTGAAGGATGCAGTGATGAGCCCACTCATTCATAGCACTGCCCAGCTGCTCCCAGCGGCACGAGAACGCAGTTTCTTGTGGAAGGCAGGACGTGGTAACCAGCTCATTTCACTGTTTAATTTCTTTCATAAGGAGGGAGAGGGGATATAACCCTTCCTTCCCTGGATTGCAAATAGCTATGGGGAAACTAAAAGTGAGGAAGTCGTGACAAGTTATTTACCGCTGGATGAAATGCCCTGATGAAGAAGCATAAATCACAGTTTATTCAGAATATTTCCAAATTAAACTTGCAGAAAAGCCAAATGCCCTTCCATTTCTCCTGCTCTCAAACAAGGTTTTCTCAGTGTGACACTGATGTGAATTGCTCTCACTGCAGACTTTCACAGGGGTCTTTTATTGGCATTTAAGGTGGGGTCCATAGAAACACCCTTCTGTACAGCAGCCCTTTGCACTCAGGAGCTTAAAGGCAAGTTAAAGAAGTTTAAAGTACAGGAAATAAAGCCGGAAACAAGGTCTCCTGAGACATATGTAGACTTTTAAGTCCCCAAGCCCACTGTCACTGGGGCTGCTGAGATCTGGTTACAGATCTGCCTGCAGATGTGCTGCTGTTCTGGGGACCCAGCTAAAACTAATATTGACGCAATTCAGTGAGAGAAAGGGAGAGAATCTATAAATAATTGTTATAGATCTTTATCTATCAATACATCTATATATCTGTATATACCTGCCCAGATATCTAACACTGTGTTTCCCTACAATCCTGCTCTGGACTCTTGCCTGACTCCTGCCCTTTGGCAGTGGTGAAGTGCTCGCCCTCCTTGCCCAGTGTTCACCAGGGAATTCCAGTCGTATCCTCACTGGGGCTGGGGTTTGTTTACATTTCCCTTCCAAGTGAGGTTTTATACCTCCCATTTCCCCTGATCTCATGCTTCAGGAGCCGGCCACTGAGAGAGAGATCATGTGAGGGAAGAAATTCCCTTATGTATGTGCTGAGATTTCAAAACACAGCACTGGAGAGCAGAGCTGAGCCTGAGGTCACCCAGGAGATGCCTTTAGTGAGTTCCAGAGAGAAAAGCGTGGCGTGATGGTGCGTGTAATACCAGCAAACCAGTGGACCCTGAAGCAGAAGAGTGTCTTCAGGCTGGTGTTACTCTGGAATATAGAAAAGACTGAGTCTGAATGGCTAAAAGGGGAAGAGCTGTGACGGGCAGCTCATGGAGGGAGGAGCGTGGGCTGAAGGTGAAGGGCAGCCTGTGTGAGATGACAACAGGAAGGAAACCATAAAGTGACAGAAAACAGAATTATGGGATGAGATGAGCAGTCAGAGGGATCTCTGAAAGGCCTAAATTCAAAGGCAAAACTGCCAGATCCTTGATGTTGCTGATAAACGTGAATAGGGCAGGGAAGGAGTGGGGCATCTCCAGAACTGAGAGAAGGACTGGAACCGAGGATTTTGAAGGAAGAAAATCTGCACAGAGATGGTTGTGAAAACCAGAAGCATTGGCCTGAGGCAGAGAAGGATAAAGGATGTAGGACCAAAGCACAGAGATGCAGGATTGATCTATGGAGAGATGAGGGCCTGGGAGAGCAGGACAGCCAAGGGGAAACACTGGGAAGAAGGGTTCATTTGAGGGAGAAGTAATGCCATGGACAGGGACAGCCTGCCAGATCTTGATACTCTCTTCATTTGAGTTTGTCGCTTTGCTGTAATTTCACCTCCATCTATCCCTTCCACAACCACCTTACTGGGCTCCTTAAGGATGACTCATTACAAGGGAGGGGCATGGGGAGGGAATGGAAAAAAAGGGAAAAAAAAATAACCACCTATTTCTTTTCTAAACTGAAAGGGCAAGATGTGTTTTTTATTTGGGCTTGAAAATACCTTTCAGAGCTCTGCTGGCATTTAATTTGTTTACTCCTTCTCTGGACTCTCACTTGCCCTTCTCTGCTCCTGTTGTTCACAGTTTCTCCTAAGTGGAAGCAAAGCCAATAATGGCCAGGTTGGAGGTGAACTTTTAAACCCACAATTTTTGAGCAGTTCCAGAAGGAAACAAATGGAAGCTGCTCAGGCATAATTTAGGAAATGGCTGGAGATGGATGTGCATTTGGACCTGAAACAAGAACAGGGAGACCATGGACTTCGGTACAGCAGGAGGATTTTCTGCTACTTTGAAGAAGCCAGGGGTGCTGTCTCAGGGATAAAAAAGAATGTTAAAAACATCCCCAGATGTGGGAATGGAGCCCAGGTGAAAGCGGCCTTCCTCTTCCTGGAGGTGTGACCTGGGCACTGTGGTGGCAGTGTGTGGCAATTAATGATGACAGCTTTATGAGCCCATATGTAATGATGAGGCTGAGCTCCTGGATGGCTCCAAATGGGAGTTTTAAATGCCATGAAGGCAGCTGTGCAGTATTTTGTGTTTCACCAGAGAAGCAGTGAGGAGGTCTGTGCCGATTTCCAGTGTCAGGATGTGCATGTGGACATGGATGTGTGTGCTCTGAAGCTGGAAGGGCTGAGGTGCTCTCAAGCTCTCCCTGCTTTCCCAGAGAGAGGAAATTCCACGTCTGAACTGAAGTGAAAAGGAGCTGGAAATACCATGTCCTTTGAAAAGAGGAGCATCAGTCCTGCTGGTCCTGTCCATAGAGATGGGGATCTGACAGGAAACTCTGCCTTATCCGTGCCTTGCAGCAGGAATCTCTGCAGAGCAGCCAGAGCAGCAGCATCTCCTTCACTTTGGGCCCACTCAGCCTTTTCCTGGGGCTCCAGGGGACTTGTTCCTATTAACGTAATTGGCAAACACATTGTTCAAATATTAGCAGTGGCAGCAAAGCCATTGTGTGGGACAAGTCAAGGCAAGCAGTGCCTTCACTCACAGCACTCAGACCTGGGCACTGTTGCCAGGCCTGTCAGGTGCTGACTGAGATCCAGAAACGCTGTCCGGCTCTGAAGCTGCCTGACCTGCTCCAATCTTAGCCATTTTTCATTTAACTGGGGATAAAACTACATTTAAAGGCCACTTTCTGCAACTGAAAGCAAGTGAGAAAGCACTTGGCATGACATTCATCTGCCTCAGGTGTAGGGAGTGAGGCAGAGCTGTGTGGGAGCAGGACTGAAGGGAGTTGGGCTGAAGGAGCCTTCCCATGTCCACATGTTTACTGCATCCAACTCTCCCCTGGCTCCAGCACGTCATCCCAGGAAGAGGTGAAGCAGGAGAGTTGCATAAAGCTGGGGAAAGGTTTGAATCAGCAGCTTCCCCTACACAGGAAAATGTCCCCGTGGCTTTGCTGCTGCACCATGGCTGTGTAAGGCACGAGTCAGGAGGGTTGGCAGGTACTTTGTTGAATAAGACTTCATGGGAAATGTTTATAGCAGTGAGCCAAATCCCACAACCCCACTGAAATCAATGGCATTTTATGCCTGGTATGAAGAGGGTCAATATTTTTATGATGACGCCTTCACTGATATATTGTTTGCCTTAAAAAAATGGAATGAAAGTGATCATAAAACTCAGGTTATGCTTAAGTGTCCAGACACGTGAATAATGCAGTTCCTATATGACAATAAAAAGGATGGAAGGAAGATCTTTTAAATTCTTTATTGATGAATTTAATGTAGCAGCTAACACCAAGTCGATGACACAATGAAGGGACTGAAGTTGCCAGGTCCACATCTGCGATTTGGGCCAGTCCAATGCTTGAGGGTGATAATTTGGGTCATTAACAATTCTGCTGAGGCTGTGTAAAGAAGTGCCAATAAGATCATCCATGGCAAGGGGGTTGGAATTACGTGGTCTTTAAGGTCCCTTCAAGCCCAAACTGTCCTGTGATCACAGAGATCTCCAGGTTGCTTTCATGTAAAGCAGAGTTCCAGTGAGAGGAAACTGGAGAGAGTATTGATGACACTGAGATTAACAGGAATGTGCTTCCATATCACTGCCCCATACACAGCAATCCCAAACATCTCCTCCTTCATCCCACTGCCCAATGGTCCCAGCTTGCTTTGATCTTTCACATAAATCCCCAGTTCTTAGTGATGTATATTAAGGAATAGGTTTCTTTTTTTCTCTTTTTGGTCAGGAAAGCATGCACTGCTTTGTTTTTCTGTATATGCAGCTGGAAAAAACCCAAACCCACAGCTCCCCACCACCATGATCCCAGCATATCCTAAAGATTTTAAATAGACAAGACACATAAATGAGAATTCGAAACACGCTTGTAAAAACCTAATGCGTTTTTTAGCCATTCTCATGCTGTTTGAACACGGAAAGCTGGGCACACTCTGGCTACAGCTGACATCTCTCCTGCTATAACTCTGCTGGAGTTGAGATGAGCTACATCAGCAGACAATTTGGCCCATAATTTTTCTCGTGACCAGCAATTTAAAACAATCTCCGAAGGCAGTGTGTGTTTGACCACTGCTCCCTCTGCTCCCTCACTGTGGGCTGCTTGGAGCCTTGGCAGTAGAGCCCCTGGAGATGGATTTTGTCAAACCTTTGTCAAACCACCCAGACCACACTTCCCAAACAACTGACACCGAGAGAAAATCCACCCAAAGTTGCCTCTGCTGCAGAGACACTGCGTCCTCCCTCTTCTGTGGGTAAACTGAGCTATGGAGGGGACACCTGCACGTAAAAAATTCAGTAAAAACAATACAGATTTCAACCCCAAACCCCATATCCTGCTCATTGAAATAACTTTCTCCTTAAACTCAACCTTTTGCTTGTCTTTAAATGAGAAGGAAGCAAAAGCTGTGGTTTCAGCAGTCTTTCTGCTAGAATTGAAAACCCTGGAGCTTCTGGAGCTTCTTGTTGTGTTCATTAAAAGTTTGTTAAAATTAATGGGGAAAAATAAGAAAATAAAAATCATTACAAGAAGATTTTCATTTCAATATGTATAAACTCAAAGAGATTGATGAACTGATTTTGGGGTTTTTTCTGCACAAACTTTCTGTTAATGAAGTACTTTGTTGTTTATTTACGTTTACAAATACCCAAGGACAGCTTCCCAGCAGGGTTTATATTACTCCCTAGGAAGCAGAAAGCTTGTGGGTCTAGGGAAATACTTTTATTTAACATTTATACGAGACCACAGACCTGATTCACATGCAGAATTTTCCCCTCTAAGGTATTTCAGTGTATCCATAAGACTGATAGCAGAAAAAGTTGAACAGAAATGCAATTTTGCTGCAAAATAGTTAAAGGATAGTTTGAAAATGCAAAAAAAAATTATTTTAAGTTAAAATCCTCCAGGTATGTCATTTGTCCTCATGATAATGATATTTTGGGGCACTTTATTCTCTCCCATGGTCTTCAGAGTAAGGCTCGTACCTGCCTACTTCAAAGGAAATGTTGAAGCAATTTCTGTGACGCTGGTATTTTTCAGCTGATTTTTTTTTTTAATTTTTATTTTGATAGAAACCAACTACCACTTTGCAAATATTTTGATGGAAATTCCCTAGCAATTTCCCACAATTCAATGAACTCAATTAGATTCCTTGCACGGTCTAAATTCCGTGAAAACCAGCATCTGGAATCTGTATCCAGGAGACATATGCACACATTTTTGTTGGGTTTATTACATCTGGATCTTCCTTGGTCACGGCCCCTCTGATTTGTGCTGTTCCCACAGATGATTGAGCTTTATTACAATTTTGGATGCTCCTCCTATGGGGGTCCTGTGGCGTCCTGCAGACAACGAACCGGAGAGGTGCAGGGAAACAGGAGAAGGGGAAGGATGGATTTTGAGGAGCATCATTTCAGGTCCATGTCAGAATCCCGTGACCACTCAGCCCTAAAAAAGACTTTTGTCTCCCATTTCCCCATCCCTGGGCCACTGTTGTGAGCATCCATGTTAATTCCTAGCAGGTTGCCACGCCTTTTTCCAGCCTGTATTTGCTGATATTCCTGTGGCAAACGCGGAAACAGGAAATCAGATGCAGCTGCAGATCCTGGAAAATCTGAGCTGTTTCCAACAGGCTCCTTTTATTATCCCCACCACCTTATTTTTTGGCACCAAAAGCCAGCTAACCGTGAAATAGCTACTTCAGCCACAGGAAACTGAACACATCGCACTCTCTATTTCCCTCCCTCCGTGGTTCTAGTTCATGTTGAGTTTTGATGAGCCTTAGGGATATCTGTCCTTGGATGATCCAAAGTTTGTGAAATAACAATGAGATCCTCAAAGGAGTAGGAGGATAATGTTTGGTGAGGAAAACCAAGCAGGAGACAATATAAAGGAAAGTGGGGAAAAAAAGAGGAAATAGGAAAAGAGGGACAGGAAAAAAAAAACAAAGTAATGCAAAAATGAAAATAGGGAAGAGGCTAAAAGGACAGTAAAGTGAAGATGGAGGAGACAGCTTGGAGAAGATGAATAGGTGGGCTGAAGGAAGGCAAAGGAAGGGGAAAGCTGAGTAAGGAGGGATAAAAGAGCTCCAGAGCGATGGTTTGCAGGTGCATCTCAGCAGGTTGCCTCTGATGGGCTCTCTCAGGGACACAGCGTGGCACCTGGGCTAATTTATAGAGGAAATGAAAAGGAAATGGACTCGTTATAGTGAACACCATTAATTCACCTCTCCAGACTCCACTGTTGGAACAGAGAGCATCACACCTCTCAATTGTCATTTGTCTGTTCCATCCTTCTCTGTTGCCTGGTGGAAAGGACTTGTGAGCACAGACGCCCCCGAAAGGCTGCACAGCCACTAATTAGCATATATATTGTTTGTCCTGGTACAAATTTATAGCAAACAGCAATATTTTACACTCCAGTAAAGTTAATAAATGAGGATTTAGGCTATAAAAATTTCATGTTCTTTTGTGCAAAGGTCAATTATAAATAGTTAAGCTCAGATTCATCCAAAAACTCTGCGCTTCAGCAGGGGAAGAATAGAATGTGTTTTGGTCACTCTGGTTGCAGCTGGACAAATGCCTCTTTAACAGTGCCCGAGACACCTGTCTGCAACAGCCCGCTCAGCTGTAGGGTGGTTTTGGCTCTGAGGTGATGGATGTCCCATTTTAGAGGAAGAATATGCTCTGAAGTGTTGGAGGCACAGCAGGATCTCACTGGGCCAGGAGAGGGGAGAATTTAATGGTTGGAGTTGTCTTCTCTGGGCAGGGACGCCTTCCACCATCCCAGGTTGCTCCAAGCCCTGTCCAACCTGGCCTTGGACACCTCCAGGGATCCAGGGGCAGCCACAGCTTCTCTGGGCACCCTGTGCCAGGGCCTCACATCCTCACAGAGAAGAATTTCTTCCTAATATTGAATCTAAACCTCCTCTCTGTCAGTTGAACAGCATCCCTGCTTGTCCTGTCACTCCTCCATGCCCTATTCGCATTACGGGAACATGTAGGACCCACGTTTTACTCAACTCTATAAGTAAAGGAAGGAGAGGTGGCCTTGTTTTAAAGGGCATCATCTGCATATGACTGATGGAAGGAGATCTTGGTAGTTCTGTGCATTATTATTATTATTATTCCTTTATCACACAGTTGCAACAGTGAGACTGTGTCCTATTGTGTGAGGTCACATGTGAACGTGTCAAGATAGACATCACAAGGCTGGGGGTTTATAAGTTGTGGGATCAATGATATATGGATTTATCTTCTTTCTAGTGCAGGAGGAAAGGAAAAATATTGATCTTTCCTGCAATAGCCTACTTGAGAATGGAGGCATTAAATCAGAAGTGTTTTGAGGGATCCTGGGGAAGTTGGTCTGGGTGGAGATAATTCAGTTGCAGGACATTGGAGATTACAGGGTAGACCAGACTGAACAGAGGATTCAGGAGTTAAGTTACCAAAAAGAGACTGTGAACAAGAGCATCAGACTTTGACACCACAGGAGGCTGGGAATGGAGAGGGCTGGATCCCAGGTCACGGAGGAAGCAGTGTTAAGCAAACTGTCACCCAGCATTTTTCACCAGCCTTAACCTGGTAACCAGGCAACTGAGAGATGTGTGAGAAGCTCCCTGCATCACCCAGAGCCAAGGGATGTGTTTGGAAGGGAGGAGAAAGGGCTCAGGAGCTCTGCAGTTCGTGGCACCAGCAGCCCATCATCAGGGGCTGCCAGGCTGGTGACTCAGGGGCCACATGCAGGCTTTGTAGCGTAGATCAGGGGGAAGCAGGAAAGCGTGGAAATGTAATCAGCATAGATGGGGACTGTGGTGAAGAACCCAAGCTTTAGTTATTGCCATCACTATCCACCTCTGAGCCATTCCTGTGGTGGTCCCAAATGCAGTTTGTCACTTTGGTTTTACATTTCTCTCTCCAGGGCTATGCATCCCCTGTGTCCCTGTGGAGCTTCAGTCTCGCTATGGGTCATAATCAGGGACATGGATCACCCCTTCACTGCCCAGAGACCAAGTCAGCCTCCACCAACTCCAGCAAAGGGAAGGACAGCCATGGGACTACAGAGAACTTCCCCACTGCTGCAGGGGAGGATGGAGGAATAAATTTATTTAAAGAGGCCACTGATGTCCTGGGAGCAGCATGTCAGCAGCTGGGAGCAAGGAGCCCCCCTCAATGGAGTAATCTCCTATGGGAAATGGTTTGAAGCTCCTGTACAAGAAGAATTTTGGCAGGGAACAGAAAGCTGTGTGGAGGAGACCATACAAGGGATTTGGAGAAGGGGTAGGAAGAAAGGGGAGATACAACTTGCCACTGGTAGAGTTGTTAACACTCTGTGTACATCCAGAGAGAACTCAGCAGGCAAAACTTGGCTTTCCCACTCCCCCGCTTTTCACTGGGTGAACTTGGAAGTTGTCCCTGGGAACAGAGGGTGTGCAGAGTTACCAGCTCTCTGTGGGGAGGAGCTCCAGACACCGCAGATTCTGAAGGGGAATAATGATTAAGTTGGCTGAAATGAAACTATTGCCATCATAATAACCTGTGAGTTCATTTCCCTGCATTTCCACCTAATCCATTTTTTTCTGCTTGACATTAAAGGAGCTGTGCAGCAGCAGAGAACAAAAACAGGATTGGAAAGGAGAATCCATCTCCCAGGGTCAGCAGAAGCTGTTGGCTGCTAGTGCCAGGCTGGCTCAGCAAAGGTCACCCCAAATGGGCAGAACTGTGAGTTTTGCAAGAGGCTGGAAAGCAAAAAGAGGCCAGGCCTGAGCTGGGCTGCTCAGGGGCTTTCAGAGATGCCCTGTAAAGGGGAGGGATGCTGATGTCTGCACTTGGTCAGGAGGAGACAGAGCTCAGCAAGGAAGCCAAGGCAGCTGTGACTGTCACGTTGGCTTTGCTTCATTTACAGCACCTGTTAATTACACAAGGTTTGTGTGGGGAACAGCTGGTGAGGTCCCTCCCTCTGTCCTGCTTCTGCATGAGCTGGTCTGGTTGTGTTCTCAGCATGTCAGACCCAGGAGGTTCTTGTCCTTGTGTGTCCAGGCACCATTCTCACTGCGGCTCTAGTTATGTAACTTCCCAATTTTAAGTTAAACTATGAAACAATTTTGCAATTTCTTTTCAATTCAGACCTTAAAGTATGAAGGGAGAGGGGGGAAAGCATCTCTTCAGCTTGAACGTTTCCAGGACCCCTGTGTTTTTCAGCCAATTAATTTCTGATCCCTCTCCTCCAAACCTTCATCCTCCCTATTGCCCATAGGTGAAGATTTTTACCCTTTACACTTTCAGAATTACTTGAGTCAGAATGGAAAAAGCTTCTGAAGTTTAAGACACAGAACTTTTGTCACTTCCTCAAATCTGAGGGAGATCATGTTTGTTAGGCTGTGGTATGTTTGTGACTGGAGAGCTCACTTTCAGGAGGTGTTTACACAGATTATTTCAGATATAACTCCCTGGGTTTTTTTGATATTTATATAAAGTTTGGTGAAGACTTCAAATACAGCCTGGATCTCATTGTATAAGAGCAAAGGTGCACAAGGAAAAATGACAAATCTTGTGACAGCCCACACTTTCACAAGTTAGGAGAGGTCCTGCCAACCAAGAGTTCAAGCAAATGGAGCAGAAATAGGACTGCAAAAGTCCAGGAAAAATGGATATGGTGATATCCTGCATAAAGAAGAGACCTGTATTAGGGGGATTTACTGATCGAGAAGGAAGCAGCCACAGGAGGGTCCTTTTGTGAGACAAAGCCACTTTCAGTGGTCCCCAGTTTCAAATTATGTGTCTTTTAACTTAGCACTGATGGTGTGGGCCCAACACCTGCCCTGGTATTGCAGAAATCATCTGTTTTCCAAAATCCTGGGTGCTGGGCAGTGTGCTGCACAAGGACAGGGTGAGAGGCAGCAGCTCTGCTCCCCCCAAGGCAGGAGGAGATGTTAGAGGGCACACCCATCCCAGAGCACACCTACCTCTGCTGCTGCTATTTCCACCTTGGAAGTGGGGCTGCAGAAGGGCTTGGAGGAGCCCAAGGACTGTGAAAGGGGTGTCCTGTGATCCACATCACCTCCTGCAGCTCCAGCCGTGGTGGTATGGCTGGTTGATATACGTAGATTAATTGTCCACTCTCTCACCTGGATGTATTAACCCCTCAGGAGTTCAAAAACTCATATAGATTCAGAAATTTGGAAGCTCAGGCAGGTCTCATCAAAGCTTTCAATGTTATTTTCTCTGTGAGTCAGAGGTAGATTCCAAACACCCTCAGGAATTCACCTTTAATAAACACTTGTGGGGTGAGGGGGTGAAGAGCATCCAGCCAGGCCCCCGTTATTATATTTTCCCCTTGTTCAGCATCTCTCTCACTCAAATATCTCAGAGCCATAGGGGGTTGCTGGTGGTGATGGGGATCTTATTGCAATTAATTTCTCATCCAAATTAAAACCAGAGCATTGGGTTCACCTTGCTGTGCTGACTACTCAGTCAGCTCAGTCAGTGAGCTCTCCAGTCACAAACATACCACAGCCTAACAAACATGATCTCCCTCAGATTTGAGGAAGTGACAAAAGTTCTGTGTCTTAAACTTCAGAAGCTTTTTCCATTCTGACTCAAGTAATTCTGAAAGTGTAAAGGGTAAAAATCTTCACCTATGGGCAATAGGGGGGATGAAGGTTTGGAGCTTTTCGTGGAGCAGAGTAAGGCCAGCGGTCCTTGGCGGTGACAAAGCTGGGAGGTGGAAACTCACTGTGTCCCTTTCTGAGAAGATAAAGAACCACTGAGCTGTGGCAAAATTAAAGCTTGCCCTAATTCCCCCGCTGAAGCCCACAATCAAGCTTGGAAGCAACACAAACGCCTTCAGACCGGAGCCCAGTGAGGAAGTGACACAGCTGGAGAAGGCTGCAGCAGAACAAACCCTGGTGCCGTGTCACATGCCATGGGCACAGCTGTCCAGGTGCTGCAGCCAGGCTGGGCCCAGAGATGTAGGTCAAACCACTTTTCTCCTGGCAAAACCCATCCTGGGCGACCTGGATCTGCTCCAGGCGTCCCCCCAGGCTCTGCTGTGCCCCCCTGCATTAACAGCACCCAGCTCTCTGCCACAGCAACAGGGCCCTTTTGGCGGGTGACAGCGGCAGCTCAAGGCAGTTTCCTCACTGGAACAGGATTTGGCATCTCCAGGGGATGTGGAGGGGAGCCAGGCTGAGACAGCCCTGATCTGAGTCATGGAGTGACTTGCAGAATTCCTTTGGCTCAGTAGCTGAAGGGGTTTGGGCTGCTGTTCTCGGGTTTATTCCCGAATCTTCTGTCAGCACCAGCATCAGGAACAGAGCTGCAGCCAGCAGGAAGGAGTCGGTGCTGGGGCTGCTCTGCACTGCTGCTCAGAAATCTGCTTCCCTTTGAAACCCCTTCTCACATGGCAGTAGAGGCACGGGCTCCAGGGTTTATTTTATGTTTTGCTATTTTATTCTCACTCTTTCTTTCTTGTCCTCAAAAGGTGCTGCTCACAATGCAGAGGGAGGATCTATTTCTTAGTTTAAGAGGGAAAAATGTAAATGAGGAGCAATACTTGACAAAATAAACCTATAAGGGGAAATCTTCCAGCAGTTTTGCTTTTTATGTACACCCCCTGCTCTGATATTATTTTATAATCTAAAATACCGCCATGCAGTGATAAAATAATTAAATACAAATACATTATTACATCTTTGCCTGGCTTAATGATGAACACCTTGGCCAGGGTCACCTGCAAGGTAGAAGCAGCTGGTGGCCCTGTAGGCTCTTGTTCCCTGCTCGGAGTCTCTCCCCTCATTTCTCTCTGCTGCAGGGCCCATTTCCTTGGCCCAGAGCCATGAGCCTCCCAGTCGAGAGAGAAATTCGAGCATAGGAAGCAATTTATTGTCAAATAAAGACAACCTCTGACATCAGTTCCATATCTTGTTTTTATTGACCCATTTCACGCATCTGAAGTCAATTTTCAAAGCCTGTTAGGGGCAGGTGTGTTCTTCTGTCCTGGTTAAATGACCTCACTTTGCACGGCTCCAGGCACAACCAGGCAGCATCACCTGAGTCCAGGCTCAAATTCCTGGTGTCAGCTGCTGCATGGCTTGTCCCTGGAGCCCAGGAGCTGGACAGCCTTGGAGCCAGGCAGAGAAAAGCTGTGAGAGGCAAGCAGGAGGGGTAAGGACTGGAACTGACTTAAGAATAAAGGGTGACAGTAAGGGTACAGCAGGAGAACGGGATTTGCCATGTCAGACCAGGACAGAAAAAAGTGAGCCAGAAGAATAGGAGAATAAGATGGTGTTAACATAAAATTGTGCTGCAGGAGATAGCGTTGGAAGGAGAAAAGAGAGAAGGCAAAAAGAAGAAAATAAATGAAGAATTAGTCTGAGGAAGACAAAGAAGCAAGAAAAAGAATAGCAAAAAGGGTTTTTACTTCTTCCTTCTGAAGCTGCTGGGTCCAGTTTGTTACTTAACATTTTGGGGCTGTGATTTAGAGGCTTTTCTTTTTCACCCCCCACTATCCCAGGTTGCTCCAAACTCTGTCCAGCCTGGCCTTGGACACTTCCAGAGATGGGGCAGCCACAGCTTCTCTGGGCAAGCAGTGCCAGAGCCTCCCCACCCTCACAGGGAGGAATTTCTTCTTTTAGCAGAATTGGGTCTGTGGTTACACCCATTCCTGAGAGCTGGAAGCCAGCCAGGGTTGATCAGAGACTCCAACCTTCTCCTGCTTCCTCGCTTGAAATCACTACCTGCCACCTCAGGAACTGCTGAAATGTGTTCTCCACACCTCCTCTGAGCTCCCCACCCTCAGAAGCCTCCTTGGATTTCCAATTTAACTCCTCCAGGGAGAGTGTGCCTGAAAGGAAGAAGCATAAGCCTACTAAATGAATCTCTTAATCACTGTCATTTTAGTCCTAAAAAACCTAGCAAAAACAAAGATATAACTTCTGCAGACAAATGGAAGTCCAGCAGTGAATTTTCCCTTCTGATCACATCCCTCTGGAGAAATCTTTCTTGTTGAGATGATTTTTTTTACATATACAAAGCACATTTCCTTTGATATTTTCCAGATTCAGCAAGGTGAAAATGCTGGTCAAAGAAGGTTTATTTCTATGCAGAGAGAAAAGCAATGTGTGTCCAAGCTTTGAAGCCTTCTTCACTAAACATAACCACAGTGTTCTCAGGAGGAGCTGAGCCCAGGCTGTCTTGGTGGATCAGGCTTCAACCTGCTAGGACTGAGAGGACTTTGATGCTCCTGATGGTGTTAAAGTTGTCCCATGTTCCCAGCTGGTTAAAATTAGGGTGCACCCCATGTGAAATATCATAGTGAAATGCATCTGAATGAATAAAGTGTGATTAATTCTGCATGGTAAATGGTCATAACACACTCAGGGTGCATGAGGCAGAAGGAACCCACCTTTCTCCTCACCTTGAAGCTCACGGCATTTAACCATGTTCAAGTTTGGCCTGGTGATCCTGTGCCCCCCTGGCGAGTGAACTGCCTGTGGTGAATCCTGGATTTTGGGCAAACTGGCATAGATATTGTCTCCTTGCTGCTAATTGTCCTGAGGTAAATCTTGCTATGATGAAGTAGCTCTGCCTACAAAAAACAATAAAAAACAAAACAAACAAAAACCCCCAAAAAAACAACAAACAAACAAAACAAAACAAAAAAAAACCAAAAAAACCAAAAAAAAAAAAACCAAAAAAAAAAGAAGTGATTTGTGAAGGAAAGGCCGCAATGAAACAGCAGAGAGCTCAATAGTGCAGTAAGTTAATAGAAGAGGAAATGTAGGAACTGAAAGCTGAACATTCATCCATGCAGTGGGCTCCCCACACCAGGGGAATATACTCCCAGATTTGTGCAACAAAGGAATGCAAAGAAGCCCCAAAATCCTCTGCTTCCTCCCCCACTGGATTAAAATTGTGCATTCAGAAAGTGAGCCGGGATGGATTCCATGTAATAAATTCTGTTTGAAAGCTGGGAGGTTTGCAGCCAGCAGAGGAGGGAAGCTACAGGACAGCCTTCAGCAGGAGGAGTGGGTGGCAGGCAGCAGCCTGATGGGTTTTCTGATGAAGCTTGATCTGCTTTCGAGTGGGTGTTGCGTGGAGCAGTTGCCCAAGATAGCAGGGACTGGATGTGGTGGCCTTTGAGGGCTCTTTCCATCACGTGTTCCCTGAAACTGCAATGAAATCATGGGGTACAACAGACATAGTTCAATATCTTTTTTTGTTTCGTGGGACGTGCTTTAGTTCAAACCAGCTGAGAATAGCCCTAGTGTGGCCAAAGCCAAGGCTGGCAACCTTTGATCCTTGCCACGTGTGACAACACCTCAGCCCTCCCAGCCCTCACCTGGCTTCCTGATAATACCAAGGATGCCTTTATTCTGCAGGGCCTTTTTCTGTTGTAGAGATGTTAGCAATGGTCTATCTGGTGCCACATTCAAACAGATATTTCTCCCTTTGTCTGGCAATAAAAGATACCTTGAAAGAGCAAGGATGGTGGGGAGAGTGTCAGGTGGGGTCACGAGGCACAGGCATTCCACAAAAGGGAACAAAATAACAATGAGAAGATACCTCAAAACACTTGCCAGATATAGCAGCCTAATTAATACAACCATTGTTTGCTCAGTGGCTGAACCTCCTTTCCTGTGCTTGGAAATGACTGCTGCGGAATTAGAAGGAACTTGACTTTGTTTCTAAGCTTCAGCCCTAACAACCTGCTTTGATGGAGAAATGTGTGTGAAATCAGGTGGCTGATACTCAGCATGGGAACTCTGGGTTGTGTCAAAACCAACCAGCACAACATGAACATGGGATGCAGAGTACTAACAATGTAATGCCTATTTTATATATATCTATCTATATTTATATATATCTGTATCACAGAGGGATAGTATGCCCCCAGTCAAAGTGCTGGATGGACTACAAACAGAACAAAAAAGGCAACCTGCAGAACCTTACAATTCAACCAAGCTATGGCACAGAAAACATAATTCCACGAAAAAAATGTTTGGCAAATAAATGCAAAGGATTAATCCCTTGTAGGAGGATAACTCACAGAAAGGCAAAACGAGTTGAGTAAATTAGAGAGAATTTCTAAGCAAAATTAGCCTGATAAACCTGTGGCTAAAAGTTAATCAGTGCAGTGCTCAGCTTCAGCATCACTTCCCTCAGGGTGGTGCTGAGCACGGACAGTGACTCAGGGGGGATGCATCAGTCTGGACAAAAAAACTCTCCCAGCCCACTGCTCACCAGACCACAGCTGTCTCCACGTGCACCCACCCATTTCTGGTAGGAGAACCACACTGGCTTTGTAGAACCTGCTGTTAAGCTTTGTAAGACTTCCAGCTTTGCAGGGCTCTTTTCCCAGTCTCTGTGGTCAGCCAAAATGGCATCTGTTGTGCTGTTGTTTCTCTGGAGACCGTCAGAGATCTGCTGTGCATGCACTGCTGGTTGAAACTGGCAGTGCTGGATTCATCCCTGTGCATTTCAGGGTATAAAAAGAAGGATCTAGTTCGATAAGACCATAAAACAAATTTGTCCAAGCTGCACAGGAAAACAAGCCCAGCTGCACATTTTTGTGGGTTAATTTATCCTGCAGGCAGCAGCTCAAGGGTACAAACGTTCATGGTTTCTCTTGCTACCACGTAACACTGAAAAGCACCTCTGCATTTGACGTGGGATCAGAATCAAGGTGTCCCTTCACCTTCCCCTGTGAATCCCAGAATCCAACAATGGTTTGGGTTGGAAGAAACCTTAGAGAACATCTCATTCCCAGCCCCTGCCACAGGCAGGGACACCTTCCACTGTCCCAGGTTGCTCCAAGCCCCGTCCTTGACCAAGTGGCCTTGGACACTTCCAGGAATGGGGCAGCCACAGCTTCTCCGGGCACCCTGTGCCAGGGCTTCACCGGCCTCACAGGGGAGAATTTCTTCCCAATATCCAGTTTAACCTTCTGAAGGGGCAGGTTAGAATAGGGAACATGCCATGCTGGGGCTTTATGGTCCCTGACTATATCCTTGGAGGAGGGAGTGGTGTCCCTGGGCAGTCGTCCTGCTCCTGCCAGCACACACAGGAGCACATTTTCTGTGCATCCCTGTTGCTGCTGAGGAAAGACTTGAAGTGCTGTCTAAAACTGCACTTTTAAGAAACCTCAGCAGCTGCCCAAGGACAGGAGTTTGCTTAATTGCTGTATCAGTGCGTTCAAAGCTCCTCGCTATCTCACCATCGCCCCGGTGAAGCATGTATTATCCATTTGTCCTTGGAAGCAGCCGTCCCCCTGCGCAGCGATTACAGCACTCTTGTGCCACATGAACCATGCACAGCTCTTCTCCTCCTGCTCCCCCCAAAGATATCATCCCTCTGCCTTTCCCCCAGTTACGACAGAGCTCCTTCTGTTCAATTTATAACGTTTGCACTCGTTTGTTTTCCGTCAGACTGGCTTCAAGGCACTGCATCCGGTGACCTCTGGCAAAGGGGTGGGAATAGCACACACTTTTATCCTGGCACCAGGAAGCAGCAGTGACAAATGGGTTTACTTTTCTTCCTGACACTGGGGGGTCTGAGGAGGGAAAGGGGGTTTATTAGCCTGGACTTATGCATCTGAAATATGCTGTGTAAACTCTGCTCTGATGTTATTTAAAATATGCATTTGGCCTTGTCTCTTACTGCCTTGAAATGCAGTGAGTTTTGCCCAAATGGATGGAAGCTTCTGGTTGGAAATAAACTTGTTATCACGATATGCTGGGATTTTAAATTTTTATTTTATTTAACAGCTAAATATAAATGTTCAGTTGTGTATGGATGTATTCGGCTATGTTAGGGAAAGGAACAGCACATACATCCACACTTTCCAGCACAAAAATATCCAGCCATTTACCAGAGAAAAGAGATTAGGAGGTGTGCACAGCCACAAACATTTCTCCAAGCCTATGGGAACATTTTGGAAAGAAAGTACTGTTCCCACTTCTCTCCTTCTAAAGCGAGCAGAAGTAGCCCAGCAGATGGGGGATTCTGGGTGATTCTTGGCAGCAAAAAGTGATAATAGCAGTGAATTTGGTTTCACTGTGTTTTGCCAGTGCTGCCCTGCCCTCCAGCTCAACCCCCTCCATGGGCACATCCACCTTTGGGAGTGCCCAGCAGAGTGGCAGAGGAAATAAACCAGTGGAGATAACTTGTGTGGCATTCAAAATACTGACCGTCTCTGCACAGCCTGTAAGGTCTGCTGATAAAAGCACTAACAGGTGGGTCCTGTTGTCTTTGTTACACTCATCATGGATTTAAAAATCAAGGAAAGGTTATAGCACTTGAGGACTTTTCCTCACGAGCCTGCATAGCCATTTCCAAGAGGACACGTGTGTATGTGAATATTCATTTTCCACCCTGGCTGGGCTTCTTACTGTGGTTCTGAGGATGATCACAGTACCCATCTCAGCTTGGTGCACTATCACAACACCATTTTCAGCGTTCCCATGTTGCTGCTGTGTCCTGACCTCAAAGGGTCGAGCTCAATGCAGCCTCCTCAGAAAAACTCCATTTGCATTCCCTCCTCCACTCTCTTTTTTTCGTGGCTGATGTTATCTCCTGTTATCTTAATTACATGCTTTAAGGGTGCCTGCTGCACAGATCATTGATGGAGTTTGATGTTTGTTAATATCAAGTTGCATTATGAAAATCTGGTACATTAAGAGCTTGGTGTCTTTCCAAATTATTCTGAAGATATAAAAAAAACCCTAATAAGCAACCCACTTTTACTAATACAGACTAGTAAGTTGGGAAGGCAGAGGGTGAGTTTGGGAACATGTTTATTTGAAGGGTTTTAAGAAAATTATTTAAAGAGCCCTTGCACAAAACATGCTGTTCAAGGTCAGGATTTAGTGTCAGAATTTGGGTTAGTGCTGCTGGGGACAGCAGACAGCAATTTGTGGTCAGATCAAGTCAACCTTCCCACTTGTATTTAATTTTCCCAAAACAGCAATTTGTCTTTAAATATGAACACTTTTCTAAATCAGATACAGATGGTTGTTTGTATCAAATGAATGCTGTTTTATCACTTTAAAAGCTTTTGTTCTTAGTCAAGTGAAGGCAGTGGGCAGCACTCCCTTGTTTTTGAAAGAAGAGCATATGCTTTTTAATTTGAAATGTAGCACTAATAGCATTATCCACAGGGGTATAGGCTGTGCTATTGTGGATTGTGGATAATGCATTTATGCTCAAATATCCCTTATTCCCTCCTGAGTGAAAGAATTTAACAGCATATTGTATTATCATGCCATGGAGAATATAGTTTACTCCAAGAGTGAATTTTTTGACAGTATTAACTCTTCTTATAAGTCTGTGTTGAAAAAAAACCTCAACCCATCATGAACAACGAAAAAACCCTGTTGAGGGGAGATCTGGAGATAAGGCAGACAAGAACTGTCAGGCACATCCTTCTTTTGCCTTTCTCAGTCCCTGCTCCCTTCTCACCAGAAGTTGGTGCTTGTGCTACAACGGTGCCACGCTGGGGGATGCAGCGGAATGGGGAGAAAAGGGCTTGGGATACACAAACTCAGCCCATTTGTGACTTTCTGTGGCAAACTCCTTTTCCCCAGGGCCGGAACACAAATGGTTTAATAACCCAGAATGCTGTGCTCTTTGCTCCAGCAAAGTTGACTCTCAGCATTCAGCCTCACTCACAGGTATCTCCCACAACCTCCTGGGAAAACGCTGAACAAACAGAGATCGCGGCTTGGACGCCCAGGGCTGGCCTTGCATTGTTTGCTTTTTATTACAAGGCTTATCTTGCTGTGTCATATGGTTAAAAACTGGAGCCTTGCCTCCAAGATAGCAGTGGGAAGGCAAGAAAAGCTTTGTGCGCATTTGTCTTCAGGTCAGTTTTACAAATGAATGTACTGATGCAGCCCTCAACAAAAATGCATGGGAGAAACTATGAGCAAGAGAGAGCAGGAGCAAGTCCTAACTTTGTTACCATCATGTGGTTTTCTGGAAATGAAAAATCTGGACACTGCTCTCGTGCTCTCTCACCAGAGGACTGGCTGTGCTCCAGTATTTGTGTGAAGTGCTGGACTGGATCCTTCCACTCAGAGACAGGGAGTGTAGCCACAGCCCAGCTGGAGGGACGTTTGGAAAACAAAACCAGCTCATGCACCCTGTTCCCACCTGCCCCAGGATCTTGGGATGTCCTAGTTAAGTCAGGGACATCAAGCCAAACCTGTTGGAACCATCAACATAGAAGGAGGTGACAAAGGATGAGAAGCTCTACGGAATGAAGGCACCACGGGGTGCAATGTACAGGTGGGGCAGCAAAAGAGACAGAAGAGATTCTTGAAATCGAGCTTGACACTGAGTGCCCACCTACTGCTTTGTAGGAGGAAGCACAGAAGGAATTCCTGCTGTCTCCCAGGAGGATTCAGCTTGAACCTGAGCTGCCTGCCTGTTGGGCATCAGTTACCTCAGACCTGGTTAGGACAAGACAGGAGGTCCATCCTGCAGCTCCACATGCAGGGCACAGAGCAGCAGTGCTCTGGTGTCCATCACAGTGCTCATTGTGAAGTACAGAAATATCTGGGTCTTCTTCAGCTGAGGGAGGATTAATTTTACCCATTTTTAGTCCTGTAAAATTTTAAATTTCTAAGTAAGTGATCTAGCCCTCTTGTACAGGCTGTGAGGAGAAAGGGAGGAATCTCCAGAGCATGAGTCACCTCTTCTAATGTACAGTGTCTGAAGTGGGTGGGTTGAGTCATTCTCCAAAGGTAACAGTCTCTTCCTGGCTTAAATGACTAGTTACAACTGCAAGCCTGACTTCACGGTGGCAGAAGTTAGCCATCTTCAGTGTCACCAGCATTTTTCTCAAGTTATTTTCACAATCTGGAGAAAGGTGAGAAGGCTTCCTTCTCAGTTGATGGCACTTCATAGGACCATTTTGTGCTTTCTCCTGGAATCTGCACATCTTTGTCCTTTGGAAATGGTGCTGAAACGGTTTGCTCAAGTTTCATGGAGTCAGAGAAATTAAAGGCTGTTGGAAACAGAATGTCACTTGACCCATCCCCAATCCACAGGCAGAAAACTGCAGTTCAGTTTTGTTATTCTTAATATTTCCTTCTTTCAACAATATCTTCCAACAGTCAGTAAGAAAATTTCAGTTGTTTTCAATGGGCTTTGATCCAAGCCTGCAGAGAGAGCAATAGAGGAAATTCAGCTGCAGAGGCAAATCAACAGAGGGGAAAGGTAACGGCATGAGAGAGCTAAAAGACGTAATTGTGAGATGAGGGGAGGAAGGGGAACAAAGAGAGGTGCTTTAAAGCCTGAGCAGAGGAGGAACACAGAGGCAGAGCTCAGTGGAGAGGAGATCTGGGCACGGAGAGAGGGACAAACTCATACCCTTGAAACACGCGTCTCTCCGCCACTGCAGCATTACTTCAATTTGAAAATGCCTAACTGCTCTTCAGTTTAATCATTGCTGCACTTTTGGGTATAAGATGAATAATTAAGCCTGGGAGTAGAATACAGCAAGTGTTAATAGGGCGGAAGGTACTGCAAAGTCCTTATAAAAAGCTGTGCTTGCAGCACGAAGTGGCTGCTGTTCTCTGCGTCCCCAACCACAGAGTGAGGAGCAGGAAAAGTACTAAATTAAATGAAGTGCATCTGTATCCATTCTGCTGGACTCTTTTCCCCCTGCGTTTGATACTATTTCTTGCTAAATAATATCCTGTCTCCAGCAAAGGCTGAACAGTGTAATTCTAAATTGTCCCTCCAAATCCAAGCGGGACAGACATCCTGCATAGCCCTTCCTTGCACGCCTGCCCCTGAGGGCTCCGACAGGCACAGCCTTCTCCCTTCTGCAACTCAAGGTCTAAAGAAACTCTCCGGTGCTTTAAAGAGATAATTCAGTCTGAAGTGGCAGTGTTGTGGAATTCATCCTCTGTGAGGAGCTTAAGATTTCTTCGTGTTGCTGTCAGAAGATGAACACGAAGAAGTAAATGCCACTTCACAGCATGAGAGGCAACAATTAAACAAGGTCTGAGAAGACCTCTAGGACGCTTGAGCAGGGAGGTTGGGCCAGGTGACTCCGCTGTGATCCCTTCCAACCTGACCCATTCTGTGAAGACATTGGGCCATGCACACAGCAAGAGAAGGCAGAGCCAGAAAAAGCTGTACCTGGAATAAAGTACAGCCATGTACAAAGCAGTGATTGTGGTTTGCTGCTCTCTCTGCTCTCCCCTCCATCTGGAGTGCCTCCCTTTCCCTTAGCACCCTCTTCCTCAGACCAACAAAGCAGCAGCTCAGAGGACAGCAGTTCATATCTGAATCGCCCAAAACACACCCGGGGACAGTGTGCAGGGAGTGTTGTTCACTCCTCTGGGAGGTCAGACCAGTGACAAACCAAAAACAAACACAGTGCTCCTCTTTCAGATTTTCCTTTTCCACACACACCCAATTAAACAGAGCTGTGTACATTAATCAAATTAGGTGGGGAGGAAGAAAGACAGATTGTTATTTTAAATCCTTGGAAGATGTTTGGGAATGAGAGGTCATAAAAGTAAAGAGGGAGGTCAATAAATAGAAAGGAGAAAATTATTTTTACCCATTGCAGATAAGGTATTTTTAGAGCAATCACCTGAAAGCTCCCTGAACTACACAGAGTGATAAGCACAGCTCAAATTGGCAGCTGCAGCCTGGCTCAGACCCACCTTCCCTGGCTTCTTTAAAGTGAATTTTCAGAGTAATTAATTTTTCCTTTCCTTTTTTCTCCCACCTCCAGTCCTTCCTGCTCTCACTCAGGCACCTCAGAAAGTCTGGTGCTTGTATGGACATTTGAGGAGATCTCCAGTTGTTGCTAAGTAGGTATTTTTCCTCCTCTTTGATTTGCTTTTCATCCTGTTCTTTTTTTTTTTTGGTCTCCTTTCTCCTTCACAGGAGGTGGAAGGATGACGAGCCGAGCTTCCCCAGGCCAGCGTGTTGGAACAGAGAGCAGAGGCTGACTGCCCTGGGGCCAGGAGAACGCACCTTTGGCTGGAACATCCCGGGCAGGGGTGGCACACGTGGAGCAGGAGCAGTGACTGTCAGAGCCCTGTGCCACCAACCTCCAGGCTGGAGGCAGCAGACCCAGGCAGAGCTGCTCAAGGGGCCTGGGTGTGTTTGCCAGTGCTGGGAGAGGGGGACATCACTGGGGTTTTAATGTTCTTTTTGCACGCTCTCCCACACAGCTTCACCCAGTTATCCATGGCACACCTTGTCAGCAAGGAGATGGGATCAATACCATCGTTTTTCACAGTCTGGACAACAGTCCAGGCAAATTTAGGTGTAGGAAAACAGCTTTGGATCAGGATAAATTTAGGACAGGCCTCACATGGACGTTCCCCTCTAATGCTACAGAAAAAAAAGCCTGGGATGCCCTGACTCTACTGTGTATAAAACACTTTTTTTGCCTCTCTACTCTTCTAGAAAGGGCCAGATCTCCAAAATAATTCAGCATAAACCACAGTGTGCTGTAACATGTAAGCTGTGAATTTAAAACAGATATTTTCAAAGGTAAGGGAAGATGTCCCAGTGTCTTCCTCAACCTGAATTAGCATTTTACCTGCCAGGCTGCCAAGCTTTTGGATGTGTCAATATGTTGACATGTTGCCATAGTTTGGGGAAAACAATTGTTTTTGAGCCATCTTCCCATCTGCTGTGTGAATTTGATTGTCTTCTTGCACCTGGCTGGCCACTTCACTGAGAGCCATGGTGCCTCTGCCCTCATGGTTTTCCAGAGTAACGGCAAGGAAAAGGAATTTTCTCTCTTTCAGGGATCAAAGCAAAGCACAGAACATGCCAAAAGAGAAATATTTGACTTTGAAATGTGAAAAAAAGAAGAGGAAGAGCAGCATCATGGGAATGAACATCTCGGGGTGTCCTGCAGTCTGGATGTACATTTGTATTGCAAAGATAGGAGCTGGGGATGTGGTGTGTAAAGATGTGGGTTTTACAAGAAAATAGAATCAGTTAGGAGACCTCTGGGAAATCACAGAATGTGTGTACACTTTATGGTTGGTATAAAATTAAATGCTTTTTTTTTTTTCTCCTTCAAGATATTGATCCTTGTTCTTTTATTATTATTTATTATTATCATTTCTTCTTTTTTTCTCTCTCCTTTGATTATCCATGTCCTGGACTTTCTGGTCCTATGTTTGAATTGGGCCTACTTAGGGGAAACAGGCTGATAACTCTCATCTCTTCTCTCTTATGCTCTGAATAATTATAGGTGTCCCAGGAAATCTGGCCTTCGGTAGAAATTTTGTGAAGGTTTTGAAAGATTTTCTTAGAAAACACTTGGATCCTGCACAATTATCAGTTCTGAAAGGTGCTTTGCCCACCCCCTCCAGTGGAAGGGCTATTGATCATCTCACAAAGGCAAGGCAGGAACTCACAGAGAGAAGAGTTGAGGTTTGGTTGCCTGTTCAACATCAATGATAAAATTGCATCTAATGTTCACCTCATTCACCTTAACTCCAGTGGTCTGCACTAATTAAGGTGGAGCAAGCAGTGCTGGTTAATAAAGAACACTGTAATTCAGCTTGTGCTGGGCAGTGATTGCGACAAGAGGAAAAACTCAATAACTGATTTAAAAGATGGGCTTTGATTACCAGAAATATCTGGGGCTTTTGTTCCCTGATTGCAGAGCACACACTGCAAAACCCTGCCACCATCAATGGCTCTAATGTGAGGCTCCAAATACCTTCTCTACCTTTCAAGTTGGGCTGCAACTCGTCGAGTTGTGCTTTAAAATATTGTAGATGATCCTCACGATTCTGTCTTCTATTTTGGAAAAGCGCTCTTCTGTTGGGCCATATGTGCCACCATCCTGCTCCCAGGTCCTATACCCAGAGCCATCACATCCCACACAGCAGCCAGCTCCTTTTGGAGCAGCTACCTTGTTCCCTCCAAGTTCCACACTGCTGTAGTTTAGAGGAAATTTTGCTCCTAGATCTATTTTGGATATCCATATGTCTGCCAGGTTTGGTTCTCTCTATCCAGGACAGTTCTTCCCCTCTGTCAGAACAGACTGTGCTCCTTCCTTCCCACCACAACCAGCCATCCCCGAGACATGTCCTCTGCGCTGTGCCAGCAGGGCTGGGACACAACCCTGCTACCTCCACTGCTCTGAGGCGAAAAAATGCACACACAAAATCATTTTCTAGAGCAGTGGAAGCCCAAGGGCAAGAGCCAAATCAGCTGTGGTGTGATGTATTGCCCTCGTGGCTAATTCCATCTCTGGAGCATTAGCCACGGCAATGTGTTATGGAGACCAGCTTTTGCAGACGGCCTGATCATCAGGGTGGGAGTTGGAAATATATAAAGCAACCCCACGGGGTTTTCACCCCCTCTGCCTGTCTGGAGCAGCACATTCCAGCTGTGTAGACAGGAGACAGAGCAATCAAAAAGCACTCCTTCCCCCGAAGCCTCTCAGGAGCACTAAGAAAGGTCTCCATGTACTCAGCGAGGCCAAGTTTTCACAGCCCATTAGCCCAGATGGGATGAACTTCACTTCTCATAACCAGCTCTGC
The DNA here is from genome assembly GCA_013399195.1 of Dicrurus megarhynchus. NCBI lineage: Eukaryota > Metazoa > Chordata > Aves > Passeriformes > Dicruridae > Dicrurus > Dicrurus megarhynchus. Next base: position 716,472 of record VXAD01007406.1, read on the forward strand.
TGACAGAGCTGACCAATTCATTTTTCCCCAGCTGAACAGTTTTCTCCTACAGAAATGCAAATTCAGCAAAATATCATTTTTGTTGACATTTGTAATGGGAAATTATTGAAACACTTCATTTCCAGTTTAGCATTTGGCTGGTTCTGTCTCATCTGCTGTGAAGTAATCAAAACCCAGCAGAGAAGCCCTTGCCTCTTAAATCATTCACCAAAGTTTCCCTTCAAGAAGCCTGTCCTGAGATTCCTGAGATGAAATATGATGGGAGGTTGCCTTTTACCCAAAACTTTGAGAATTCTGCTTTCCATTTAACTTTAGAACTTCCCGTCTCGGAATGGAACTATTGTTCCAGAAAGCTGCATTTCTAGGGAGAAAATGTGCCTTGCAGCAGCTGAATCACAGAAAGGATGGTTTGACTCAAGGCTTTTAAAGAATTAACAGTTGCCACAACAGGACTCCCTCTCATGCAGCCAAGGCGGTGCAGAGAGGAGTTGGTACAGGGAGTCCTGCGTGGTTCAGGCTTTTTATAGTGACAGATTTCTTTGCATAATGTATTTTGGGTGAAGCTTCAGGTTTATTTTGTACTTATCTGATGACAGAAAAGTATATGTTAAGTCATTTAAAGAAAAAAAAAGGGAAAGAAAGGTTTCTTAATCAGCTTATTACAGCCTTCCATGTCTAATAAAGCACTTATATGGCAGTAAACGTGGAATCCTACAGGAGTTTGCCGTAAAGTGACAGATTCAGGTCAGAGCTGTTCATGAGCAGCCAGATTGATTTGTGATGCATAACGGTGGGAGAAACGGTATTATTGTTTTACAGGAGAGCACAGAAAGTTAGAATATGCCAGGGCCATTAGAACAGCTGGGTACCCTGGTCTGAAATACCTTGCCTCTGGCCAATGCCTGATATTTCAAATAAATTGGAGCTATTCCACAACTGGTGAATAAAGTAGTCACACAGTAGATGTGGTTTTGGCTCCCTAGCTCCCTTCACCCTGGCAACAAACCCTAAACGTCCCTGTTAACTCTTGCTCCTGTAGGAACAGATTTTGAACACCACAGACATGGGGTGGGTACAACCAGAGCTGTCTGCAAGAGATCAATTTTTAGATTTCCCTTCCTTTCCCTCTGTCATTGCCTAACTCTGTGACCATGGGCAACTCTTTCAACATCTACTTCTGCCCTCTTTCTTGTTTTAAACAAATCCTTTTTAGCACATGAGTTTGTCCTGTCTGTGTCATCTGGTTGGCTTTTATGTTATTTCTTGTTCTGAATTTGTTGGCCTTTATTTTTATTAACTGGATCCTGTAATAAATGTACGAGTAATGCTGACCTGAGGGAAATGCTGCTCACTCTATAAAGATATCAGAGAGGTATAAAAACACTTCCTGAATGGAATTATACTGAAATGGTAAAAGCAATGGCTCCTGTCCAACATTTACAGGGGCAGCAAAAAACCACCCTAAAAAACAGATGAAGGACTGGTCCACCTTTATGGGACTGACCCTTGAAAACCCGCTGGGAACTTCAGGTGGTGCTACATGCATCTTCCTCTTAATTAGTGCTCTTCTGAGAGACTTTGTGACACCAGATCTCCTTTTTCTTACCTCTCAGTAAAGTGCCAGCTCCTCTGGGGTCTTGGTGTGCAACTGAGGTCCCTCAGTGCTACATCAGATGGATTAATTCTCATTAAGAAATGACGCAATCAGTGCTCATTTGGACACATGCTGTGCCCCTCACTGGCTGCTGGGTGCACTGTGATTTTCATCTTGGGCTGAAAGGCTCTGTGCACTTTCCATCACAGCTGCCCAGGCTCACCTCACCCAACCAGCTGCTGAGATGAACAAAGTAATTCAGGCTGGCAAGTTGGGTTTTGATCTTGGGACTCCTGGGCCTTTACAGCCCTGAGATCTGGGATTCTCCCTGCACATTACCAGTTATTGAGAACTCTGAATTCCAGCCAAAATAATATATGGGCATTATCTTAACTCAGAGGGGTTTGAACAGTCCCTTTGACTTTCATGCATCTGCCACACACATTCAGACCCTCAGTGTTGCATCCCATTGTGCTCAGCACCCTGCAGGACTGAGCCCTTCACTAATCCTCCTAAATCCAAGTCTATTGACTTTCAAAGCAACCCGCCAGGGTTTCTTATCTACATTTCCTGAACAAGCTGCTTGCTTAAGCTGAGCTTTTTTGCATTAGTCTTCAACCAGAGTTGATTTTGAGCAATGAACATGATTAGATTTTCATATCAAGAGGGAATGGAAGTCTGGAGATAGTTCACAAGTATCCTGGAGTGAGGCAGGAGTGATCTACCTTAATTGAGTAGCTTGTAAAAACACAAAAGGTCAGAATTAGTGTCTAAATCCAACTCAGGCAATATCCAGGTTTTTCTTTCTCATCCTGGAATGAATCTTAACAGAACCCTGAGTCTAACTGTCTTAGGGAAGTTTGAAAGCCAGATCTCAACCCTTAGATGCCTGACATTTCTAGAATATGATCCTGTCACCACATGGCAGAGTAAGATTCAGTCCTAAACTACAGCACAGCCCCACAAAGAGGGAGATGCTGAATGAGGTCAAGGAGCCTGCTCCAGAAAACAGGCTGAAATAAGGATTGCTTCATCTCCAGGAAATTTCTGTTATGGGGGTCACTTTACCCCAAAATCAGGTGAAGACTGTTTTTTCAGGCTGGACCTGAGCATTTGGGATGTCAGAAGTCTGAAACAAAACCCACATCGTGGCAGCACAGCCTTGTACATCTTTCTCAAGGTCACTGTCACTGCCTGTGTGAGTGGGGCAGTCAGACACCAGGAACTGGCTGTGGAAATAAGGCACACCTGGAATAACCATTCCCCCACTGACATTCTCCTCATCTTCCTACAAAGGTCAGGCTTAGGGTTGAGACTCCAGAGAGACTCTGGTACAGTTCTGTGCAGGCTTTGCCAGAGCAAGTCACTCTTTGTGCATTCTGGACTTCTTTTTCCCACCTATAAAATCAGAGTAGTCCTAAACTGACCATGTCTGTGTAAGTGGCAACCTTGTATTAATTCAGTGTCTGCCCAGGAACAAACACACTGAGGCTTGGATTGTCACTGAGACCTCAAAATGTAGATTAATAGATAAATTAATAGATGTCTGTTAATAAGTTAAAAGATCAATAATACACACATATCAAAACTTAACAAAACCCTGCATGTAGAAACACAGAAGGTGTAATTGTGTTTCTGTCCTGCTGATGTCACATTCAGTCTCTTGGCTCCCTCACTTGAATTCAGCAGCACCATAATCCAGGTGTTCTTTCCTCTACTCCTGGCAGCAGCTTTGAGAACTCCTGTCCTTCAGCTCCCCTTGGCACACCCTGCTTGAGGAAATGTGTGAGCATCTTGGAAAATCACCCCAGCTGAACTTCTCTTTCCTATTTAGACAAATCTATGTTCTAGACAACATGACTGACAGTATTAAAACACAGGGCTAACTCAGAGTCTCAAAAAGTAATACCCACCCCACATTTGTCAGTCAAGAAATCTTGAGTTTAAACTATCCTTTTATACCTAAAATTTCAGCCAAAATTATTCAGTTGGACATTTTCTACTGGAAGCTGCTGTGTAGTTAAAAATTAAGGTATCTCACAGCCATTTATCACTGGCAAAAACATCCCTAATATTCAAATTAGTTGGTGTGCTTTTCCCATTCCATTTTTCTTTTTTTGCTCAGTTTGATTTAGTTGACCTTTTCAGCATTAAAATATTATTTTAAGCTGTGCTTGCATGATGTGTGTTATATATAATGTCTAATGGGCTGGCTTTGTTCCTCACTGAGCCAAAGCTGAAACGAGGAGGTGATGAGAGACAAGATGGGCTGGGGGAGTGAAAGGAGTCCTCCCTGAGCACTGAGGTCAGTAATCCAATTTCTTTTGTGCCTGCCTGTATCTCTTCAGGGGTCACCTCACCAGATCTCGCTCCTCCACAGATTCTGCTGCCGTGGTGATTTTTTCCAGCAATACCTTTTGTAGCTCTCCTGGGGAGGAACCCGTGGTCTGGTTTTTTAAGGTCTCTACTCAAGGTCAAATTTCCTTCTTGGCTTAAAAGCAAGTGCTGGAGGTCAACAGGAACCACCTGGAGATTGCTCTGCTCTACAGATAAATGCTCAGGATGGGTATACAAAGATGGGTAGCAGTACCTGGGGCTGTTCCTGAAGATGTCTTTAATATCCAAGGAGCAGAGACTTGGATAATTTGCCTTTTTTTTCTTGTTACACTGAAGGAAGGTTTGGTTGAACAATGTATTTGTACAAAGCACCTATCTTGTGCCAGTTAAAAATTCAGGAGGAAGGACTGAAGTGTCCAACAAGGCTTTTATATAGTATTTTAGTCCTCACTGATTTCCATATTTATTTAATTCACAGATGAGTAATAATTCTGGTGACATTAGGAGAAGATTTAGATAAAAGTAAAGAAACTGTGAGGGTGAGATAATTGATATGTAGATTCTTGGACAAGAAGTCTATAATCTGACTGGCTCCAACAGGGTTAATCTATGATTTCAAATTTTCCAAGGTAGAAAGAACATGGAAGTGTCGCCCCCATGACCTCCTTACGCCCTGCCTGCTGTGTCTCCCTTCAGCCTCTCCCCAACACACACACCACAGCCCATCCTCCTGTGTCTCTGCTCTCAGACCTGCAGCGCCTCCTCCTTGTGCTGTTTCTTCCTTTCAATGAGGGTAAATTCCTCAAGGAAAGTGCTTTAGGAGACAGAGCACAGAGCTGGGTTTGGCACCCAGCGTGTCTCCTGCAGCACTGGGACTGAGCAGCCAGGCTGGGGATCTTGCTACACCCTTGTGCAGGAGGCACCATCTGCCAAATGTCCTCCTGAGCCGTGTTTTAGCAAGTGGGCTAAAGAGCTAAAAAGAACATCCCATCCATGGCAGCTGAAGTCCATCACAGCTTGCTTACAGGATTCTGGCTCCAAAGGGAGGCTGGGCAAGTGGCCAAGAAGCCTCTCTTATTTGCCCATGTTTCTCTTTGGGGAAAGAGATTCCCAGTTTAGCATGGCCTGAGACGGCTTTAGGGAGCAGGATGGCTTTAGGGAGCATTGGAGTTCCCTCACCCCAGGTGCAGCCCACCCAAGAAAATGCAAACTCCATTAATCTAATTTGCCAGGGCCTTGGGGCTGGTCTTGATTTCTTTGAGGTCACTGGCATAAGCCTTGTCAGCTCAAAAAGCAACAGATCTCTTGTGTTCTTTTATGCAAGGGCAGCCAGGCTTCCGGGGAAGGGGAAGGGGCAAGAAAAAGGGGAAATTTTCTTCATCCTTTATTTATTCCTCTGCTTTCTGCCCTTGTTGTCCCCTCCCCTTTCTTGTCCACCTACTACTCATCCCTCCAAGAGGACATTTCTGCTCCAGAATGTGTTTGTTCCTGGAGCTGGGCAGGGGGGTCACTGGGCCTGACTGGGGGGTCTCTGGGGATGTGCCCTTTGCCTCTGAGGAGGCCAAATCTGCTGAGGTTCAGATTCTTCCTGACAATTCCGTGTGATAGCTAATTAATGGCCTCCCCACGTTTCCGTGGCAACTCCACTCTGTGCTCTTAGCCCTGATCCAAATGGACATTCTGCACACTCCTGAAGCCATGGCATCAGCATGTTAACAAGACTTGCTGACGTCTTTTGCTTTCTGCCACACCGGCTGGTGAGTCTAAATTTGAATAATTTAAAAAGAGCAGATTTCTTGGGAAGCTCCCAATGCATTTCTGTCATGTGACTGGAGGAAAACGGTCCCAGAAGTCTTCTGCATCTGAAGGGAAGCAGGACTCTGCAGTACCTTCTGCTTTTTCCATGCTTTGGCTTTGGGACACCTGGCATTGGCTTTTCATTTTTTTCTCTGGGTTATTTGGAAGCTCCAGCTTTCATGTAGTCCCTAATTTAATGACAGCAAGGGACAAGTATCTGCCCTGAATTGGTAGGAGAATCTCTCTATTAGCTGAGCTGGACAATCTGATGAATTGCTCCCTGACTCCTTCTTGTGCCGAGGAAGGAAGATGGGCTTTGTTCTCATACAGTCAGACAATGCTTACTCTGATTTTAGAGTATGAACATCCCTTTTATCATTAAACTCTACAACAATACCCACTGATCAGGCAGGTTAGTGGGTCGAGTTTTATGGTGAAAGTGTTCTCCTGGCCTCACCTAATTCTGCTCTGTTAATTACCCTCCATTCCAGTCACTGTCTCGTCAAACACATTTTTATGACCATCATTTCCTCAGGAGCCCTTCAACCCCACTGTAGCACTGGCGTGGCCTCTCTGGGGGACCTGAACTGCTTTCTCTTGCTGAGAGAGATGTCGGATGCCTCCACATCTCCTATTGCCTGCAGAACAAATTCCCTAAACCAAACCTGGGGGATGTTTCTGGATCTGGCTGTCGCAGACTGCCCCTTACCTGGGGAAGGGCTTTTGGGACTGAGCAGTGGAAGCAGAGCATGTGCCCTGTTTAATTTATTTCCTAGCATCAAAAGCATCACCCAGGCCACATTTGATTGGCTTGTTTGGGTGTTTTTCCATTTTCTCAGTGACATTTTGAGCCCAAAATGGTGGTTGAGCTGCCAAATAGCTTCATCTACCCTACCTTGAAGGACATGGGAGTTTATTCTCGGCATTTTTGCCGCATTCCTTCACAAAATTTCATGTAACCACGCTGGAACGTGGCTCCACTTTGTGGTGTGGATGTGCCATCGTATTCAGGTGCACCACCTGGTACTACCAAGGTGAGTTCCATATGCTGAACACGTCTATGCCAAAACTCCTTCCCTCTTCCTGCACTGTTTCCCTACGCTCCAGCTTCCCCCTTCCCAGCCATGATGGGAATGTTACCTCACGTGCCTCTCTCAGCTCCACACCATCCACTTGGTTCTGGATGGGCCAGCCAGGATTTAATCTTGTGCTGGCACCCAAAACCTTGCTTAAGGTTTATGGAGTTGCCCTCGTTGCTGAAGGCAGTAAATGCTGGGGGCTGCTCATCCCAAGGCACCACTAAAGATACATGAGGGCAATTGATTTGATCCCTACCAGTTCCACAAACACCAGGCGAGATTTAGGTAATGTGCTGCTAGTAACCCATGAGATCTGAGATTTAATTGCAGCTTCTTTGTCTTCTACTCACTAGACCTGGATTCTTATCTCAAAGGAAAGGAATTTATCGAATTAATTTCACTCTGTGTTGGCACGGTCACTATTCCCAGCCATGAGCAAATCCCATCATTGCATGCAGGCTGCAGCTCAGGCTGCTCAGAAGCAGCAGTCAGTATTTTTAGAGCTATAACCATAGTTCTTTCCAGTGTCAGCTCTTTGGGTCATACATGTAATTTAAACAGTACATTTCTATTCCCTGCTTAGATGGATGTAACTGTCAGGAACATTATTTCTACTGATAATTACAAATTTGACATTCATTTCCCATGAATACTCTCTACTATTTGCTTAAAACTCACCTCCATGCATACGATTGCTGCCAAATGTTCTCTTATCAGAAAGCTGAGGCAGAAATGTCACATCTATAAAGAACACTCTTGGAATGGTGGGGTCTAATATGATTTTCTGCTACACAAAGCAAAGACCAAGCAAATGAAAAACAAACACTGGGAAAAATGGGCAACCTGAGGCCTCTTGTGTGGGCTGCCCAGGGGAGAGAGAGATCTTGATACAAGGTAGAGAAAAAAAGCTACTACTAAAGGAAATGTCCCTAAAAACATCTTTGCTGTTTAATTCACCCAGCTCTTCTTCCAATACCCATTCTTCAATAGACAGACCTTTTTGACTAATCCCCCTTTTTGGAGTTTTACTGATTACTGAAATTGCTTCTCTTATGCCCCCAATTGGTAGCTCAGCAGGAGAGTTCAGTGAATGTACATTTTCCTTAAGGCACCCAGTTCCTTCTCAGGAAATTTGGATGAGATCAACCTAAGTCGTACGAATTAAACCTGAAGCCAGCCTTAATTGCCCAAGTCCCTGGTGTCACATGACAAACACCACAACGCATTCAGGCCTTTCCAGAACTGATGTTACTCTTAGAATCTCAGCCAAAGTCTTCAAATAAAGTCAAAATTCCTACAAGACTATTTTGAGCTCTGTTGAATCAACATGTTAAATCTTGAGCCAAACCTGAATCTTGGTCTTTGGATCAGGACTGTGCCCCTTGCTCAGACCTGTTTTCCCCAGGATGCTCCTCCAGCTCTGGAAGCCATCAGGATCAAAGATTTATTTCTCCCTTTCTGGAGGGCAGGAATTCCAATCTCTCACTAGCACTTCTCAATCAACTTTAACTAAAAAAAAAGCAGTGAAATTAAGACAAACACCTCACTACTCACCTCCCACAGTGTTCAGGCTTCATCACCCAGCTCAGCTGATCCTAAATTCACACACTCCATTCAACATCCTATTTTTTGTTTAATTCCAAACACATGTCCACACACATTCCAAAAAATTTTACCCACCTTTTGGTTATTTTAGTATTTTTTTGATAACTCAATTCTTTTTAATTTGGCTTTATCCTTGCAAACTCAGGGTAGGTTTGGTTGTTGTGCTCTTCCCTCCCACCCCTCCCTTTTACTAATTTTGCATATATTTTCATAAAATGTTCTCATATATTTGCTGTATTTTTTTTTTTTGTGGACAAAGTGTAAGTGAGACAAGGATATTATTCACAGCCACAGAAACATAAGAAAGTAAAAAGGATTTTTTCCTTTCCCAATGAACAAAAATGACCTATGTACCCTTCAGTGTCTCCAGGTTTCCTTGGAAATGTATTCCCTCGCATTGTGCTTTAGTTTTTGTGGTGATGAGGGTTACCCAGCACTACTGGAAAACCCAGCACCTGAGGCAGAAAGACAAACTCAGCTTTGCCTTTATGATTTTGGCTTTCTCTGCTTTAGGGACTATGTAGAAGGGCCTTAAAGATGAGTGAGTGAAGATTTACAGGTGCTGCTCCTCCTCTGGCACCACTGAAGGCAACACCAGCCCAATGCAGGGCACAAACTGCAGGTCAGCTGAACAACCCAACAAATCCCATTTTCCAGCATCTGCTGAGCCTCTGCCTCTGGTGAAACGTCTTCCAAGATGGAAATCCCAAAGTGAGGCCACCTGAGCCCTTCACCCACCCTCCACCTCTTCTGTGTGGTCTCACCAAGGAGGCATCAGTTTTACTCCCCAATGGCTGCCATCCCCTCCTGTCCTCCAGCAAAGCTCAGCACAGGCTGTGGGAATAACTCAATATAAAGCTGGCATAAATCTCAACAGAAGAAATATCTTTTATCTTTAACCATTTACTCCCACTATAGGAATAATGGTAGCTCTTTTACATTTACATATAACTCTTGTTTGTTTGCTTTGATTTTTTTTTTTTTTTATGTCTTTGTCTTGGCACCTGCATAGCAGAAAACTTGACAGTTCAGTACAGAAGTTTGCCCCTCTCTCTGCTTCTCCCTTTATTTCCTCTGCTGCCCCTGAGGACTCGCAAGCAACACCCCCAAGGTCAAGAGAGAGTATGGTGTTACCCTTTTATGACGGATTATAGAAATAACAAACATGCCTGACAGTTTTATACAGCTGCTAGAACGGGTTTAGTTTTCAACAAATGAAGAATTTCCTCTTTTTTTTTCCTCTTTTGTATATTAATTACATTTTACAAATCTTATTTTTCCCCTTTTCTTTTCTTTCCTTTCCCCCCACTTTTCCTTCTTCCTTTTTACTTTTTTTCCTCTTTTTTTTTTGTATTTTTTTTGGGTTTTTTTTTTGTTTTTGTTTGTTTGTTTTGTTCGGTTTTATTTTTTTTTTATACAGCAAAAAGATCGATCACCAAGGTGTCCATTGCTAAGTCCAGGGTTAGCAGAGTTTGGCTGTCATCTGGTCAGACTGTTTGAGGATCTCGGTGTTGTACAGGTCCAGTGCGTGGTTCACTCGGATGATCTCGCTGTTGGTGAGCTTCAGGCGGTGCTTGAGCATACAAGAGAACAGATCCAGCTGGGGCTTCCCCGGGGCCACTGGAGGCGCCAGGCGGTTGATTCGGTCCCGAATATCCAGCAATAAGAGCATGACGGAGGAGGAGGAGTAGAACTGCCCGCCCTGCGTGTAGGACTGGTTGACCTGCTGCACCGCGCTGCGCAGGAGGTCGGCGTTGAAGCGCAGGCTGTAGCCGTAGACCTGCACGTCTGAGATCTTGATGTAGAACTGGCGCTTGGTGGGGTCGGAAAGGTCCACGGGCCCTTGGCCAGTCTCGTTGCGCAGGAGGGAGGGCAGCCGAGTCCGGCTGCGTAGGTAGATGTGGACGGTCTCAAAAAAGGTTTTCCACCGGTTGCCCAGCAGCAGGGTCCAGTTGTAGCACTGGCTGTTTTGGAGGCGGATTTTCTCCCAGCGCGGGTAGCCATACTCCCCGAAAGGCATGTTCCAGCCCTCTGAGTGGCTCCCGCTGAACGGGTTGACGTAGACAAAGAACATGGGGTCTAGGCTGCTGTTGCGCATCTGGCAGATGCGCATGGAGATCCCGATCACCATGTGGATGAAGTCCATCCGGTTCTTGTTGCTCTTCAAGGTGAGGGACATGCGCTTGCGCCACCGCGGGTCGAAGAAGGTATCCAGGCGGATCTCGTTGCTGATGAAAGTGGTGTGCACATACAGGCGAGAGTCCATCTTCTGCAGCAGGTACTTCAGCTCCAGGTCCTGGAAGTCCAAGTCCGTCTCAAAGCTGATGAACTGCTCGCTCCGCTCAGAGTCCACGTTCTGGGGCTCGCAGCGGCCTCGGTAAAGCTTATAGCCCTTGTTGCACGAGCCGCAGAGGGAGATGTTGGCCAGGCTGCACATGGCACAGCTGTTGTTGCCCCCGATGATGCAGGGGATGGGGCGCTGGCACAGACTGGTGCCGCCATGGCAAACGCAGCTCCGCTGGCTTTCCAGAAAGGTTCCCCAGAACCCGTTCTCATTGCAGTAGAGCAGGGACTGGACTCGGGTAAGCCATTCCTGTATCGTCCTGCAGGTGGGGAGAAGGAAGAATTAGCACTGTAAGGCCTCACAGGGACTTGGTGTTGGCATCTTGCTGGAGCTACAGTGTTTTCAGGGATATTTCCGAGGCAGAGCTCTCGGAACATCGATGCCCTGCCGAGGCATCTGGGAGCTATTCCAGTCTATTTCTAGACTGAATCTTTCATCTGCTGTTTACTCCTTTGGTGATGAGCAAAAGCCTTCTAAGAAATAGCTACCAGTTAGAAATGCTCATCCGATCTCTCTCTCTTCACTCTGCTCTAGGAGCCGAGACAGGCAGGGTGTCCTGCCAAGGATCCCAGCAGTGCTACAGTGACATGGGAATGGAGCTGATAAAGCCATGCCAGAGGCTGTGGGGCTATCAGACATCACAAGCGTAGCAGAACTCCCAGGCTAGCAGGAGAAAACTGCTCTTCAGGTCATTGGCAATTGGCCCCACCTTCTAAAAGACAGACACATAACAGGATAAGGCAAAGCAAGCAGCAACTTCTGCTTATGGTGCAGAGATCAGAACAGCAGAAAAGAGGGTGGAAGCCAGGATGCACAGAGACAAACTGCTAAAACTATTCCTCCTTAAACAAACCCAAAAGACTGCTGCTAATTAACCACCTCTTGCAGTCTCTCCCTTAAAATCAGCCCCACTCTCCCACCCCTGAGCCCCACCACTCCCACAGCTGCTGTATCAGCACCTTCAACCTCCCATCCTGCAGCCCTGGAACGACTCCTAGAAAATGACACTGCAACCCACATTCATTTTTTGCTCAACTCACTCACCACGTTGCCTTGTTTCCCCCTTTTCCCCCTTCCCACTGCCCCAGGAAAGCTGGGCACAGCGACTCCTTTCTCAGCAGCCCTCAGCAGAACTCCCTGTGCAGCCGCTGCTCCCTCCCCTCCGCCTTCCCCCTGGCTAATGAATACTTCATTGTCTCCTCTGGGCAAAAAGTTCTTGGTAGTGCTGCAGCGAGAGGACTGGCTAATGACAAATTAGGATTCAGCCCCTGTAGAACGGGAGGAGTGATTATGGACAGAGGCTCTCAGAGCTGGATTAGTGAAATTCATGGCACCTGCATCGCCTGACCTCCGAATAATCATTAAGCTGTAGGCTGTATCAAAGAAGGCATTAAATGATACAGCAGCAGAGAACAGCAAGATGGTTAGGGGGAGGGAGAGAGTGGAGGGATGAGAGTGTAAAACAGAGGAAAGCACTGGAAGGAAAGAAATAATGAAGGAGCAGAAGCAGAAAAGTTGGTAAAGAAAGAGAGGAAAATGTGCAGGTAAAAGGAAAAATGAGAGAGAAACACAGTGGGCAGGAGTAACAGGGGTGGAGAAAGGGAAAAACAGTAACACCAACAACTGAAAGAGAATGGGTAGGAATGAAATGCAGGAAGAAAAGGAGTGAAAAGAAAGGGAAAAAAAGACTGGGTGAGGAAAAAAGGAAGGGCATTAAAAGAAAAATTCTGAAGTGTTGGATGTGGGAACAGACAGTTTTCACATTCTTCCTGTGGTACAGGGCTGCCAGGGTCTCTGTCCCCTGTTCCCAGCCAAGAGGAGCTCTTCTGCTGGTGGAAAGGACAAGGTTGGCTGGGGAGCTTGGGAGCAAGGCAGTGACCTCCATAAATATCTGCTGTAGAGAGAGACAGTGACAGCCCGGGTCCCTCAAAAAAGTGCGCAGGGCTCCTCCTGATTCCTGGGACAGCTCTGCCTCAGAGGGGAGGGGACAGCACAGCACAGTGTGGCTGCAAAACACAGCCACGAGCTGACAGCAACAAGAATTTCCAAACCATCCCAGGAGGCTGAGGCTGCCTTCTGCTCACAGGTGAATTTTTGCTCACTTTTCAGAAATACAAATATGTTTTCACCCATCTGAAGCCTTGTGCTTCCTGTTTGGAAAGACAGTCAAATTCACCTGGATTTGTGCAGTGCTGGATTGATGCTTTACACAGGTTTTAGGTGTTGATAATGCCCCTGAGTTCCTGGGCCAAGGACTGCCAGGCCGTAGCAGGGGACACAGTATAAACTAGAGTCAGGTAACCACATTCTGTCCATTTTGGGTGTGTTCCATCTCAGGAAAAAATCACTGGATAGTCCTGTCCTTCTTTATACTAACAGCCAGCAGAACAAAATGGGAAAGAAACCTCAGCTGGTATCTTGCAATGGACCCCAGTAAATTTCCTGTTCCCCAGATGAACTTTGTGGAGGAAGGATGGGAAGTTGTTTTTTGTTGTGCGTGTGTATGTCTTAGCTTTCAGCAAAGACACCAGTAGGACTAAAAAAAACCAAGAAGAAAATGAAACAGGAGACTACCCACCATCTGCTGATGGCAGCAATAAAGGATGTAATTAAATGAAAATACAGAATCCAGGGCAGAGCTGGGCATCGACTACAAACACGACAATGTGAAGTGTGAGAGAGTGAGAGAGAAGAAAAGTGGTATAAATTACCTCATTTTTTCTTGCAACTGGGACAGGTTAAGAATTTACACGGGACCAGCCAAAGCCCTTCAGCTGACAGAAGGCAACTTTTAAAAACACACCCCTCTGATGGCTCAGGCTCACAGCACTGTACCTAAGAGGTGTCAGAGCAGGAGGATGCTGGGAAGAGCCACTGTTTAACAGCTAAAAACCAGTATCAGAGTAGCCATTGATTTTCATTTAAAATTTTTCCTAGGGAGGTGGTGAGAGTCCCCACCCCTGGAGATGTCCAAGGAATGCCTGGATGTGGCACTCACTGCTCTGGTCTGGGTGACAAGATGGGGATCAAGCACAAGTTGGACTCACTGACCTTGGAGGTCGTTTCCAACCTCAATGATTCCATGATTCTAAAGTGAAAATAAATATGACATGCAGGTCAAGCTCTGAGTGAGAATTACTTTGCAGTGTTTTCTGACTATTGCTCACTGGACACGTGGTTCCCTGGCAATGCTGGGAACAGGGAGCCAGACAGATTTTTCTTTTTATTTGCAAGGAAAAAAGGCAGGGACTTAAAAAGTTTTCCTTTGCAAACTCACCTTTCACTTTCCAACCAGCGCTAGCCGCTCTGGGGGTACTTTTGGGTTTTCTGTACAGAACAGTGAAGTAAAAAATGCTATTTTTATTCTCAGCAGCTGTGAGATGTATTCTGGCTGGAGGCCAGAACATGTATAACCCCTCTCTCCATTGGATGTTATTTCTATTTTACATTCAGTGTTTTAAAATAAAGCTACAGGTGATCATTCAACATCGAAGCTTTATTAACTGAGGAGTGGTCTCCTTTTTAAACCAAGAGACTTGGCCTCTGTTTTAAACCTGTAAACTTTCCTGGGTTTTGACAAAAGAAGTACAGACCAAATATACCTCTGTCTGTCTGTCTGTCTGTCTATCTATCTATATCTTTATCTATATATTTATATATAAACTGTCTCCTTAGCCATTGCAAAGGGTCATGGAGAATCAGCCTAATTGCCAGAATGCCTACTCTTCCTTTCTTATCTTCCTTTTGGAAACACCACCTCTTCCTTTCCCTGAGGACAATCAACAGCAATCTCATTTCTTTTTTTTTACACTGCCTTTGAATGTATAATGCAGGCTTACAATTATGTGTATTAAAGAGAGAGAGGCTTGCTCTTAATAGAACCTTGCCATCCTTTCGAAGCCACTGGTATGCTTGATAAGCCTCTGTCACTCTGTACCGCAACAATTAGAAAATGAGAGTATTTCCCAGCTCTGTGAGGAGAAAGATGGGTTGCACCTCTTCCACTACAGAGTTCCTACCACGCTGCTCCCCTGCCTAGCTGCAGATGCAGAATGACAAACAAGAAAAGAAATGATAATACGCCTGCTGATGTTGACTTAAACAAATCAAGCACATCAGTCAGTTAAAAACCCAGCTGCCATCATCCATTCCATCCTCCTTCCCCCAGATTTCATTGTAGCAGTTAGAGGCTCCCTTTCTGCTTGGCTGGGTTTTTAAAAGAGATGAGAAATACTGGAGACATATTTGTCTAAATGTTTTGGAGCAACGTGGTTGGATGGAGATTTCCTCACTGCTGCTTCACTTTGCTGTCGTTGTTGTTGTGGCACAACTAAAAATTCCACATTGGACGTGCCTGTGGCTCCTCCAGCATCAGCCTGGTCAGAACAGCTCAGCTAGTTGGCAGGGATGGGCCAGGTTTAGGAAGCTCTCCAAAGACTTTATTTCATAATCTCCTACATTTAATAGATATTTCTCCTCATCCCTAGTAAGTCCATCAAGTCTTTCTCCTGAAACATGAGATTTCTTGGTAATTAAAGAGGTGTTAAGCCCTGGAAGAGTTTTCTGAGCTGCACCGGCATGAAATGAAAAGTCAGCGTGTTCAGCAGCCAGGGAGCTGGATGAGAGCAGTAGACAGCAGTCAATCTGTCAATTTTTCTCTTGAAACTGAATATTTAGGTAACAAAGGAAGTGGACAGTTTCTCTTCAAATATTAACTTGGCCTGGCGCTTCCAAGAGAAGCATGGAAGAAAAGGTGCTCAGACTCATTTTTTTCCCTAAGATTTTCAGTATTGCTTCATTCCAGACAATGTAGAAAGGCACAGCAAGAGATGTTTATTAAAATCCAGAAATGCAAGTCTCCAAAAATGACTTGAAGCAAACTCAGCTACAGGTTAGAGCTGAAAGGAGCCAGCAGGAGGGGATTATTAGATATCAATAGTAGCTGTAGCAGTAATGGAAAATCTGCTCTCTCCACCTGTAATAACCTTGCAATGGTTCTGCTCAGTGAGGTTTTACAGGTTCACTCTGCCTCTCACAGCAGAAATGTGATGTATTCCAAGTGAAACTAAAGCTTCTCTTTCACTCTGGAGATATTGAAGAGCACAATCCAAAAATGGGCTGAAGCACCTTGTGCTCCACGTGTCCCTTTTAACAGCAAGTGGAGGCTGAAAGTTTGGCTGTGGATCTTGAGGGAAAACCACAAAAAAGCAGCTTAGTCTGCAGAACAGACTAAACATATTCCTGCAGAACTTAAAGAATAAGTGATGCCCTTGCCCTGGGTAGGTAAAACCACACAGAAGGGATGTGAGTGTAGTCAGGAATGTGACAAAAGTTATCTCCACCTCCAGGAATTTCAATCCACTCCCAGATTTTACCCTTTCCCCCAAACATCCATGCCAACACCACCTACACCCAAACACAGCCCGTTGGGATTAGGTCCAAATCCAAGCTCAGCTCCACCAGCCCTCCAGCCCAGCCCCCCTGTGCCCGAGGAAGGATGGAGGTACCTTTCCCTAGGCAGCTGGTGGTTAGGATTGTGCCGACACCGGACACTGAGGCCAAAGAGTTTGCGGGCAGTGCGCTGGATCTTCTGGCGCTGGGCTTCCAGCGAGCTCTGCAGCAGCTTGTAGCGGTTCTGCAGGTCCCAGTCATTCCCCCAGTGCTGGTGGATGCTCCCAATGGTCAGGAAGTGGTTGCTAGGTAGCCTTTTCATGAAGGATTTAAACTCATCTGGAACACACACAAGAAATGGGGAGAAATATGGAGGTTTCGGAGCCGTAATGAAGTTACAAAGCTTTTCATTAGCTGGGCGGAGAAAGAGCAATGATGGACGAGGCCAACAGCTCTGCCAGAGGAAGGTGATGTCCATTAACTCACTGTTCTGTCACTCTGCCCCGGGAAGCCACTAATTCCATGGCTGTTGCTGCTCCCATATAGGAAAAAAAAACCCTACAGTGAATATCAAGGTGAAACAACACAGTTAAAGTGTACAGGGTGGAGAAAAAAAAAGAGAGAAATTCCTTGGAGCATGAGGTTATAGTCTAAGGGTTATAAACAAAAAGCTGGGAGTTGTAATCATTGTCAGTTAAACAGTTCTCATTTACATTGTTTTTCAGATGCTCCTGAAATGCTGTTTGTTGTTGAAGGCAAAGCATTTGGCTGTGTCATTAAAAAAAAAGGGGGAAAAAACAAAGCTTTAAAAATTCCCCAGAGGAAAGGTTTGGATGCTGTTAAAATGTCCTGCTTTTGCATTTTTTAAGAAGAGCATTCTGATTCTTTCCTCTCATTTAACTCCATTTGAAGTTAAATGACTTGCATTTTGTAATGAGGAAAATAAAATAAAATAGTTTGCAGAGCTCAGGTGAGAACAAAAGGTGTCAATTTTAGCTAAAGGGAACAAATCCAATTGATTGAAAAATATATTGTTCAATGTTGCTGTTTGTTGTGTTTGCTGTTTTTTGATCACTTTATTTCCATATTATTTTGTTTGATAATGAAAAAAAACCCACCGTTATGCAGGGTTTGTTTGAGGGTTTTTTTTCATCACAATCAGAAATTCTGGTACTGTTTCTGTTTATGATCACCCCTTCCTTCCTGCCTGAGAAGGGTGGTTTGCTCAGACTCTGATTACCAGGCTGGGACATCCTCAGATGGGAAAAAAACAGATGGTTCCAACTTTCTCAGGGAAAAATAACTCAATTTTTGATGGTAGAAAACCATATTTGACAGAGTGAGACCTTGAGAAATGCAATGAGTGGGACAATAAGAACTCCATAAAATGCAATAACGACAAGAGCAATGTTTTGTTCCAGGAGAGAAAAGCCCCACGTGTCAGCACCGGCTTGGGCACAACCAGCTGAGGAAGGTCCTGGGGGCTGAGGTGGGTCAACACTCTGTTCTCACTGGAAAAAAATGTCATACTGGGCTGAATCCAGCTGGTTGGGGAAGTTGATATTCCCCTTTTCTTGGCACTACTGAGGCTGCACCCACCTAAAAGGGATGAACAGAGGGAGGGCAGAGCTGAGTGACACCAAGATGCTCCAGGGCCTGAGCACAAGTTCTGCAAAGTCAGGTGTGGGGAGCTGCACTGGTTTCATTTGGTAAAGAGGAGGCCAAGGGATAATTAATTACAGCTCAAAAGGTACTCACATTTATGAACAAAACTCCTCTTTTTAGAGACAGTTGCTATAACAAGGAGCAATACACAGTTTGCAGCTTGAGAAATTAAAATGATTTACTGAAAAATTTCGTCACTTGGAGGTAATGCAGTGCTGGAACATGATCAGAGATGCATAAAAATCTCTCATTTTAGACTCTGCTAGACAAAACCATGGCTGACCTGACCTAGTGCTGGCTATGGTCCTGCTTCTAGAGGGAGGCTGGACTAGACCCCTGCCATAAACTTCTCAAACAAGACAACAAGAAGTACAGTCATCTTTTCCTGTACATTATCTACATTATTTCTGATCCTTTCCCAATCCTTCTTTTTTTTTTTTAATTCCTTCAACCTATTTTCAGAAGGAAAAGAGGACAAAAGCAAAGGAAAAAAAAGTCAGAAAAGGAGAGCTTATATTTTCAAATAAAAAGAAATAATCCACAGAATTAGTGGAGAAAATCAGACCAGATAATTTACATCCTATAGTAGAAAGTTAAAGATATTTGCATAACAGATTTCCTATTATTCATCAACTTGCAGTTCATGCTTAGCTGCCCAACAAAGGATATCTGTACATTAGTCAGTCCCATCCTGACATGGATGGTAAATGGATGTTCACATCCCACTCATCACATGGTGTAACTGAGCTCCTCATAAAAATAATCATCATCACTGCACCACCAACATCCATGGGACATCTGCTTGTCTCCTTCCTCCCCCAAAGAGATAACTAAGAGATTCTTTTTTGAAGTCATCTCTCTGATTTTCACTCTGTTTTCAATACTGCTTCCAGTGCCCTTCTCCTCCCCAAACCCGACTCTGTGCTTTTCCGTGGGCCTCTGGAAGTCCCATCATGTATAATTGCTTCTGTTGACCATGCTGATTACTCCGGGTACCTTTCAGCAGTAAAAGCCTTGCATTTGCTTCCCGCCCCTTATAAATCAATTTCCTCAAAAGCCTGTTTGTGCAGGAGCCCGGGCTCTTTTCCCTCTGATGATGAATGTGCTACATTTTTCATCGAGACGGGCAAGGCAGGAATTTCAGTGCAGTGTGTACGTTTTGCTACCGCAGTGCAATGCTGGGGGAAAAACAAATGAGCAGCAAATCTGGCAAAATAAAAGCTGGATGGGGTTGTTTAAAATTAGGGTGATGAAGGAAAAAAGTACTTTAAAACCAACATAGTTTCTTCATTATTTATATTTATTTATAACTCTGCCTGGAAACCAATGGTATGGATGGGGATATTCATTATTTCTCGGAATAGTTCATTTTCGACCCTAAGAATTTCCAATTAATTAAAAGTCTGTTTGCATTTATTGTTATTTTATTCCTCTGCACAGAAAACCTTGCTGATGGCTGGGACTGTACCTCCTGTGATGCAGCTTGGCCCCTCTTTCTGCCGAGTCACCCCATGCCTAAGGCAGTCCCATGGCAATGACTCAGCATCACGAATGGCACCACAGGGAATTGACAGGTCAGACATCTCTTTCACAGATGAAGTTTTCCTTTTGCCAGTGTTAAAAAGAAAAAAAAAAATCCCATTGACATCAGAAAGCAATAGTCTTGAAAAAACCAATCAAACTAACAAATAAAACTCCACTCAATGACTTAATTAAAAGTTGGGGTTTTTTTAATGCACAATCACAGAATTTTTTGACCAGCCATTCTAAAATGCCAAGAATAAGGCAGCGTTATTTTTCTCAATTTACACACAAGCAGGGAAGCACAGGGCTAAAAAAACTCCTGAGCTGATTCAAAGCAGCTTCAGTTCACTGCAGCCTCCTTGACTTTGAAGATACTATTCCAAATCACACCAACTCTTGATTCACCCTGCATGATTTTTTCAGATTAACAGAGGATCCAACACAGACCAGAAGCAGAATACAAATGTTTTAGGCTCTCAGTAGCTTCCTGTGCAAAATGGTATTTGCTTTCAGAGCACTCCTGTGCCTTTCAGTCCACTTTATTGGAAAAGCCTTCAGATGTCATCAGAGATTTCTCCTCTGCTGTTCATAATGAAGAAAATCCTCTAGTTATTGGGAATATTTATTAAAACAAAGAAGCAAAACACTAATACTGCAGTCTTTTGTGATAGCAACTTCCATCTCAAAGGATAAGTTCACGCATGATGCATCAAAGTGATGAATCAGATGCAGCATCTTTAGACATAAAGATAATCACTCCATCTAGCCCTGAAAAGCCTCCAGCCCTGGGTGGAATATGGCAGAAATTGCACTGCAATATGTCACTTTAACATGGCAAATGAAAAACACCTTCCCAAATTCAAATCTCAAGGGGAGGGAGCCTGAATATAATTACCTACCCCAGCCTGTGCTTGGATCGAGTGCAGCAAGGACAGAATGTGACAGGGACAGAGACTGTGGGACTGGAACTCCCCTCTCCACAGGGCTCCCACCTTCTCAGTGCCTGTCAGGGTTAGATCCCCTGGGAAGAGAAGGGGTTGAATGAGACCAGCCTGTGGCTCTTGAGCACCTTATGTGAAGATCCTGTGCCAGAACTAACAACTGGGAACACACAACCAGTGGCAGAGCTGTGCTGGCAGGCACTGCCAGCAATCCTTGTGTAGCGCTGAGCTGGCAAAAGCTCCTGAAATGCACATTTCTGGTTTACCCTGGTGTTACCCACCCCATCCATGAGCCCATAGAAACTCACAGAAAATATCTGACCTCGTTAGCTGGTGACCTGCTCCTCGAACTGCCCTGCCCTGTGGCTCCCCAAGGTACATGGGGGGAGCTGGTCAAGATGGTCATTAGCCTCAGGCCATTAACTCCCACTCTGACTGCTCAGCTGAGCCCCAAGGTGACAGCGTGAGTGGGACATAAGGATCTGTGCAGCAGCAGAAACACCAGCAGGGGCCACATGCTGAAGTATGAAGAAAGTCCTCAACAACCCTTCAAGGAAACATCAGGGGCTACTGCATTTCAGCTTTTAAAGGGATTATGGTGACCTTCAATATGAAGAAAGAAAGAAAACTTCTGGAGAAGAATTCTTGAATTTAGCTAGATGGTCCTTTTCTCACGGTTTTCCTTCCTGACATGGAGATCTGGACAGTTGTGACAACAATCATTGAAGAAAATGTGTTGGAAAGGAGCTGGAAAGATGAGAGTCAACACAAGGACAAGTTCCTGATGAAGTTCTGCTTGGTGCCTGTGTGGTTTCAGGGCAGGCAGGCCACTTGCTAAAGGACAGAATTCACTGAAAGTGTTGCTCCTTCCTACCTCAAGCCCTCAAGAGTGTGTATCCCAGGAGTACAACACACCTACCACGGGTAAACTACTCCCACTACCAGCGTCAACATGGAACAAACTCTGCTGACACCCCCAGCCTCACCTGGGGAGAAAGTAGAAAAGAGAAATGTTCCCAGCAGCAGACATTGCCCTGCAGGAGAGAGGAGTCATTTTCCCTTCTTCTCCCTGCCTCAGAGGAGGTATCATCTGGCCTGTGTGTTCTTCTCCCTCTGAACTGCTTTCACCAAAGCAGAATAAATCATTCATGCAAATCTGAAAAGCAATTTCTCCATCATTCATATTATGGAAGTTTCTCCATAGAATGATTAAAAGAGAGATTTGGAGATGGTTTGGTATGAAAAATCAGATTTTTAACCAAACATACACTTCCATGGAAAATATCCCTGTACACATAATTCCATGTGTGGTGTGTGTTCCTGTCTGTGTGTTTAATAGAGGGAAAAAGGGTACTCCCTCAAGTCAAAGATCCTGGGCTTGGGTTCAATATCCTCTACTTTTCAGCCAAACTAGAGCATTATACTGAGGGAATAGAAGATTTTTACCTGATACAATCTGCCATGAATTAAAAAAGTGAGTTTTGCTCAGTTACCTGAATTCTCCAGATCTTTATAGGCTTCTGTCCAGGTCTTGGCCATGTTTGCCAGGGTGTACTCCATGATCTGGATGTCGGTGATGGGGCAGTTGCACTGCGGGAACTCCTCAGAGCACTGGCAGCCGCACTGGCTGTCCCGGCAGATGTACTCGCCCTCCCCATTGCACATGATGTAACTCAAGGCAGACTGGACAAACTTCTCTTGTAAATATTGTGGGAAGATGATCTGGAGACCTGGAGAGGGAATGAGAGGGTTATGGGAGAAAACAAAAAAGTAAATTAAAAAGTCATTTCAGGTATTTATTCCTCAAAACCTGTTTCATTAACAGTTTGGGAAAGTTACGGTGAAGAATTCAAAGCTGTCATGAGTAAGGAAGGCACCAATTGCATTCCTCCAGGGCAAGTAGTGGTTTAGCTGAGAACAGAGCCCATCTTGTGTGTGGGAGAAGGGTGACAAGTAACTTGTCTCTCCCCAACACCCTTTCATCCCATTCCCAGATCCCAGCACAGTACAGAGCCCCTGAATGCGAAGCCTCCCTTAATCCCAGGTGTGGCGGTCTTTGTCTCCTGAAACCAAGTGCTAGTTCACAAGCAACGAGCATTATGCTGCTCTGACCTGTTTTGAGAGACACTAAATGGGTTTGGTACCACAGAAAAAAGGAAAACACACACTGAAAAGGAAAATAAGAAGGAATGGAAAACAGAAGAAAGGAAAATAACACAAGAGTGGATTTGTAAAAGACCCTTGCAGAGTTAAGTGCCCAGCTCCCACAGCACAAATACAGGAGTTGGGTACCTGAGCCTTCACAGCTTGCTCCCTGCTAGGAAGGCTACTTGCCAAATCCTATAAAAGTGCAAATGGATTTAGTGCCAATGATTTCAGTGGTGCTCGGCAGATTTACATTAGCAGGGAGATCTATCCCCTTGTCCTTTCTCCATGGCAAGTGTTTGTGTATCCATCCATCTGTGCAGGCATTAGTGTAAGTGCACCCTTGCTCAGGTACCAGAGGACGTAATAACAGTTTAAGTGTTTGCCCTGTGCACAGTGTACATGGTTTTCCATCCTGTCCTCCTCCAGACTCCCTGCGGATCTCCCCGAGGATTTGCAGCTGTTTGCTGCTATCTGGCAAGTCCTGCCTGTCACCCCGTCAGTGCCTGTGTGCAGAGGCAGAGGACAATGACTCCGAGTGAGCCTTTTACTGGACCCCACTTGGAAAAGGCCGGGGACTTTGGAGTGGCAGTGAGAGGAGTTTATGGCCTGAACGGCAGCACTGAACTCCAGTGTAATGAAGGCAGGCGGGTCAATCACCCATCTGTTTGTGTTCCTGCTGTGCTGAATTACCGGATCTGTGCCTGACAGCTCATTGGAGTGGAATGAAAATCAGACAATAATTCAGAGGATGAGGGCGTGCAGGAATGGCAAAAAGGGCTGTGACCCCTTTCAGGTGTGCAGGCCCATCTCTGATGGGTTGTGTTCACTTCAGACAGGAACAAAACAGCCCGTGGTGACCCTGGGACCCCCATTACCCTTTTGCTTTTGGATCCAGAGAGGCACTTCAGCCTTAATGAGGTCCCTCTGGAAGAGCAGGTCTGGGGGCTCAGGAGGCTGTGGAAGGCACAGGGAGCCCTGTTTCCTCTCCCCCTGGTCTGGGTGAGCACAATACTCGGTGGCAGCAAGCTGCCCCTCTGCCTGACCCCACTGGCAGCTTCCAGGCAGGACGAGCTTGGAGCACTTTCCAGCTGGGGACACGTTTGTGATGCTTGCACAGGGAGGGGTTTCAAGCCTGGCATTCAGTGACACTTTACACATAGATCCTGCTGCCTTTTCAGCTTTGCTATTGGGGACTGGAAGGAGCACACAAAGAGCTGACCAGTACAGCATCCCTGCAAACACCTCAAAACTGGCCTGCAGAAGATCATCATTTTGAGGTCCCTTTGGTCTTCTCTGAGATGTGTCTCAACAAGAAGCTCAGATTTCTTCCTGTTGTCTTCAGGACGTCCTGAGGCTCAGCCTCTTCTAGGGATTGCAATGATAAGACAAGGGGGAATGGCTTTAAACTGAAAGGAAGTAGGTTTAGATTTGACATTAGGAAGAAATCCTTCCCTGTGAGGGTGGGGAGGCCCTGGCACAGGGTGCCCAGAGAAGCTGTGGCTGCCCCATCCCTGGAAGTGTCCAAGGCCAGATTGGATGGGGCTTGGAGGTACCTGGGACAGTGGAAGGTGTCCCTGCCCATGGCAGGAGGTGGAACAGGATGATCTTTGAGGTCCCTTCCAACCCAAACCATTCTGGGATTCTCTGATTTATCTGGAACAACCACCACAGAGGGATGGTCCATTGTCAAATCGTCACATGGATATTAGTGATGGTCCCACCTGCTAGGATCCAAAACTTCCCTTCAGGATGGAATGAAAGTGCAGTGCTATTGGAGAACTGATCCACAAAGGGGACTGGAGAGCCTGGAGGCAGCTGTACTCACTGAGCTTTCAAGCTCACATGAGAGCAGAGCTGGACTTCTTGATGTGCATTGACTCTTCATTCATGGTCCAAGTCCCATGAATACATTTTCCACTCTGCTTTGTGGAGGAGCAACCTGCTCTGGCTCTTTGAATATGATCAAATGACCTCAGGCTCTTGAGTTCTCCATAGTTTCTCTTTGAATTCTAACTTGCATAAAGCACAACAAGCTGTTTGGTCCCAGCTACAAATGCTCCTGACTTTGGAGATTTGTATTTTATTTTTTCCTGGAGGGAATAGGGGTGAAAAAAGCAACTGAAGTTTCAGGGAAAGCACTTCCCATTGCAAGGGACATCCTCCATGCACTCCAGCAGATGCAGAAACGTGAATACCCTGTAACCTCCAAAACACAGCATGTATTAACACTGCAGTGCTTCACATGGATTCTCATGCTTTCTGAAAAAAAAATAACATTTCCAGGTTAACCTCCTCTTGTAAGAAATAATATCATGTTTAAGGGGCAATCTGACCTCTGTACTTCTGGCCTAGCACCAACTCCTCAGAGCACTTATATAAATTCTTCACTTCATCAGGAAAGCGGTTTTGCTTTATCCAGCAGTCACCCGAAGCATTTGACAAGAAGCACGCACTCAGAGCTGTGTTTGCACAGGTGACACCCAAATCCAGCCACTCATCAGAGCACCAGTGTGCACACTCCAAACACAACCCCCTGGCTTTCAAACAGGCTGCAGGGATTGCATGTGGCTCACACCTTCCAGCCAGGAATTTCCTTGTGGAAGAAATCAGCGTTACTGAAATACAGCTGTGCCTATTTCCACAGAAGTGCTTTTATGTATATATATATCCACATAAATATTCACAGATTCCTCATCATCCCCAGACAAGGCTAGATTCATATCAATTTTTTTGCTTTAGTTTTGAGCATCTCTGTGATCAGACCTCAGCAAGAGATTTTACAAGCACTGTGCCAGCAGCAGCATCTCACCGAGTCCTGGAATCCTCCCTTTCATGTGTAGTTCTATCCCATGCCCAGGGACTAAATATTGCTGGAATTCAGTGGGTTATGGTTGTCAGTAAAGCACAGGTGGCATCAATCTTTTGAGACCACTGCTCTGGTGCTACAGTTTCTATCTGTAAAGCAGGAAAGCTGTAATCCCAAGGAATATAACAGCCCCACATAGCAGCTTGTGGTAGCTGGGAAAGCCCTGCTGCCAGCCACGACCCTAATAAAATATCCCAAATACTGTGTTGTTCTCTAAGAAATTTATTTGGATATTTCAAACATTCAGAAAAACATATATATATATATATATATATATATTCAATCTTTCACTGTTGTCTACTGATGAAACCACCTCCTGTCAGCAGCCAAGAAGAGGGGCAAGCTGGTCTTAAAAACTGGAATATTGGACCATTTCCATGGGGACAATCCCTCAATCCAAGCCAGGGGGCACAAGGAACGGGCTCAACCCCAACAGCAGCCCCAGGAGCTGATAACAGGTGCACAAGGTAAGTTTGCTGCTGACTTGAACATCTTAGGTGTGAAGGTAATTTATTGATCAGAGGGGGAATTTTGCCACCTTGTAAAGCATAAAGTTCCTCTTTAAAAATGAAGAGCAGCACAGATTTGGTATAAGTTTATCTTAGATAACTACAGGCAGAATATGAAGTGTCTGACAAGGGGACATGTCCTTAATTCACCGGGAAAAACTATTAGAGAGAGATGTTTGGCTTTAGACTGTATATAAAAGGCTTCCTGCATTAAAAGAGGTAAATTTCCCCAGCTCTAAATTAGAGCTATTTGAAATATTTTCCGCAGAAGAGTTCTCTGTTGAAAATGCAGTTTCATTGAAGCATTTTGTGAGAACATGTTGACTCCAAAAGCACTTTTGACTTTCTAAATGTATTTTTTCATACTCCCTCATTTCACTGCACTGAAAAGCTGAAATGTTTTGTGCTTTCATTACCATTCTGCCCATTTTGGTCATTACTGTTCTGCCCATCTTGGAAAAAGCTTTAATAGTAATTATAATGTAAATTCTAATGTTATGCTATCATATAGATTATATAGGTATATAATATATCTCTCTATGTAGTTATATATGTATAATATAGAAGGGTGTTTACAGATATATAACAATATAATATTAAATACAGTAATATATTATATTTAATATTATATAAGTATTGTATATAACATGTATTATGTATAGTATTATAATATATGACCACATTTGATGCAGCAAACGACCTGATATGCAACATTTCGTGTTTATTGTTGCACAGTTTAGAACAGCACAAAAGGATTACACCTCACTGAAATAGTGCTATGCTCCAGTACTGACATACACTGTCAATAACAGTATTGATACAACAGGACATGCCTCTGAAATTTGGATTTCCTGAAACTTTTTAAACTGTTGCTTTTTTCAGTCAAATTTTCCAATTTCTGCCTGGGACGCTTGTCCAGGGAACACAAATTCCCCTTTTCCCACCACGTTGCTGCAGAGCTGCTGGCTTCCTGCCCTGCATCACCCCAGGGATCCTGCTCCAGGAAGTGCTGGGAAAAAGGGAGCCCTTCTGCGCCTCCTGTGATAAATATTGTGTATATATCTGTGTATATATATACCCCAGTGCATGTCATGCATCCTAGGCCCACAAGGATACTGCTTTATAAATTAATCATTCTTTTCTGTCCCAGAAACCACAAGTGCAGCACCAGACACCCTGCACCATCCTCCCCTGAAATCAACCTGCCCAAACCCGACATGGGCTCATGGAATCGCTTAGGTTGGCAAAGACCACCAAGGTCATCGAGTCCAACCTTTGACTGATCACCACCTTGTCAACCAGACGAGGGCAATCAGTGCCACATTCCACCCACTGTCTCTCCTGAAAGGCACAGCTTTGAAACCCCAACTCCCAGGGCTGGGCGGCAGCAAGTTCAGACAGAGAAATTCTCCCTGTCAGGAAGAAGCTGCTCTTTTATTGAGCCAGGCTCAGAGCTGCAGTGACACAAAGGCAGGAACATGGATTTCTGTCAGCAGCTCATGCTCGGCCGCTGATCAGATCAGAGGAGACTTGGTCACAATCCATTACCTGCTGCAGCCCTGTGACTAATTCCTAACGAGGCCTCTCACAGCAGAGGAAGGATCCTGGGTAATTATCCCAAGAATCACACTCCAGATTAGGTAGAAAACTCAGGTGGAGCTTTAAAGGTCACTTTGTTCTATTAGGAAGAGCTCCTACCTTCCTCCCTTCCCTTGCTGTCTCCCTTGGCTTGGCTCCAGCCTCTCCCTGCACTGGGTTCAGCCATGGAGCTCCGTGAAACCCACGTGTGGTTGACCCCCAAGGTCCTCTGTCTGCTCCCATCAGAGATCACAGCCTCATCCCCTCTGTCTCCTAGTTTTTCCCTCTTCTTCCACCTCCTTCCCTGTCCCTTGGTTTATCTCCTCTCTTGTAGGATCAGATAACCAATAGAGGTCTATTGATTTACCCACTTGTCTGCCTAAACCCAAGCTGCCTGCTGATTTAGCTGCTTCCCCACTTATCTCATGTGTCATCCCTGGGTTTTCATTATCAGCACAGTGTAAAAAACCCCTCAAATTGCTCACTGTTAATTAGGCAAGAACCAGAACTCAGTGATTTGGGTAATCACTGGCATAGTGAAAACAACCTGCCTATTATTTTTAAAGGCAAATAATAACAACAATAATATTATATCCACAACATTACTTGGTAAATGAAATCCAGTTTCTGTGAAACCAAAGATTAAAACAGCACTTGCCAAATTATACTCAAAGCGGAAGATGTAATGTAGCCCATTCATCTGAAAAATTAAAATTTGTGCAAGTACAAGGATTCCAGAAATAAAACCATCTGGGCAAATGAGCAATTAAATCCCACATTTCCTTATTTTGTAAAAAACTTGGGAATAACCTTCGTAAATTACATGCCCAATGAATTTCCTCCTTCTACTGAAGCTGACTTCTTGCTAACCAGCATGTATTTATTTATTAATTCAGCCATGACCTCTATCTGTTGACTTCTGGACTAGCTCCCCATCTGGGACTGAAGCCATGGCTTCTAGCATCCAAATAAAACCTCAGTGACTTTTCCCAAAGATTATGGTCATTAGAGAGTCCCAAAAGCTGATCTGCAAACCTCTTCCACAAATCAGCAACTCGGGAGGGAGGGATGGAGAGATGTGGGCAGAATTCTCCTTCAATACTGATGGAAGAGGTCACCTTTTGTTATGTTGGTGTGTGTATCATACACAGAAGTCCATCAAAACTCAATGGCAGAGGGCACTCAGACACTTCCCTGGGGTCAGCCCTGGCTCTGCTCAGCTGAGCCGCCTGTGAAGCCACCAGAAGCTTCAGGGAACTTCCAGACACAACAGAATCACAGCAAAGAGAAGAGGGGAGAAGGCTCAGAAAAAGGGCACCCCTCTCCCATTTCCACCCCCCATCCCTGGTTCCTGGGCCTTACCTTGCAGGTGGAGTTTGCTCTCAGTGCTTTGTAGAAGGACAGAACTCACAGAGTCCAGATTGTCGTAGCTGTTACAGCCCAGGGGGCCGGTCCGAGTTTCTGTTACCTACACAGGATGTAGAAAAGAAAGAACATTCCCTTTGACTGCAGCACCACACCCTCCCCAGGCTTTTTAAATCTTTTCATTCAAGCGTCCTTATCACCAGCTGATATAACCCAAAACACATCTTCCCTAGTTGGGAAAAAAGGCCCCACCCTGCACAGACGCTGCTAATGTTTGGTGCAGTGGCAAGCTGAAAACTCAGAATGAATTGTGGCTGCTTTCTGTAGGGGACTGCAGGTTATTCTGGCCTTGGCATTGGGATCCTGCATATTGATGTTTCTTATAGACGATCTCCATTGGAGAATATCAGAAGCCTGTAGAGGAATTATTCCCTGGCTTCTCTTATTGCAAAGCAAGAAACAGAGATGGATTGCCAGCCCACAGTGGTGCCTGGTGCTCCCACAACAGATGTGAACACCTGCCCTGTGCTGAGGATGGATGGAGGCACAGAGGACCTGCAGTGCTGCTGCTGTTGGTTTCCAGACATGGAGGAGAGCTGCCCTTCCAGAATTCACCACAGGTGATTATCTGCTGTCACTGTTTCAATATCTCAACACAATTTCCCATCCAGAAGGGAACAGACTCAGCCGTGAGACAGCACAGAACAAAAATGAGAGCTGAAACCTTTCAGAAATGGCTAACAATGACGACTCCATCCACATCACCTTCCCTGGAGTGAACTCAGCAACAATAAAATCCCTGCCCAGTGTAGGATGATTGCTTTCTGAGAAGGCAGCCTTTGCAGAGCCATTTTCCCTATTTTGTATTCTCTGAGCAGCTTCCCTTTCTTCCTGCTGCAACCCCCAAGCTGTCTCTCAGTCCGTTTCATTCCAGATGCCTCAGTAATGCCACACTGAGTTTTTCGCCTTTCCTTGTAGCAAATTCAGCTGAGAGATGTTTTGCAGCCTTACACCCCCGGGAGACAAATCCTCCTAGGTGGCACAGGGTTGTTCATTTCACAGACCTGCCTTTCCCTTCCAACCTCCATGAATGATCTGGGTCCTCTGCTCCCTCTCTCCCTTCCAGAAGTCACTGTCACATTTAGTGAAAGTCTCCCATCCTACACAACCACCTCACCGAATGCTCACCTCTTTCCAGACATTAGTGGCCCTGGGAAAAATCAATTCTTCAATTGAATAAGAGAAAAACTAACCCTGGGAACAAAACAACTTGTGATCAAAGACATCACACTGGCAAAGTCCTTCCCCAAATCCTGAGAGAGTCCATACAGGCACACAATCTTTTTCCTGTTCCTAAGGCAATATGTGGTACCTTGATTGCTCCGGTAGAGATCTGGATCTCATGGAGTCTCCTCATGGTGCCATCACGATCTACAAAGTAGGAGGACGCGAGCTGGTGTAAAGCTTCCACGCTCTGGGTGGCGTTTCCTGACTTTCTGTCGAGGCGGCTTTTGTCCATGTACATGGTTAAGGCCTCCTCTCCTGCAGCAGAAAGAAAAAGAGATTTCAGGCTGCCAGGTAGGGCCATCTTAACAGGAGCAAATGGTGTCGTCTACTGCACCTAGAGAAAGAGAAGTCCGACACCTAAAGCACTCTTGGAGGAATTTGCCCTTCCTCACCAGCACCAGGACCCCAGGGGGACATACAGAAGCCTCCTCCTCTATTCAGACAGCAAGTCCATGTCCACCAGACAAGTAGATCAGCTCCACTGAATTGAGTAGACAACATTTTGGACATTTTTTAGCCAGCAGAGCTTTGCCACAACTGCTGGAGAGGATTCAGCCCATCTGTCCCCCTCGAGGAACATTCTCTCTGTGGGCAGTGCCTCTAGAACGATGCACACCTGACAGGAGAAGATCCCACTTTACGCAAGTCTCTGTCTGACCTGATTTCTAGAAGGAATAGATGATGCTTGCAAATAGAACACAGTGTGTGGGTAGGTACAGTGGACAAACAAATGTTAGTTGGGCCTCTTCAGCTTCCAGTGGCCTTGCAAAAGGGGAAGGGCAAGGGGATGAGTGAAGAGAAGTAATCAGAGGAAAGAGTAAATAAGAAATTTAATTTAAACTAACCACACTTCCTGCCTTCTTTCCTCTCCCAGAGTCTCATTTGGGGAATATAAGTAGAGAGTGGAAATACTGTACTAGATAAGGGACAAAAGCAGGTGATTTTGAAATGGTAACCCAGAGAATCTGGGAGAGAAGCAGCTGAGAAATGATAGACGTCAGCAGAGACCTGAACGTAACAAGGCATATCTGAAAAGGACATGAAGCTGAGAAGTCATATTTACCTAATAGTTCAATTTGCGCTGGGTGAGGCACATTAAAATCCAGTTCTTTCTTAACATAAGGCTGCCACTATCAGAGGTCTAAAAAGGTGGAATGCCATCCTGCATCCTTAACATGTGAAACTTGGATTTTAATAAATGAAGAGAAGACACAGCTATGGGAGGAACGTGCCTTTTCTACATAACTCTCTTAATGAGAAGAACGGTGCTTGTTCTTATTTGGTAGATGAACCACTGATGAATTCACTGCCTCTGGCAGTGATAGCATGGTCCAAAATATATTTTGGTCTTCATCATCTTTGCATAGTTTTTTTTAAGAGAACAAGAACTTATTTTTCTTTAAAATTCTTATTAGCTGAAATAGTTTAATTCATCCAAATTACTTCTTTTATTGCATATATGAAAAAAATAACCCAAAATCCCAGTAAGCCCTCCCCCTCACTTTCCCTGGAAATTTTCCAGCTTTTATCTGAAAGCCAAATGCCTGAAAACAAACCAAAAATATTCTGGCTGAAAATCAAAATATTTTTATTAGATTTCAGTTTTTCAAGCAATAGTTATGTTGAGGATTCAGCCTTTGGCTTTGAGATTAAAAATTGACTTTTTTTTTTTGTGGAAAGAAGGCACTTTTCATCAAAAGAATTGATCAGTTGAAATCTTTTAATTGGCTTCTCAGGACCCAAGTGGAGAAGTTTGGCATGTAAAACTTTGTCTTTAATATTCTGTTAAAAATAACAGACTAGCCTTTGACCACGATCAAAGCTGTGGTAGTAACAATATCATCATTGTTACCCCTCACAAAAACACTTTCCCTGGAAAATGGCCAGCTTTGATTTCCTTTATCACCATTACCATTATTGTGTGTTGAGCTTGTGAGGAGACCTCGGCAGGGATCAAGGCTCTGCCACATCAGGTTCTGTCCACACAAACAAAGTTAATCCATCTTCCAGGGGATTTAACCCCCTGTATCTGATGAGACACAACAGGTGAATACAACAAACAGCCAGCAAGGCACAGGTAATAAAATAAAAATGCCTGTGATTAATGTGAGGAACAGTGGTCACTGCACCGACCACTCTCAGTGCGTTTTCAAGTTTCATCTCTGTGTTTTTCAGGAGGATTTGAAAAAACATCATCAGTTTTCATGAGTCAACTCATTTGCCACTGAAGAGGCTGGATCAGTGTGAAAGTGTACTTTGAGCCAGAAGTTTTGGATCTCTCATGTAACAGAAGCATTTAACTGCAAGGAGATGCAGTAGAGAGAAATGAGAAATGATGCTTCACCACCATTTTGTGAGGCTGTGGCAGGAGAAGGAAGACCTGGGATAATTCTCCCCTTAACTGATTCACAACCATCAACTCCTTATCAATTCCACCAATAACTGGAAAAAACTAACTCTTTCTGGAAAAATATCATGCCTTATATTAATAGCCAAGGCACAAAAATCAGGACTTTTTCATTCCAGACTAGTTCATTTTCGCTAGAGGAATGAGGCTGGAATGCCCTGGCCAGAGGGCAGGCAGGAAGCCTGGGTGGAATCACACCGGGCAGCAGCACTGGTGTCAGATCACCAGCAGACCTCCTGTTGGATTTGATCCTTACACAACACAAACCAGGCACTAAGAAACACAACAGAGAAGAGAAATCTGTGCTCTGGGACAGTAGGGATCAGTGATTTCCCCAAAAAAGCTGACATTTTTTTCCTCCAAAGGAAGAAAAGAGAGAAATAAAATCCATGAGCTTTTTCCTGAAGGACCAGTGCTGTCCCTAGGATTGAGGGGTGCCGAGCAGGGACACTGCTGCTGGAAACCTATTTTGTGTAGCTCTGTGCAGAGCTGGAAAAGCACAGCATCCCCATGGAGGGGGCACATGGGAAAACAACTCTCGGATCAAGAGAGGTTAACAGAATTTTGCTGCATTATTAAGTCTTAATTTCTCCTTTATTAAGTGAATGCTATATTCAGAGTTGTTTTTCCTTGAGGGCTTTTCCTGAAAATTGGCTCTCAGCTCTGTGCGCTCCCTCCCAGAGCATGGATGCCCTCAAAGTGACCCTGCACCACTGCCTTTGTCAGAACTAGACTGGAGCAGACCTGGGTTTTTTCTGGGCTCTCAGAGGACCTGGCTGCTCTGTAGGTTGAAAGGCACCAGAGCTGTTCCTCCTGTGGCCAGGTGTGGAAATTGCTGCGTTCAGGTGCTGCTCTGTGTCCCACCCTCCTGGGGCCCGTGCAGCAGCTGGCGTTTCAAAGCAAGACAATTTCCTGTGTGTTTGTCAGGCACCAGGCTGAGCTACAAACAACCCTAACCCAGGGCAGAGCTGCTTGTAGGCTCTGCTGAGGAGACACCAGGTCCTGGGAGAGCCAGTGTGCCAGGACACGTCTGCTTTTCTATCCCAGAGCTCTTGTTTAGCCCACAGACTGTGATTAGAGCGTGTCCTCCGTGCATAATGCATGCCCAGCTCCATCTGCATTTTCCCTGGGACTGCCATTGCCAAGATAAATCCTCCCTTTCTCCCCACCACTGCTCACCACGCTCGGGGCTGGTGGAGTGTTTAGCTCTCCCCTCTAACACCAGTTCTCATTACAAGCCTCTGCATATTTAAAGTTGTTGTGTTGTAAAATCAGGAGAAGAAACAAGTCCCTGTGAATAATTTACAACCTCGCCCAGGCAAAATTAAAAATATATTTTACCATCAAAGGTCTTTCCTATTTCGAATTTCCACGGATGTGAGTGGCAAGAAAAAAGAGGAATGTCAATGGAAAAAAAGTAAACCCACAAAAAAAATGATCTCACTTTACTTGGCTGTCTTGGGCTCTGTAAAACATCGTCCTGAAAAGTGAATTCTTCAAAAAAAAAAGGAGTTTATCTTTACCCAGACTTCATTAAGGCCTGATAAAAGCAGTCACTTGTGCTCTTCAATGCTTGGAAACCTCCTTTCTCTCACATTTCTTGCTCATGGAATGGACTTGTTTGGGTGCCTGGACTGGAAGAGCAGCCCAAGGATCTTTGAAGGACATCACCACACCAAAGGCCATTTGACTTCAGGGGAACTGTGCCAATTTACCTACCACCTAATTCGTGCATGAATCATATGCACACATCTAATCTCATCCCAGTGTCTGCAGAATGCTCTGGGAACAGACAGATGGCCAGAAATTCCTCAGAGTTCACTACAAACATGGCAATGTGGCAAGGCTGGAGGTGAGGTACATTAGAAGGAGCAACAACAACAAATTCTGAAGTAAAATTGAGCCTTTAACACTGCAGAATCCTTCTCACAGATAGTAGCAGTAGTAGTTCTTGGAAGAAAGCAGTTCTTGGAAGAAAAGCATTTAAATGAAAGAAAGCCCCACCCCAAAGGGGGAAAAGCGGTCTGAAAATAATACAGAGGGGGGAAAAAGAACCAGGAGCAAATATCAATAGGAGCTGCTGATCTTCACCCCTCCAGTGTTCAACAGTCACTACTCAAAATGTTCCTGCAGCACCACCAGCATCGCCCGCTCAGGAGTTCACGGCCCTACAGGGCTCTCCCTGATGTCATCCCTGACACATTCTGTGCACACACAGACCTCTCTGCAGCCCTTGCATACACATTTTGAATTGTACTGATCTGCTGTTTTTGCAGAAGCCTGCTCCATGTTAATGCATTCAGCCTTCTGACCATCTCTTCCCCTCTGTTCACGCTCCCTGCCCAACTCCGTGAACTCCCTTTTCCTGGAGCTCTTTAAAATTCCTCCAGTTCCAGCAAGAAAGGATGTTTTTTCCCCCTTGCGTTTGTTTTCATCCTGTACAAAAGAGGGATGAACACATTCGGTTGTGAAGCTGAGGGCAGTGGTGCAGGGCTGGCAGGACAGTCCCCCAGCTGAGGGACGTGTTTCTCCTGACACACACAGCGGTCAGAGCAGCACAGGGGCACACGGAGCACAGGGGCTGAACTCCCACCTCACGCTCTGAATCCATCTGTGCAGACCCTTCGTACTCCGGGGATTTGGGAGGGGGAGCTGCAGCCCCCACTCCACCACCATGGTTTCAGAGCCACGGGGATATTCAGATTGGAAAGGACCACAGTGGAGTATTTGGTCCAGCCCCCTTGCTCTAGCAGGGTCATCCCAGAGCACATGACACGGGACCGCATCCAGTTGGTTCTGGAATCTCTTCTGGGAGGGAGACTCCACACCCTCTCTGGGCTATCTGTTCCAATGCTCCCAAGAAAGAAATTCTTCCTCATGTTCAGGTGGAACTTCCTGAAGTTCTGCCTGTTCCTCCTGTCCTTGTGGCTGGCACCACCAAGATGAGCCTGGTCCATGCTCTAGGCACCCCCGTTTAGATAATTATACTCATTAATGAGCTCTCCTTTCAGTCATCTCTTCTTGAGACTGAACAGCCCCAACTCCCTCAGTTCTCCCTTGTAACAGATGCCCCAGTCCCACCACCGCTGCCGTAGCCTCTGCTGGCCTCACTCCAGGAACTCCATGCCAAACTGGACACATTTCCAGCACTGCCCAGTGCCTTCACCACCTCCACACAACCCCCCTCATCACAAAACAACCCGGGTTGCCACCTACCTCCCAGGGTGGCAGAGATGAGGAGGTGGGTGCCGTACTTTTTAATGATGGTATCGATGAACTGCTGTGTGGTGGGTCTCCTGCCCAGAAGGCGGATGCTCCTCTGGAACTCAGGCATCAGGGGCAGTGGGTTGTGGAGCAGGTCCCTCCGCTCGATGGCTGTGTTCCTCACCTTCCAACGGGCAAACTCCCTATGCCACAACACAGGAACACAACAGGGGTGAGGCTCCGAGTCCGGAGGGGCAGGGAGAATCACCGGGAGCAGGAAAGGAGGATGGAGAAGGGGCCAATCCCGTTGGACACTCCCACACGGATACACACGTGAGACCACAAGGCTGGACAGAAGGGGAGGGGAGGAGAAGAGGAAAAGCGAGGCATTATTGCACAGTAACGATACACTGTGAGGATCAGGCTGGGAAGGAGGTGCCCTTGGAGTCATCAGAGGTGACCAGCAGGGAGCTGGATTTCCCTAAAACAAAAGCAGGCTGGTCCTTTCACCCTCCCACACTTTGGGGTCTTGCACTTCTCCATAAAGCAGCAAATTCTGGTCTCTGTCAGCAAATGAGCTGGTCTAGACCACAGATCTAGCCCAAACTGATCACTGTTATATCCCTGCTGCCCACAAGCCTTCCTAGCACACTTTTGCAAAGCAAAGCTGAAGAAAATACATTTTCTCCAAACATCTTCATCTTTCAGCACCAGGAGAACGGCAAAAGAGCATTTTGGAAAACAATTTTTGAGACAAACCATGTAAAAGGATGGATTCAGATATAAGCAGAGTCCAGGATGAAAGCAGAGGTTTTGTTTGTGTTTTAGAAAAAAAAACCAAAGTGATTCTCAAATCCACGCTTTTAAACTCAGAGCAACTGAGAAAAAAAAAATAAAGTTGCTGTTTGCAAAAGCAGTGCTTTATTGCAGGTATCCATTTTGAAATGACACAGAGGCAAATGCCTAGAGAAAAACTTGCACACCTGCAATCTAAAAATCAGGCCTCTGAAACATCACCAGCTGAGCACCTGAAAAATGAGAAACCTATTAATGTCTTTTGAAAAATATTGAGCAAATCCTTCCTTAAAGGAGAGGATATTATTTATATCCATTCCCCTACAATGCACCTGCTCTATCTTAAGCTGTCTCCCAGACCATCAACTCACAGGCTCCTCTGTCACTTTTCATTCACTTATTCCAGTAACTTGGAAACAAACATTTTATTTAGATTACAGGTGTTGTGGTTTAACCCCAGCTGGCAACTCAGCCCCATGCAGCCACACACTCCTCCCAGAGAGGAAGAGAGTCAGAAGGGTGAGAGTGAGAGAACTCATGAGATAAACAGTTCAGCACATAAAGAAAAAGCTGCATGGGCAAGCAAAGAAGAACAAGGAATCCATTCCCCACTTCCAGTTGAGTCACTGGTGGGGTGGGATGAAAGGCAAAAAAGCCCTGACCTGTGTAAGCTCTGCTCAGCAACACCCCTGTGCTGTCAGCAAAATCCAAAACACAGCCCCATACCAGCCTGGAAAAAATTTAACTTTATCCCAGAATAAAGAAGAAATTTCCAGAAGAAATTTAATAACGGTGTTCCCTGGGAATAGTCTTGTTTAGCATTAGTGTGGCTCAGCAGTAGCAGCTAAAGCAGAGGAAGCCTTCACGTGCAAGAGCTGACCAAGAGTAAACTTCTTTGAGAAAATTAATGCTGCTAACAAGGAACAAGCTGAATTCAGCAGATACAAGTGGAATGAAGATAAGGGACCAAGGAGACTATTCTAAGAGAATGGAGTAACTTCAGAAGAAGGCCAGCCCAGTGACCAGTAAAAACAATAAGAAGTTAAGGGACCACTGATCAGAGTCAAGGATTTGGGGTTGGATTTGAGGATTGGGTGATCAGATGGTACAGGTATAATTCTGAGGCATGAACGGGGATAGGGGTCCTCTTTGGAGGCACCCAGCTCAAACTGTAATCCAGGAAAGACTAATTGGAAACCTACAGGCAGACTTGGCATTCCCAGAAGGATCCTGGGGTCAAATCCCTTACTGTGGCTGGTGTGGAAAAATCCATAACACCCAGTCCAACCCAGGAATGACAACACCTGGCACTGAGGCAGCTCGTCCCATCAGGGTGTGTGCACCCAGCACAACCCCACCTGGCTGGCAGAGACCCTGACACACAGGCAGATTTAGGAGACTCAGCTGCAGAGCCAAGATCACAAACCAGATCTTTTCTGCCCAGGTTGATTCTACACTCAGTCCGCTCAATGTGTGTTAGGTTATTTGACTTAATGTAATTATGCAGGTATTTATTTGGATGGTGCCCTTTCACAACACTCCACGCTGCCTGACAGCAGTTACATTCATCAAAATAGCAAAGTGCCAACTATTTCCTTCAAAATACCTCCTTACACCTGAGCTAATGTCCCCTCTGTAGTTCCTTGCTTTCACAAGCCAAGTCAAAATGCCAAAACAAACACACCTCTTACTACGTTACAAGAGTCATTAGTGTCAAACCTTCCAATCTGAAGAAACATCCATCTTGCCTAGAAAAACCTCAGTCTAAAGGCAAAATAAAAAAACCCATACAACAGGTTCTTAACACAAGGAGTGACTGAAACAGATCATTGGCTCCCAGGTTGTCTGCAGATAACAAATACATCACCAATGTATCCCCTTTATGGAGCAGAGGGTGTTATCTGCTGTTCCAGAATTGTGTAAAAGTTGATTTTAATGATAGATAAGACTTTAAAAGTAAAGACAAATAGTTTCCCTCTGATGCCACAGAGAGGTTTCTCTAATCATTCCAGATTAGAGTTTCAATCCCAGACCTTGCTACACAAGGAAATCCCCTTTGAGGAAGGAATGGTCCCTTCAGCAGTTGCACTGCATGGGAAGAGGCAGAGCTGGATGCTCAAAGACAGGCAAGGTTTTAGAATAAATAGACATGTCCCTGTTCCCATCAGAAAGATCATAACTAGCAAGCATAGGAAGAATGCCATCTGTGCTTCCTCTCCAAACAGACCATTATTGCTTCCTGTAAAACTCAAGCACACATTCAGATTCCTGCTTCCTGCAGTATCCATAAAGTCAGGAGGGACCAGAGCACTCCAGAGCCAGCACGTTTTCAGAAAGGGCTGAGGGAATGTTTCATGTTCCAAATAAAGTACAGAGAGTTTGGTTTTGCTGCTTTGTGATAGATAATTTAGCAGCAAAGACCATAGATTTGAAACGTGCAACTGGTCAGGTACTGATCCCTATTCTCCTTCAGGGAAGCTGTGGCTGCCCCTGGATCCCTGGAAGTGTCCAAGGCCAAGCTGGACGGGACTTGGAGCAACCTGGGATAGTGGAAGGTGTCCCTGCCCATGGCAGGAGGTGGGACAAGACGGTCTTTAAAGTCCCTTCCAACTCAAGCCATTCCAGGATCCTATGATATATCAACACCCTGGGAGTGTCTCCATTCAGGGTGTGGAGATGGACAGGGCAAACTGGGAAGCAATGGGCAATGAAGGCAGGAGAAGGCAGGAAAGGAGAATGAAATTTTGGTAAATAATGCGTCCGAGGGGAAAGTGGGTTGATTTTTTACATCAGGTCCAACACCACCTCATGACACCACTGGCAGGAGGCAAAAGCAGGAGTTTAAAAGAAATCATTGTCATATCTTCAGCCTTTCCTGCTGCCAAGGGACAATCCCAGTCCCTGTTCATGTAGTAGATGAGCCCTGAGCAGGATCCACCTCTAAAGCATGATAGTGAAGGAGACTTTTCCCACCCAATTGCTATTGATGCCATCCCTCCCCAGGGCTTCCTGCTCCCAGGGCACATCAGGGAGGTGAAAGCCCAGTTCTGCTGTACTCCCCCTATGCTTGGATGTGTGGCTTTCCCAGCTGATGAGAAAAGCTGAGCAAATATGTTATGATGAATAATTTATTCAACTAACTTAGATGTTTGTCTTCTGCTCATAGAATATCCATGAACCAGTTGCAATTCCCTTTAAGTTATGCATTATTTGAACTTACTTAGTGATATGTTTCAAGCTTTTTTATAGGTTTTGCATAGCATTTGGCTGTTTTATTTCTTTGTATGCAGTTGATTCGTTGGAATTGGAATCCAAGAAGGGTTAAGTTTGGAAGGGAACACCAGGGGGGTCATCTGTTCCAACCTCAATGGTCAAGCAGATGATATGGTCTTGTCAAGCTTCCTGCTTAATGTCCAAAAGATACATTTTAAACTTGGCTCACTGAATTCCAATATTTTACATGGAAAGCAAGCCTCTAATTCCAGCAATTTTCCAAGCAACCTACAGAACGCTCTGCTGCAAGATGCACCTGAGGCCAAGACTGAGGTACAATTTTGGAAAATAGACTTAACATTAATAGAT
Source organism: Dicrurus megarhynchus (assembly GCA_013399195.1). NCBI lineage: Eukaryota > Metazoa > Chordata > Aves > Passeriformes > Dicruridae > Dicrurus > Dicrurus megarhynchus. The sequence goes on from VXAD01007406.1 coordinate 756,490, forward strand.
ATGGCTACTGAAATAATTTAGAATTATTGAGGTCATAAAAAAAAATTATATTTGCAGGGAACAGCATAGATTTGGCCTTAGGGAATGTTCCAGCCTGAAACTCCTGAAGTCTCTGAAGAAACACCTCCAAGAACAGGTTTTCTATTAGCTTTCAACTCTAGATTTAATTGCATTTTCTGCAGAAGCAGAAAATCAGCCAAAATGAATTCAGGGTGCTGGGTTAAGTAAACAATACTCTTGTCTGTTTGTCACCACTGAATCCTTCCAGCTGTGAATCTTGGGAGGATTTACCAAGGCCTTGGATTCATGGATAATGGGTGCAAAAGGGCACGGAAACCTTTCCTCACAAAACTGTTCTGGGCTGCCTTTCATTCTGCTTCTCAGAGCCACCAGTGGCACCACAGCCTCTGTGCCACCGCCTGAGACGCAGAGGTGAGGCCTCTGCACGTATCGAGGCATTAAAAAGGAGAAATATTGCCCTGTGCATCACTTACTTTCCAGGCAAAGAAGTTGCAAAGACTTGACCAGGATTAGGGGGCACCCTATGGTACAGCTGGGATTAGTACAGAGTCTTCTGACCCTCAGGGGAAATCCCAAGCAAGGACCTGAACTTCTGCCACCAGGGAAGCTTTGAACGGCTTTGGAAAGATGAGAAACCTCTTAGCAAGGAGAAGGAAGGGTCAGTATTCCTGAGGCAGAGATGGGACAAGGAGAAACTCTGACCCAAGGTCTAAGTAGTGGGGGAGAGGCACTTGTTGGTGCTCTGGCTCAGCAGGGCTGAGAGCCCAAGGGAATTTGGGGTGTGCCAGGAAATACCTTCCAGGCCAGCACGGGACAGCTGCTCTCTGGAGAAAGTCCATAGGAGCTTCTTTAAGGGCTGAAAGGGATAGGAGGTGCTGAAGGAGTAAGGGAGGTGAGAGGGAAGAGGGATGAGGGGTGAAGTACTGCTTCAGGGATGCACATACACATAGTGAAGGCTTTCCTCCCTGTAACAGCAAGGGGACACACTTTATCTGAATAGGGCTGAGGATGAGAAAATATTGCCCCTTCAAGCCTGCATTAATGAGCTACCATCAAGGCCAGCATGTCAGGGGAAGAAGGAGCCACTAGGAATGTCTCAGTGCTCATTAGCACTATGACCCCTCTAGGGAAACAGAAAAACAGGGGGAAAAACTACTGAAGAGGGAGGAAAAGTCAAGAGACTGGAATAGGTACATCATGCAGACCCCACTGTGCCCCATCAGAAAGGACAGCAGGATCCAAGGGCAGGAGCATCTCTACCCAGGGAGGGAAGTCTGAGGGAGAGAGTCCATCAGAGCAAATTGAATTCCCTGTCTTCAAATGGCCAAGACAACCAAAGCAGGAAAGTGAGGAAACAAGTTCAGCACAGATCTTGGAGCCTGGTGCTTGAAAACAGAAAAGAAACGAAATGCATCAAATAATGATCAAGACAGACACAGTTTTAAAAAGGGGAAAAAAATAGCACAGAAGGAAGACACTGAACAAAGCCTAAATAGAACACCCCAACCCCTCCTGGTGCTGGGTGCACATGGTTCAGGGCAGCCAGTGCACACTCAAACAGGAGCAGCCTCACCCCTCCCTGGGAACCGGGCAAGGCACCAGCTCCTTTCTGCTCAATGGCTCTTTACTGTTTTTATAAAATTTATCTTCAAAGTCATCAGCTGCTCCCAAAGGTGATGAGCCTTCCTGAAGGCAACAAGCTCTTCAGTAACAGCGGGACACAAACATTATTTCATGCCCTCTCCTTGGCACATTGCCCACATAATTGACTGTGATGTCATCAGGACTCCCTGATGTCAGAGATGTGCCCTGGGATTTTGGTGTCCCTGCCCCTGGTTTCCTTCAAGCACCTCACCATCATTAAGACAGACACTTTTGGACATGTCTGTATATGCTGCAGACAGGTATTAGTAGCTGTCAGAATGAGCGTGAAACAAACCATATTTTAGGCTTTGTCTGGGTAAGAAACAAGTTCTGTGCTACCCCTAAATCTTCCAGAATCCTTCCAGATGCTCCTACAACAGAGCTGTTGGTTTGGGGGTTTTGTTTTGCTTTGCCGTTCCTTTTTTTTCAGCCCAATTGTCCCAGCCACTGGCTGCACAAAGTCCTGGTTATCTGCAGTCCTCAGGATGATGGCTCTTCCAGGTTCCTGTGAGCCCTGGATTCTGCAAACAATGCCAAGGGACAGGGTCTGAGCATGACAACAGCACTATAATGCTTATCTTGTTCAGCCAGATCAGGGTTTATACAAGTCTTTGTGGGGTATCTCTGATTATGGTGGGGTCAGTGATGTTTCATTTCCAGTCTGTGCCCTCAAAATGCCAGACGGCCCCAGGCTGAGCAGTGCAATATTCTTTTAGCACTTTCCTCTGCAGCTTGGCCTCTTCCCTATCTAGGCCAGCATGAAGAAGTCACTCTTCAAAGCTGAGCTTTTCAAAGGACCTACAAGAATTAGTTTCCTGTGAGGGTTTGGCACTCATCCCCCCTAATCTATTTAAAAAACCTCCAGTCTGTAGATTTAAACTAGTTCCAAATTAGACAGAGGCTGAAACTCTGCCATGAAAGACAGAAAAAAAAAAAAAATCTAAAAATTTAATTCCAGAAAAGTATGAAAAAGGAATCACTTAAGCTGAAAGTCCAACAGCATTTTGCATAACAACCAGGCAAGCAGACAGGCTCACTTATGACAGCTGGCAAGTGAATGAGGTAAATAAATTGACTATTGATCTATTGATAAATGCTGTGCTGTCTGTAGCAGGTTTATTGCTGTAAAGGCATTTACCTGGATAGGACTGGACCAAGGAGAGGACAATCAGTGTTTGAATCATTCATCAGAGTCCTATGGCAGAAATTAAGCAATGCTGTTGGACTACTTCCTCCTCCACCTGGCTCCAAAGGACAAAGGAAGAATCTCCTGTTGCTTTTCCCCTTGGTCTGTCCTTTAGCCATGTGCTTGGTGTTGGCTGAGGGGTCTGAAACCTCAAACACTCCCTGTTTTTTGGGCAAGCAGTTGAGCCTGCTCCAGAGTTTTGTTTTCATCTCTCTAATCATTTTCTTAAAGACATTAAATTGTTCCAGAGTTGAAAACTCTGAGGTTTGGTGGTTTTCTTTGGAGAGAGAGAGAGAGAGGGAGGGAGGTAAAAAAATAGGTCCAGAACAACATGATGATTGCAAGAATCAAAAAGAAATAAAATTACTTCAAAGTTAGAGGGATTTCATGTGACTTTGAAAGCCCCTTGGTAAACAGGTTGTTCCAGCACTGAATTAAAACCCAGTCAGACAAATACGATTCCAAGTCTTGTGTTTTCTCTTAGGACAGGCCTGCATTTGGGTCTCTTAGGAAGAAACATATAATTGTTGGGTGCCCAAAAGATCAATTTGTTTAGAAAAATGCTGGAATAAATTTATTACTAGAGACTCAAGGCAGAGTGGTTCAGCATAGGTAAGAACAAGTTAAAAGACAGGTCATCAAATTTGATCATGATTAAGTTTGCTTATTGTTAAATGTGATCATGGCCAGGATGTGTCTGCGGTTCTTAACCCTGACTTCACATCCAAAACATGGCAGAGTAAGTTTCTACCCTTTCACCTGCTTGGGATCACGTCCAGGTCATGGGTTTCTGCATCCTCAATAACACACAGTAACTTCTGACCTTCTTCAACACTGCTGCCTTCCTCGGTCCTCTATGGATCTGTTCCTGTATCCCACCAGAGCCCTTCCATGCTGCAGTGCCCTCCCATCTCACCCATCAGTTCCAGTGCAAACAGCTTGTGGACATTTATTCCCCCAGCTCTCCCTGTAACGTTATTTGTGCAGATTTCCTTGCAAAAATCCCACACCTAGAGCACTGGAGAGACCCTTCCCAACAGCAGCCTCCGTCACCCTTGGCCACCCAGCAGACAGGCTGGTGAGTGGCTCCCATGGCTGTGAACATCACCTCAGCTGAGAGCACTTCTGAGCCACTACAATTTCCATCGGGGTTGATGGGAGCTGCTGGAAGCAGGAGTGACATCTCTCCAAGAGCTCCCAGCATTGTTCGCACCACCACAGCTTAACAAACGTTATTAACAACAGCAAATGTTCTGCTCTGGTGCTGTTTTCTCCCTGAAAGCTCACCCAGAGCAGGCATGGTTTATTAAGCTACTGAGGAAGCTGTTCCAACAGGTCCTGTGCTCCGAGCAGTGGGATGGACAACACAGAGACACCCAGAGAACACAGAGAACACAGTTCTTCACTGAATTAGGATAAAAATCACGGGAGATGCAGCTGGAGCAGTTCTCCCACTAAAATACCTGACATAGCCTAGAGAAACTCATCTGTGAATCAGGCATTTTGAGTTCTCTGGTTACAAATACAATGACACAGATATTATTTTTCACAGCAGGGTCTTCTGGATTTCTCTTTCTAGGAGTTTGACCCAGAATTCACAATCAAGCTGATCCTGGAATGTCAAGGAGCTGTCAAGAAGAAGCTTTCAAACAGCACTTTTGAAGCAACAGGTGGAAACATCTGAGTCATTTAAGGAATTTTAGGTATTCTTGAGGAAAGGTGGGATAGCTGGCATGACTGTAGGTTCTCTTCTCCACACTTCTGTCAATTCCCTCCTTGGACAGTCCTTTACTCACAGCACACAGTCCTAATCCAGGGGGATGAGGGCAGACATCAGCCAACAACAGATTGGAAAGGAAGCCAAGACACAGGATGTTGAGACAAATAAGGCTGTGTAGGAACATGTGGCATAGACAGAAAAAAAGCCCCAAACTACTCAGTCTTGTGCTGTAGCAATTGGGTTGGGGGGGGGGGGGGGGGGAACAAGAAAAAACTATAAACAACCCCAACAAAACAAAGAAAAAGCCAAACAAAACAAACAAACCAACCCAACAAAACAAACACAACACACAAAAATAACCCGACGAAAAAAACCCAAACCCCAAAATAAACAATAAATCCACAAAAAACCACCAGATAAACCAGACCTTTTCACATTGATGTGTTTTTTTGGGACTCTAGTAGATAAGAGGATTACAGCCTTGATGAAGTCCCTCCTCTTGTGGCTAAGTGGTACATGAGAATATTTAAATCTGCTGCTTTTGTAACCAAGTTTGCAATGCAAGACAGGCAGGGAGAGTTTAATTTATAGAGCAGATAACAAATCACCCAGGGGCGACTGGCCCATGCTAAGTCCTGGTGAGCCCTTGCTACCCCATGGACCCTGTCAGCAAGCGGTGCCTACCCTGCCTCAAAATTCACCAGGTGGATTCAGAGCCTGCCGGTGTTCCTAGGAGCACAATGGCACCAATCAAAGGCTGTAACAAGAACACAGCTTGGAACAAATCATTTCATTAAATTGCACTTGCTTCATTTCCTGAAGATAGAGGTGTATGTCGACCACAGGCTTTTTTTCCTAATTTTAGCTGTAGCAAGCTGATAACCTCAGCCTGTGACACCACAGCCCCAAACTTTGCTCTGTACTTATCATGATTCACAGCTTGCTCAGATGAAAAAACTGAGAAACGTCACCTTGAACCTTAATTCCTCACATTGCAGGCAAGGGTACCTGGCTGCTGCACCGCCGGCAGCTTCAGCACAGCATTTGTCAATACTGGGAAAGTAATATCAGAAATTTAGCCTTGATTGCCCTTTTTCTCAAAAAAAAAGTACAAAATTTTCTCCAACACAGCATGCAACCATGTTTCAGAACTCGAACTGCTGTTAGAAAATGGAGCCATCACCCCTCCTCCGGTCAGTCATGCTCCTCACTTGGCAAAGCCTCAAATTCACTGATTTAAGAGGGGAAAAAAACCCCCAAAAGATGATGTTCAAATACAAAGCTGCTCCTGCCTGCTCTACCCAGCTGAGCCCTCCAGGCGGTCCTGGCAGAGCCACCTGAGCACAGCTGCCAGGCTTGTGGGCAGAGCAGGCAGTGATGGGAAACTGTCCCCCGTGCCCAACCCTCGGCCCTGAGTCATCCTCAGCTGATGGAGACAGCAGCGAGCACTCAAGGCAGGAGCTGATGGGTGGGTGGGATGCCTAAAGGCAACCAGTTGGCAAAGCCACCTGTTCCCACCAGGGATCCTTCGCTGCAGGGCAGCTGAGGGGGTTTTGTCCAGGTTAAGTGAAGTGAGGAGGGTCCATCCTTCAGATGGAAGGGTGTGCTCCAAGCTGCGTGAAGAGGATGTGCAGGGAGGACAATTCGCAGGGCTGCAGCAGGACGGGCAGACAAAGCACTGCCTGCTTGCAAAGGCACAGCCAGATCCAACAGATGGCCACCAGCCTCAGAGTGGCACAGGGGATGGGATAAGGACTCACATCCTCTACCATCATCATTGCAAGGGATCTTGCAGGAAGCTTCTGTGAGCACGCAGCAGAGGTAGGAGAGAGCAAGTGAGCAAAAATTGTGTTAAAATAATCAAACAAAGACACGCTTCCCTCCCACTTGGACCCTTGCCACTTCATTTCCATAGTGGGACACTATTTCCTCCGAGCTGGTTTAGGAGAAAACAGTGGTTCCTCCTCATGGTTCCTCAGGACACTCAATTCTGTGCCTTCACCCTCGGAGCTGGGGCTCCACATCCCTTTGGTTTCCAAGCTGTGCTGTTCCACTGGCCAAGGGTTGCTTTTCAAGCATCCAGCAAGCAGGAACATCCGCAGTGGCTGTATGCAGAGGATGTCCCCTCTCACTACAGGATTCAGGTGGTGACTGGGTCTGAAATTACTAGCAAATAGCATATGATAAGAGGTTAAGGGCTAAAAAAAAAATTAGGCTGCACAGTATATCTGCAGCAAAATTTGAGTCATACATAATCAGAGACATTTGTGCTTTGCTCAAGATTAAAAAAGAAAAAAAAGTCCCCAAAAGCCTATGACATTTCAGAATTACAGTAAAACTGAAGAAATTTTCTCTAGGAAAAAGGTGACCCATTTCCTCAGACTACATCCCTCTTTAGCAAAAAAATTGAACACAAGCTGTGAGAAAGCCTTGAATATTCCCTGGTTGCTCCAAAATCTCATTTCTACAAAAATCAGTTTTGATGTATTTAATTTTCATTCCTAGTCATGCCATTTCAAACTCAGGCATGTTTTGATGGAGGAAATAAAAAGACTGCAATAAAATAAAAATTCACAAACTCATGAAGAAAGGCAATCTCTTTGCATGCTGCAAAGTGGCCTGCAATGAAAAGATAACCATGCTTTTTATGCAACACTTCATAAAGAAAAAGCTTTATTTTTGTCCTGTCCAAGCCAACGAACAGGGACTTGTGAATGCAAATGCTTTTGTTTCCCGGGATCTGTTTGTGAAGCTCTGAGGCACTTGGTTATTCAGGCACATGCTTGGCAATTTCCCCATCATGAGTCATGTTTTCTTTAGCTGTTATTTGTGACTTTGATATGTGGATCTCAAAGCATCTATAAGCAAATGTGTCACTGTAGATGGAGAAGCTAAAGCAGCAGGAAATGAACAACTTTTCCAAGGAAGGGATCGAGAATATAGCACAACCATGAAGAAAAGTCACACAGATGTAGAGACAGGTCAAACTATTTCAGCAGCAAGGACTAAAGTAGATGGTGGGGTCATGGCTGAAGTTGCTGCCCTGTTTTGCCTGCTCAGGGCTCAGTTCATCTCCACCTCCACACCTCACTCAGGGTGCTGCTGATGTGTAAACACAACCCCACATCATCTACAGAGAACAGAAACAGGGCCAGAATCACTAAATCATTAAATTTGGTAAAGATCTCCAAGATCATCCAGTCCAACAATCAGCCAGCACCACCACCACATTCACCATTAAACCATGTCCTTAAGTGCCATATCCACACAGTTTTTGAACCCTCCACCACTTTCCTGAGCAGCCCCTCCAATGCCTGTTGTTCTACAATTCCTAATACCTGAAACCTCCCCCGGTGCAACTTGAGGCCATTCCCTCACGTCCTGTCAGAAATAAGTCTATTAAAAATCACCACTGCACAGATTCCCAAATCTCAGCCCTTTATGGAGGACACAAAAGCCACGTGCAAGCAGTGGAATGAGCTGGAGCCATGCCACAGGGAGGGTGTTGGACCTGATCCATACCAAAAGTGAGAGGGATCAGACGCGCATCCCAGGCACTCATCATCTCCCAGGCAGGGGTGTGGGAATCCTTTGCTGAGTCTGGGTGGGAACTCCTGGAGGGTTGGTTCTTCCCCTCTCTCTTGTGCTGCTCTCTTTCATGGCAGACTGCTTGGTTTGTGTTGAGTTAAAATACAGGATCCTTCTGAGGATGAACATTCAGTCTGAGGGCATCAGATGCTGCAGAAAAGCTGAGGAGAGACCCCAAGGTGTCCCTGCCTGTGGCAGAGGGTTGGAACTGAATGATCTTTAAGGGCTCTTCCAACCCAAACCATCCTGGGATTCCATGAAAAACCTCCCCTCGTGGCTATTTCAGGAGGGGAGGACTGAGCAAAGTTAAATTATCACCTCCTATTCTAATTCAAGGTACACACACACCTGAGTTAGGGATTTTGTGCTATTGCACATCTGAGCCTCTGCTCCCAAAGAATGAACTGGACCCCAGAATTTAGAAGCACATGCATATGTATATATTTATCTACTGAGCAAAACAACAATATCTGCAATGCTTTTTATTTGCCTTCTGTGTTTTGAGATTTAAAGACTTGTATTTTCTGGCTTTCCTCTGCAATCCTAAAAGACAGCCTATTCTTATTTTTAAATGGAAGTTGTGAGTTATACAATTATATGACTCAAGCCTGGAGTGCTTAAAGAAGACAGGAAAAAAGCAAATGTGAATCCCCCAACTCTTAGAAATACTGGAGGAACAGAAAATAAAAAGCAGTATCTTTGCAGTCTAATATTAGAGAGCCGGTCCTGATCTTTTCTCCTACTGACTGGAAACCTCACAATCCCCAGTGCCTGAGCAAGTGCTAGGAGGAAGGGGGACAGAACAGCTGCTTCCTTGACCTGGTCTAGGTTATTATCCCTCGGATACAGCTCTACCCTCTCTGCACTAGGATAAACCCCCAGAGTAGCTGAGTGATGCCCCAGCCAGTGGAATGCGTTTCAGCACTTCCCTCTACACCGAGGCATCCAGCTTTCTCCTCTCTCCTGCCTTTTGCAGGAGTTCCTTTCCCTCCTCATGATTCCCAGCCTTCCTTTCTGTTTTTTCTCTCCCCCAGCTCCTGCAGTATGCAGAGCAGGACAGATGTAGGGTCCTACACACCATATTCTGTGGCAGGACATAGAACCCCACGTAAACTTATCCCAACCTGAAAACCTAATGGAGGGCTCCTAAGACTGTGGGAGGAATAAATTATCTGTCTCTGTGCAAGAGCAGCACCCAGAGGCCTCCACAACAAGCGCATGTTTATCTCACTAAGATCTGTCCCTGCATCAGCCCTGCCTGTCCCTGCTCCTTCCACTGCCACAGCCAAACCCCAGCTGCTGCCAAATCCCATCTCCAGGGAGAGAGGATAGGGAGAAGTGACCCCATACTGAGGTGTCTTTGTGCAGCTCTGATATTGTTCCTGGTTTAACTTGTTCCCAGCAGGAGATGCACGGGGTATTCCCACCTCCCCTGTTTGTCTCTCCTTGCCCCACTTATCCCTGTCTCTGGATGGGCATGTGGAACCTGTATTTAAAGCCTCAATCTTCCCGGGCACTGGACCGTGCCCAGCGGCACACTCATCGCTGGGGCCGAGTTTCACTGACTGATTGTTTTCTGATTCTGTTTGGCATTTTATCCTGGCTGCATAGAAAACTTATTATAAAATCATATTTGTGTTCCATAGATTATATCTGTGGCTCACTGCAGCGGGAGTGCGGAGCATGACAGGCAGAGTCGGAGACCAAGGTGACAGGGACCGAGCTGCAGTGCAGTCGTGGTGATGCAGGGGACAAAACAAGAGCCCCTCAGTCAGCTGTGGGTTATCCTAGGGGTGGGATGGGTGGGATAACTGTTAAAAATTAGCTGTTGCAATTCTCCTGGCCAGATCCATGCCATCTGCCGCAAATAAATGTTCTAAACACAGAGTAGTTTCATATTAAATGACTGCGACAGTTCCCACTGCTATTAAAAATCTCTTGGGCTTTCCTCTAGATAGTCCCAGCTTAGAGCTGCTGTTCATTTGTACCTGTATAGAGTCCAACAGCCTGTGATAGAACCAGAGAAAATTATTATTTAGGATTTTGCTTGTTCCTTGGGTTCTGGGAGCAGTCAAGACCTGAGAGATGCTGACTGCAAAGAGAGCACCCCCAGTGTCTCAGAGGTTTAGGACTTCAGTTCTTCAAATGGAAGAGTGGGAGGTAGGAAGCTGTGATGCTGGTGGGTCCTCTTAGTGCCATGTTCCTTGTGTCGAGATACCAGGTGCTAAAGCCACTCTCTGGTTCCACCACCTTCCACGTCAGCCAAAAACTGTGAGTTCAGCCAGAAGACACCCTTGGGGTTGCACATGGCACAGAAATGGAGGTAACCATCCCTTCTAGCCATGGTTTTCCCATGTTCCTCCCAGCTCCATCCCCTGCTCGCCTCCCAGCCGTGCACAGAGGGTATGACTGGTGGCATTCAACCTTCCTCCCCTCAGCCTCTCTCTTGGGGAGGACTAAACAGGCAGACTTGCATTGTGTCAGTTGCTTGGCAAAAACATTCCCTAAACGGGGAAGGTCTCCTCAGAGAAAGGCCAAGGAGAAAAAGAAACAACTAAACATAGCTTCTGGGAGAGGTGGAAAAATGTTCCAGCCTCCTCCTCCTCTCCAGAGCTGTTTCTGCTCTCAAGAATATGCATTTCAGGAGGGAGCTCCTCTCTTTCCCCCATTCCTGAGCACAGACATCTGCTGGATTTTCCTGCCCACTTCAGCTAAAAACAAGAGGTACCCCCTTGTTCACAAGTTCATCACAAGATGCTGGTGGTGCCAGAGGCTCCACGGCAGCGGAGTTGGCCATCTGGAACAACCCCCGTGTATCTCTTCATCTCATTGACTTTCTTCCATTTCAGTCTCAGCTGAAATTGGATCTTTTATCTCTCCGCCCTTGCCTGTGACTCTTATTTTCCCCCTCATACTGTATCTGCTGCTATTTATGATTTATTTTCTGTCGCTATCCTGTTTAATGCTGCTAAATGGCTGGGATGATGGTTTCTGTGGACGGTGGAAGAAAGCAGAAGGATCCTGTCCTTTACCCATCACTGAGGAACTGACTGAACATGTCCCAGCACTGTGGGAGATGGGAATCCCACAGCAGCACCCTGAATTCCTTACTGCCCAATACTGTGAAATGCCACCGTGCCTCGGAGGCACTGTCAGGGAGATGGTTATTGGGAATCCTGGCTAAAGCAGGGAGCCTCCAGGATGTGGGGCTCCTCTCCTCACAGCGAGCTTAGGGCATCACCTTACTCCAAAAGCACTGAATGCCCTTTCCTGAGCGAGCAGCTGGCTTGTTACACCTGCCATTGCACAGTCTTCATCCAAGCTCTGGAATGCCCACAGGTCCTCTGGTCTCACCGTTTCAGGAACCCCTGGGATGTGCAGGAGTCAGAGCAGCAACACACGAGTGTCTCTGTGAGGCTTCTTCCTACACTGGGATTTTTTTATCATGCGAACGCCATGCTGCAGCTGGTTCTGGGAAGTCTTCTGCCCACACACTAAATAAATTCTGGTGTGGTGCCCTGCTTCTCTATGGAAACCGTACCCTGCATTTCTCTCCATAGGATTTTTCTCATTTCAGGCTCCATAATAAATTAACGAGAAGATGTTTTCTTTACACCAACCATATAAGAGACACTTTTCTGTACTCGATTAATCTTTAGTGATCTATATTAAATATTTATCTGAAGAAACAAGGCCTGTATTGCAGCAACATTTTCTATTATGAGACTTTATCATATCAAAAGATATTTTCCTGGTGCTGACTCCTTCGTCTGTACCCAGCCGGCATTTCAAATGGAAGGGTAACTTTTTTTCCCCTTTCTCTCCCAGTGACCTTCTCCCTCCATAACAAGCTGCTGATATGTTAGAATTTACTGGGTTATAAACATTTTTTATCGAGTAGGAGGGAGCTGGGTGATTTGGCACCAGCTTCCCTAATAAAACCCAGGGGAGAGGCTGCGATGTTTGACTCCAATAAAGGTCTGGAAGGAGCTGCAACCTTCTGGGATGCTGGTCACGAACGACAAGGGGAGTTGGGGAGTGTCAGTCACATAGCTTCGCTCTGCTGAGGCACTTTTGGAAGGAGTCCAGCTCACTGGCACAGGAGAGGGAGCTGGGAGGGACCTGGTAGAAGGCTGCTCTGTTCTTCCCCAGTATTTCCGAAATTGTGTGATTTATCACGTGGAGCAGTGAGCTGGGATCCCTAAACCCTCTTGCACAGCAACTGTGAGGTGGAGAGATACTAAACAGTTGGGATAACTCAGAAAGGATGAGGACCTTGGTGTTGGGGTCAGACACTGGTCCTGAGAGAACACAGAGAACTCAGATGACAGTTTATAAGTGGATGGATTTCTCTGCCTGAGGTAGACCTAGCATTGGCTGGAGATAATCAGAATTAAGGCTGATCTATTGAGGCAGTGCCAAAAGGAAACCCAGACGCAGGATTCTGCTAGTGGTATTGGGTCCTGAACAAAAGCACAGCAAAAAGAGATGGTCCAAGTTCACCAAGAGCTCCCAACCTTCCACGTCTCTGCCTCCCTAGGGAGCGGAGCTTTCACTGGTCAAGAACTAAAACACCATAAGCCTGAATAAATCATCCCAGGACTAGATATACACACATTATAAATGTTTAGTTCTGATGATATATGACTGAGCTGTTATTTTGACAAATAGCTAGTGAATAATATATCTGATGAACTGCATAATATTTTACTAATGATTAATTTATTCATTCGAAACAAACAAACAAAGCTCAGCCTTTTCCTCCGCTATCCTAAAGAACTCTAACGGCTGCAAGGGGCTTTGAGATCCCTGGATGAGCAGTGTCTGGTATTCCTCTTTTTATCATTGTGTATTTCTAGTGATTTATTACCGGGGACAACAAATTCATGGCTTATGTTATGGACGGCTGCATTTCAGATTGTAGCGGATCCTGTTTAAAAATTCCTGATTTTGTAATGCCCACTAAAATCTACAGGAATTTGGTACTTAGCTAGTTATTTACCCACACGATGTGCTTAAATACCTTTTTTAAGTCTGGGCCAAGCTTATCTGAAACAGTCTGACTGGAGAAATGTTGTTTGGGATACTGTCCCTAGGGTTAGTTACTACAGGATATTTACTACAGGACGGAGGTCAGTGAGATTTAGTTGAGGATTGCCCTGGCTGTGCTTTTCCCTCTCCCTCACTCTCGATCCCATTCAGAAATACAATTTCTGTGAGTTCTCAGAGAAGATAAAGGACCAAGGAGCAAGAGCTCTTCCTCGGAGCTTTCCTGTGAGGGCGGGCTGATTGATTACAGATCGGGGGCTGTTCCACTGTCCCTTCCGAAATGAAAAATTGAGAGCTCTTAAAAATTGAATAAAATATGCCATTCTGAGAAGGATTTCCACTGGCATGAGCACAATAGGAGGTAGTAGTGAGTTGCTCAATATTTCTGTGTGCGCTGGCTAATCCTTTACTCCTCGGTCCCTGTGCACTCTCCCCATGGCACCTGAGGATAACTCATCTGTAATTGGTAAGGGCTCCAGTTCTGTGTCTCCAGACAAAGCTTAAATCGCTCACTTTTGGGAGAGCTCCAGCTTCAGCTGTGGCCGGAGCTGCCCAGGAGAGGATTTCTTTTAGTAGCTGCTTTCAGGCCTGCAGAATCTGTCTTTGTTCCATGTTGGAACAATCTGGAACAGCTTGTAATGTTTTCACTAGACAAAATTTTGTCAAAATAGCTGATTTCCTAGATCTCTTGCTCTCACTGTAGTCACTGGTGACCAGAGAGGCACACATCAAAAATATGTTGAACCCAGTTCATGAGTCTGAAACTCTCCACTGCTAACAAAATAAAGCATTTTGACAAAACCTTACTGTGGAGAAAATGTTTTTCTACCTCACTGAGACAATTTTATTGCACCTAAAATACAAAGACTTTGCCATTCCATTATTTGTTTTCCTCCACCCTTGTAGAATTTCATCAGTTCCGCTCCCCTTTCAGTGCACAGTCCCTACCACTATGAGTAAAAATCTTACTTCAGTGTTACAAACACTTGTGAGACCTTGACAGGGAGCTGAGATACTTCTATGCCAGCTCACAGACAGCAACTGTGCATAGAAAATCTTTTCCTTTGCATGCTCACTCACAATTGTGCAGGAGATGGTCACCGATGGAGCTTATGTGTTCGAGGGGAGATAAAGAACTGTCCTTTTTAAAGACCTGATCCAAATATCTCAGTTCCCCAGAGTGAAAACAATAAACTTATATTTATTACTCTTCTGCAGGAGAAAATTAAGTCCAAGTACAGTTGGCAATTATCCTGTAAGCTTATTATATAGTAGCACTCAGCCTCTTGCACACTCTTGGTTCCTCTTTTTTTACATGCTGGAAGAGCTGGTAATTTCTGTCCCTTATTACAGAGTCATTTCACAGGGAAGCAGTCTCAGATTTCATTTAATCCACTGTAGGCTGTGCAAGATGCTGCAGACACCTCAACAGCTGTGTGCACCTCAAACATCAGTGGTCCTGTGGGCACGGAGTCACTTATGAGTGCCCAGCAGAGCTGTTTGCTGTCACCTCCTCACCCTTCAGTGTGTGTGGCTCCTAAACAGAATGGCACAGCCTGAGTGCACCTGCATGGGGAAGGCAAATAGCAGTGGGGCTCCCTCTTCATCTTACCACACCAGCATCCCTGCTTTGGTGTCTGTAAACATTCCAGGAATATTGTTGTGGATGCCACACGCCTGGAAGTGTCCGAGGCCAGGCTGGATGGGGCTTGGAGCAGCCTGGTCCAGTGGAAGGTGGCCCTGCCCATGGCAAGGGGTTGGAACTGGGGGTTTTTTTTAAGATCCCTTCCAACCCAAAGCATTCTGTGATTCTGTGATGAGTAAAGAGCCCCTGGGTGGTGCATATACCCATAGAAATATTGGGACTATTCCTTTCAACATTCAGAGGCCTTTCTCTCCTTTCAGATCAATTCAGTTCATCTGAGATCATCAAACAATTAGCAAAACTTCAGTTGTGGCATTGGTAACTTAGCCACAAGTGTCTTTTCCCTGTGCAATCCTGTGGTAGGATGGAAGATTCTGGAATATATTTCTCCCTGGGTTTGCAGTGCTATTGCTCTGTGGCCTGCTCTCCCTGCTTATGCATGCTGAGGAGACTTGCTATTATGAATCGCACCACAGAACTACCTTCAAACTCAAATTTAATAACCTAAGTATTATGAAGATCAATATTATGGCTATTCTCATTCATATGATTAACACTAATATAATTTGGGGAAATATTTATGCTGCAGTAGTGACTGGAGACCTGGATTAAGAGGAGATCCTCGGCAACTCCACCGAAGAAAAGACACCATTGTCTCCAGATGGGCACTGAAGTGCAATACTCCATCTCTGAGTCTCCATGGGCTTGGATATTTAATGTAAGTTACCTAATAAGATAACAAACCAGCCTTACAATCCCTACAGCCACACTGGCGACAGTTTGAAAATCATGAGTCAAGCTCAAAAAAAGAATTAAGAGATTGGTTTTAAAATTCATGAGACTTTTAAAATCTGATAAACTTCAGAGGTTTTTTTCCCTCTTCTTTTTTTTTGCCTTCTGCTTTCTGAGTATGTAGGAGTCGTATTATCAAGTTTTCCTCTGCAATTATGAGGGCCGTAAACTTACTTTAAAAATTGAGTTGAGGCATTTACATAATCACAGGACTCTGAAAGTGTGGGCTTTGAAGAGACATTAAATAGTCTTGAGATACAGTTCATCATGTGACTTGGCAACACTCACTGCTGAACAGTACAGCACAGACTCCAAATATCAAATACTCCCAAGGAACAGAGAGGAGCCTTTTATGGGTGGGAGGGGGGAATCTGACACTTTCACAGTCTGCACATGAATGGGGGAGAAGGGGAGGAAAACAGGGGAAGGAAAACAAGGAGAACAAGGACTGTGGGACTATTCATTTCACTTTAATCAGAGATGAAGCTAAAAAACTTTTTGTCTCATTCCTATATTTCCTGCTTGCTCTTAACCATGCAACACACGCTTTTCCCTGTGTACCAAGCTCTCTGATTAGCCTCACCCTGGCTGTGCACCTGCACTCCCCAGGGACAGCCCCAGACATTTGGAAGGGAGTTAAAAGTAATGTTCTTTCTGGGGTTTTCGCTCAAGAGCTGGAAGCTAACACTGAAATATTTAATGCTGAATACTCAATGGGCAGGTTTGCCTTTGCTGAAAAGGAAATAACCAGTATGAGAGAAAGGGAAGGGAAAGCAAAGTGAGGCTGGAGAGGGGTGCATGGGCTATGAAAACACCTTTCAGGGGTGCATGGACAATGAAAACACCTTTCAGAGACGCATGGATAATGAAAACAATTTTACAGGGAGGCACAGGCAATAAAACACCTTTGCTCTCCTGACATAACACAGCTTCCTGCACCTGCAGGTCGCCGTGGGGTGGAAGTGTCCCTCACTGATCACTGCATCCTCATCCAACCTGAATGCCCCAAGTGCTCTGTGATGTTCAGATCTCAAATCAGTGCTCAAACCCAGCCCATGCTCCAGCAGAGCTGCCAGTCACCATGAAACCTCTGTTTGCAGCTTGCAAAAAGGCATTTTTATTGCACAAAGGACAGGCTTCCAGTGTCAGGATGCTTCACTGCATCCGAGTCCAGAGACTGGTCCCAGCTGTAAGTTACAGGGGAACTCTTCCAGTGGCTTTTCCACGACACTCACTCAGGGGAATGAGAGGTTGTTGCAATATCAGGCATTTTTGAGCCTTCAGACCCTGGTGAGAGCATAGCCATCAAACAGGGTTCTCCTTCAACAAGCCTTGTGTATCCTTGGGAGATGGAGAGTATCCAGGGGTTTTTCTTTAACTGGCCTCTAAAATGCCTGGCTGTTCCCTACCCTTGCTGAAACTGATGGCAGGAGAAAGCACAGCGTGGGGTTTTGAGCCAGCAAATGTTGATGGGTACATTAAAGGAGTCCCTTCAATTTGGGCTAAGGAACTCCAGGAGACAAAACACCTCTTGCCTCAATCCCAGAGCAGACAATTTCCATGCTGCTGCCTAAAAAGTGCTGCGCATCATTGGCAGGTTCAATCAGGCAGCTCTCACCCCTCCAGACGTTTGTCCATGAGCAGGGGCTGTGTCAGTGTGAAACCCAGCCCTGCAAGGCTGCAGGACAGCCCTGAGCTACTTGATCTCATGGGTGGCATTCCTGCCCATGGCAGAGTGTCTAGACTAGATGATCTTTAAGGTCCCCTCCAACCCAAGCCTTTCTAGGCTTCCACAATTCTATTTAATTCTGTCGTGGCACAGCTTTTTTGGAATCTCTCTCCAGAAAGCTCTTTCATTGCAAGCAGAAGTACAAGCTGGCTTGACCTGATTGAGAATTTGATGGAACAGCTTCCTCTCCCGGCTGCTCACCCCTCTGCTGGGAGCCATCTGCACATTAAAGCAGATGCTGGTTGCACTCAGGTCATGTTTCCAAGCTTTCTTTTGTAGCCATAAGGACTAGAGACTCTTCCTCCCTGCCTGCACTCATTTCTTAATTAACGCTTAAATTCTGATGTCATCACATGACTGCAGGAGCAGATCCCCAGGCAGGCATTTAGTACTCTGTGTGGTCAGCAGGACTTTGATTTAGAAGCATCACAGATCCTTTAGAGGATCCCATCCCTCTGGAAGCCCCAGCCTGGCCCCGCTGGCAGCTGCCACTGCCAGACCTCAAGGCTCCCTCTCAGGCAGGTGCTGGAGCAGGTCAGAGGCTTTCCCACGCCACAGAGCGTGGGAATGGGGAGGATCTCTGTCTTCTTGGAATAGTGGTTCCAGAGCCAGGCAGCTGCGAGGAGTCTGGCAGGGAGGGACAAGGAGGAGGAGGAGGAAGAGGAGGAGGAGGCGGCAGCTGCCAGCAGCCTGCACTGCAGCGCCTCAGCCCGGAGAGCTGGGTGGGTGTAAATGCCATCCCTGCCCCTCTCCTCCCTCTCTCCATGCTTTTAACTTGATGGGATGTATTTGACCAGGAAAAAAATCATTCCATGGTGAAGGAAACCTCACGGCAGCTTCCTGTAAATACTTCATGGTCACCATGCCAGTTCTGGAAGGGTGAAGAGCTTCAGGTGTGAAATGGGACTGATCGTAAGAGCTCCCAGGCTTGGCCACCAGCAAACAGAGCCCTGGTGCACACCCCTGGCAGCCAAATGCTGCCTCCATCAACCCCATGCCTGGGAGCAGAGCAGGTCTCACCTGCCCAGGGCTCTCCTGAGGGCGGCTGGGCTGTGCCAGGACACCTGGATGCTGCATCAGCTCCTTCTCCAGGCACATGTGGGCAGCGGCACAAAGTGCTGGCTCTGCACAGGAATATTTGATATCACACTGCCTGCAGAGGAGATGCTGGCACAAAGGGCTGACCCAAACCCTGCTGCAGGCAAAGCTGACTCCAGGGTTTCTTTGTGTCCTTGGGTTCTGTACCTGCTCATAGCAGCTTAGCCCAGGAAAGCTGCCTGGATGGCTCTGGCTGCCCTGGTGGGACACATCTTGTTCCATTTAGAGCCTAGTGAGTGGCAATCAGCAACAAAGAAAGGGAAAAAATATACTTTCTGGAACCTAAGGGAAACATTGGAGGCATCCAGAAATAAAAAAAAAAAAACCCTTCTCCCAGTGCTACTTGTGCCAGAACAAAATTATTCTGTCCATCTAACAGGATGACTTTTTTATTTTAATGTAACAGCTTCTCTGCTGAAATAAGCATCTGCCCGATTTGAAAACAGAATTAATAATCTGCTCATAAAACAAAAAATAACAGCTAAAACTTTTTTTTTTTTTTAAGAAAGAGAATGAAAACTTCTCTTTGCCTTGTTAGCCTTTAAAATATGTTCCCAAGCCACTGGACCATAGTCTGCTGCTCTGGAGGAATCTGAGAGGAACGTGCAGAGTCATTGCTGTCACAGCATGCTGGGAGCAGCCCTGCTGGGCACAGCCTCTGCTTGACATGTGGAGGGGAATACTCCCCCACTATGCAAGAAGTCTCTGAGGGGACAGGATGTGGACATCCTTGTCCAAGCCCAGCAGGATGCAGATCTGTTTGGAAAGGTTCAGTGACTAAAATATTTCTGTGCTGCTTCTGGGATTCACTGGAAGGAGGATCAAAATATTTCCTTATGGATTGAGAAGGGGAATTTTTGTGCTGGAAGACGCAACTCTGCAGATCTGTGCTAGCGCTCGGCCAATCCAGCTAAGAGCTTCCCCAGATCAGCAGGCAGGCACTGATCTGCCTTTCCAGGCACACAGCTCACAGCAGTGATTTTCTCCAGAGGAACGGGCATGTCCTGACCACAGGAGCCTTATCAGAATGTGAACTTATCAACTGCTTTGCCTCCACGCTGTCCCTGCGGGCTGGGCGTGCGCTGCCGCCTTCAGACGCGGGGCTGCCCTTCCCCAAGCCTGGACAGATTTTCTGCTCCCACATCTCAGCAGCTCCAAGCATATCAAAGGCTGGTGCCACTTATCCTTCCTCTTGCCCTCTGTTCTCAAGAATATCAAAGAGAAGGAGAGGTGTGTCCTTCTGTCAAGTCCTGCAGCTGCCAGGGATGTTCCCAAGCTGTCACCATCCGAATCCAAAGGCAGCCAGAGCAGCTGCTCCTCCAGCCTGACCACGGGCAGGCTCTGTGCCTGCTCAGACACCCCAGCATGAAGCTCTGCACAGCTCAGCCCCAGCCATTCCCTGCCAGCCCCTACTCCTGCCTGTATTCTGCTTATGCAAATCCACGAAAAGCTGCACATATGCAGGGAGTTGCATTATGCAGGGGATGTAACAACAGCAGCCCCTGCACTGCATGAAGAATGAAGGCTGGGGCTGAAGGAGATGCTGCGTGATGGAATTGTCTGGTTTATGCCCATCACTGAATGGCTTCTGTTTGCCAAACTGCTTTTAGAGATGCTGAGACAGGAATGTAAATTGTGGCTTTCGTAAAGTTGCATAAACGTGTAGTAATGTCACTTTTAGATTAGCATTTACATTGAAGACAGCACTTGAAGGCTCCGTTGTTTACATGCACTATGGAAATGGATTTCAGGTTTTGGTTTACACACATTTATTTACACGGCATTTACTGATTACAAACCAATGTACATCGCTCATTTACAGGCATAATATAAACCAGGGAGATTCTGTATTTTTGCCTGTGTGGATTTCCACTGCTCATTCCACACGGAGAAAAAACCTCCTTTCATCTCAGCTCCCTCTGTCCTTCAGTTGCTGTGTTATCTCTCCTAAAAAAAGCCTTGCCTCTGACTGGAAAACAAAAAAGTTGATGTCCCCTTTAAACAGATAGCATAAAACCCTAATAAGAAAACCTTGTCAGCAGAACTTCAGCACAACTAAAAAAGCCCAAGCGAAGATTAAAAGGCCTAACAGTGCCTATCAGCTCATACCAGAGCTAAGCATCACCTTAGCGCTGTTTGAGAAGAACGTTCACCATGCTTTCTTGGATGCTTCAGGCATCCAAACAAGTGGAACAGGACTGAAAACTTGCCAGGGCGTGTGTGTGAGAGAGGATCTGTGAGTGCAGCCATGGCACATTTGTCACAGTCCCAGCACCCAGCCTGGTTTTGGGAAGCCCCGCGAGCCTTCCCAGGCAGAGCTGCATTCTGGCTGCTCATCTTGGCTCTCACTCCTTTGCCCAGCCATGCTGGGGAAATTGTTATTGGGTTTTTTTCTTTATCCTAAGATGCTGAACCCAGGGAAAATCAAAGCTGGACCCTAGGGAATTTCAGGATTTCAAAGTCACAGAGTGAACAACAAGGACAGTCTTTTTTTTTTCTGTCCTTCCCTAACTCAAGGATATAAAAACTCCTTGCAAATTCAAATTGAAGAACAAACAGCTAAACACAATACCCTGAAAAACTGTTTCTCTCTTGACATTTTTGAAGTGGCACTACTTGACTCCATGTCTTGAGATGAACTTTTGCACCTTAAAAATTGAAAAAAAAAAAAAAATCACTGGATTAATAAAGTGAAAATAAACAGCAAGACTTAGAACTTTCACTGAGCCTGAAATGAAATGTTTTAATTTTTTTCCTTTTACTGAAAAGTTGAACAAACATCCATTTCATATCAACCCATTTTTAATGTTATTTTTGTTCTGTACAACCAGTGAACCACAAAATCAATTATTTGTACTGCTCTAGTGACCAGCAGATTAAATTCAATGCAATAGAGAGACAGCAAAAAGAGTCAATGAGGAATGGAGAGATGGGAGAAGAACGGCCTGAAAAGATGATGGAAGCAGCTCTAATAGATTTTGTCTCTGCCAGAACTTAGCACAACCAAAACAGCTTCACAACCACTTTAAAAGAAATTTATGCACATTGCTGCTGGAAAGAGCAGTGTCACCAGTCCCCTCTGTCCCCCTCCTGCCTCCATCCACACAATCCTGTCCCTTCGCTACCCCCTGACCACAGAACGAATGAGACCAGAAAGTGATCTAGTTAAAAATTAACTTTTTTTTTCTTTTCCTTTTTTTACCTGTCAGACTGTTTTTTTCCTGCCAGATCAGTTCCTCAGCTCTGGAAATCACAGGTTGGCATGAAATCTGCCTAGAAGTTCCAGTCAGGAAAGGCCAAACTTCTGTAGGTTGGAATAAACTTCAGCCTGGAGAAAAGGAGGCTCAGGGGGGACCTTCTTTCTCTCTACAACTCCCTGACAGGAGTGACAAGAGGAAATGACCTCACTCTGTGCCAGGGGAGGTTCAGGTTGGATATCAGGAAGAATTTTTTCGTGGAAAGGGTGGTCAGGCATTGGCAGGGGCTGCCCAGGGAGGTTTGGAGTCCCGATCCCTGGAGGTGGCACTCGGTGCTCTGGGCTGGGTGACGAGGCGGGGATCAGGCACAGGTTGGACTCGATCTTGGAAGTCTTTTCCAGCCAAAACAATTCTGTGACCTGTGATTCTGATACAAAACCACCCGTAAAACCCTCACAATCACTGACCAGCTTGGCCAAGCCCAGTGCCTGATATAAGAGTCACATTTTGCTCAGAAATAATAAAAGCTCGTTGTCCTCCCAGCCGCGGCAGGCAGCCGTACAAACCCTGCTCCTGTGTGTGCAGCTCGGGGCACTGGGCAGTGCTGGATGTGCTGGAACACATTCTCCAGCCAATAAACTGGTGAATTTTCCTTGAAGTCAACAGTTTCACATATTTAAGTCACAGAGAATCCGGCTCATTGTTTTTCATTTGTGGTGCCATAAAACTCGGAAAGTTTTGTGAGACAGTTTTGTGAGACCAATCTTTTTTCTCCTTTCTTCCTTTTTTTTTCCCCTCTAAGGGAAAATTCAAGCAGTAGAACAGCATATGCATTTCTAAGTCTGCTGTAGCCTGTGCTACGTGCACAGCAAAGATCCTGGCTTCAGGATCCTTCTCTTCCTCTTCACTGAGGGAGTGACACATTTAGGGAGCACGTAGCTGCTCAGATTTGTGGGTTTTCTAAGACTAAATAAAACTCTCTACTGTGGCTGAATGCATTCACCAGTGCAAATCCCTTTATGAGCACACAGTTTAGTGTCCACTCTGAACTGGAGAAACAGGGAAATAACTGAAATGTTGGTTAGATGGGACCCTGGGGGTCCCTAAAGCAACCTCCCACTGGAAGCAGGACCAGCTCTTGAGCACATCAGCTGAGGCTTTGTCCAGCCAAGCCTTGAAAGCCACCATGGATGAAGACACCTCTCACCTCTCCACTGACTTGTCCTAGACCTGCACTGTTCTCCTGATGAAACAACATTTTGGGAGAAAAATAAAATCAGCTTTTTCCCCCAGGCAGCATCCCAACCAATTTCTGTCCAGCCTGTGCAGCCAGTTACCTCAAACTTTCCTGCCTCAGGAGCTCCTTTTCCTTTTTATCTGTCCAGGACCTTGCTGTACCAAGTGTATGCAGGCAATTGTCATACATCTGTCCTGTCACTCTGCAGAGGGAGGGATGGGGCAGAACTGGCTGCTCTGGTGTCACCTCCCCCACTAAGTTTTGAATCTGCTGCTGTATTTTAAGCAGACCTGACAGAGGTCTCAGAAGGATTCTCTATTTGCAAGTTTCGTGAAATTAGGCAGCCTCTAACTGGTCCCACTGCAGGAGAAGTTGCAAGGCGAGCAGATCTCCTCTTTATACCCCAGGGTTTCCCTGCTCTCTTACACAGAGAGCCAGATTTCCCCATCCCCACTGTCATTTCAGAAAATGGAATTAAACTCCCACGCACAGAAAATACACATTTCTTCTTGCACATGCACATTCCACTTGCAGCCCCGTGTGATCATCCATTTTATATTGCTGCTGTCCCTTATGTCCAAATGTCTTGCAGCTTTTAATTAAGTCTGCCCAGCAATGCAGACCAGGCAAGTGCTGTCATCTCCTCATCTCCCCTTCTCAGGGGGTGGGGAGGGAATTGAAGCACACAGAAATGAGCTTACCCACAGCCACACCACGAGCCTGGGGCAAAAATCCAGATCCTGCCTATGTCACCTCTCTGCCATTCTGCCCGTGGGCTCCTCTTTCCAAGGCACCGTGTCCTGTCCCTGTTTTCCATTGAACTGGCAGTGGCAGCCTCTCTGCTCAGCTGGATGAGCCCATCTCACCTCGTCCCTCTTTGCCTCCCACCTCTGACATCGAACAACAAAGCCTCTTTTTATTTTTCTTTCTAGAAAAGAATTTTTTTTAATTTTTTTTTTCTAGAAAGGATTTGTTTTTTCTAGAACTTGCTCCAACTGAGCAGCATCATCAGGGAAATTCCTGTGTCAGTGCCTCTGCCTGGCTATTTGCATGGAGTATTCCAGTGCTCAGCCCACTTTTTGCTTTGCCTTATAGCTAAGTAATCAACTTCTGAGAGAAGAAAAAAAAAGGACAACATGACAACATACTTCAAAGCAGTGGGCTGAAGCCGCTAACTGTTCAGTGGTAACACGGATGTTTTCTGGTCTGAGCAGAACCCCAGTCCCAAAGCCAAGCTGAGCTTCATCTGTTTTCCAGCCTTCCTGCAGTACCTCATACCCAAGGCTCTCCTGGCTAGGAACAACAAGGATGCTGACAATGAATATTCAGACATCCCACAAACCAGTCTCAGCATCTGCTGTCCTATCTGCATTAGCATCAGTGTGCACAGATAATGATCAAAGCAGCATTTTCCTGCCAGAGGCCCCCCTAAACCACCCTTATTAGTATGAACCGATGCTGATTAATGTGCTTCCCTAGTGCAATTGTATCCACTCCTACTGTTCATGATTTAATATAAAACTTCTCCCCCCTTTCTTGCCTTCCTCCTAATGCCACGTGCAAGGTGTGAGCCTTGGCTGAGGGCACCAGGAGAATCACTGATCCAAGTTTTACAAGAAAGACACCTAAAATCCACTGAAATGAAATGCGTGGAAGGAGGGAACAAGACTGAGGAGGTTGTAACAGTGAAGTGTCTTTCCATGCTGGGATGGTAGACCTGGATCCAGGCTTCCTATGAAAGATTTCATCAGCTCTGAGATTCTACAGCAATTCTGCTTATGCAGAATATTATAAAATGGCCCTGCTCACTGCAACAGGCTCTGTGCTTGCTGCTGACAGACCTTTGGACTTCAGCAGTGATGGAAGGAGGACTCCTCCATGATTTTATGTTGCTTCTTTTTTAGCATCACCTGTGAAAAGGAAAAAATGCTGCATTTTGCCTTATGCTGCTCTTAGCACCACCAGTGGCTTTGCCTTGGTGGTTTTCCAGTGTAAGTGACATGGTCCTAATGTGCTGTGTCCATGTTCCCACACAGGACACTGGGGAAATCACCCCTAAACAGCCAACAGTGTTTCAATTAGGGATGGGTGAAGTTCTCTGGCCTGATTTCACATCCCCTCCAAACCCTTGGTCACTGTGGCTGGTTTGAGATCTGATACCATCGGCCCTGGGAGAAGAGCAGGGGCCAGGCCAAACCTCACTCCACAAAATCACAAGTGCCCCAAGGAACTGCCTGACAGAGCAACAAACTAAAAACCAGCCAACCTAAAAAAGTATGGGAGGAAAGTGGCACTGAAGGAGAAGATTGCACAGAAAATTCCCATGCTCCATATCAGCTGTTTTTCTAAGGAAAGGAGTGATGTCCTTAATGCAGGATATGTGCCTCCCTTGGGCTAGTCTAGTGCAAAGAGCAATTGAGAGACAACTTTTGGTAGGAAAGAGGCTTCTATGTTGGAATTAAACAGTTGACAAAATCCCACCATCTGTACAGATTCTCAAAGTCAATTTAAGGAGCCCACAAAATGAGATTTTACCCCTGTGGGGTTCAGTAAAACAGAATGTTCTGGGGGAGTGTGTGCACAGCCTAGCTCTTAACTGCGAGAATTGACTGTGGTTCCACTAATTCTCCATAGCCAGACTGAGTCTGATATCCCTTCAAAAATGCATGGGCTCAGTTTTTAAGTGACCAATTCTGCCGGCAGAGCCAGACATTAAAAACAAACAGCCCTCCAGCATCCAGCCAGACTCCCACCGGATTGTTCCATCTGCTCTGCTGAAGCACATGAGGCTTTCCCCTCCTCCTCAGCTGACCACGGTGGGAGCAGGTTTGTCCCAGGCTTGTATTTGCAAAGTGCTCCCAGCAGCTCCAACCACCCCACACGTGGCCGGTGTTCCCCAAGCAGTCAGCTCCCTCCTTCAGCTCAGTGTGAGGTGTTTGGCCATGAGATGCCCTGGGTGCTCTTGCAGTCCTCTCTAAACTCCCTCCCTGACAACTGCCACTGGATTTTGTCTCATCTCCAGCTTCTTTTGGGAATGGTGACTTCTCCAGCGTGGTCACCACCTGCAAGACCCCTCTCAGACACCTCCCATGCACACAGAATGCTGATGCCTGCTTTCTTCCATGCTGGAAGGAGGGTGTTGTGTTCTCCACCTGCTCCACGTGTCTTTCATAAATGGTTCAGCAATACTCAGCAGAAACAGAGAAAACAGATCCCTTTCCACATAAAGTTCATCCTGAACTGAGGTAAGACTTCAAATTCATCTTAGTTTCCTACAAACCAAAAGGGAATTTGTTCCTTACCCCCTGACAGATAGAACAACAAATCACAGGCTTCACATGCAAACAAGACTTTGGTTCCTTTATAAAAGTGGAGGAGGCAAAGCCATGGCACAGGCTGCCTGATCGGGGTGTGAATCCTCTGTCACGGGAAACCTTCCAGGTTCCCCACAAAGCTCTGTCAAACGTGACACAGGTATGTCTGAGTCTGCCTTGGGGAAGAGGCACGGATTAAATGACCTCCCAAGGTCCTTCCAGACCCGTTTCTCCGTGATGCTTAGAGACAGGATCCCAGCCTTGATGGATCTGTGGCCTGACCCACACTGACAGTTCGTAGATGTGTCTGAACACATCCATCGTGTGGCTCTCTCCCCCCAGCCCCTGCAGACTCCGTGGTGGCATCCCGGGCTGCACAGCTCTTTAGCAAAGGGCAGAGCCAGCGCCAGGGGCGAGGAGCAGGGCAGGGATCTGCGGGCGGGGTCACTGTGTGTGTTGGCAGGCAGGGCAGGAGGGGAGCTGGGCAGAGCACAGCCAGGGAGAAAGGCTTTTGGGAAAGGGCGTTCTCTCTGCTTCTCTGTGCACCGACAGTGAGACCTCACCAGTGGAAGCAAGGCATCATAGTTTTTAGTTTTTGGGGCTGTCTTCCCCCTGAGCTGTTTTGGAGAGGACAAGCCAGGACAATATTTTTAACCTGCCCTTGCTGCTGCAAGGGGAGGGGGTGCTGCACTCCCTGGAGGCTGCAGGACAAGAACAACTAATTTTTCTTCCCCACACAGAGCTGATGCCTCACACATCTCTGTTATTCTGCTTCTGGCTCCATGCTCATGGGACAGCACGCCCTGCACACAGTGATTCCCTGTGATTCGCTGTGATTCCCTGCTCCCCCATCCCCATGTCCATGTCTCCATGTTCACAGTGCCATGGGCTGTTCACCAGCACTTCCCTGCCCACCACTTTGCATAGCTGCATTTGCAAGTGTCTTTCTGAAGCACAACAGGACCATATAATTATGTAAATGCACACATGCCTGGGAGAGTTTTTCAGTCTCTTTGAGTTTTAGCACAAATCTCCTGACACTTGCTGGCTTATTCCCCTTCACTCCAAAGTGCTTGCTGATTTAATAGGATGTTCATGTGAGCACCCCAGCTTTTCAGATTAAAATGAAGAGGAAAAAGTGTGGTTCTAGACAGCAAAGCTGGCAAGAAGAGTTTGAAACAAGCAACAACTAAGGCTTAAAAACCTAGAAGGCAAAATAAAATCTAAATTCTGCCTATTCTCTGTAGGATTTTTTAATTCTCTGTAGTTTTTTTAAACCAAGATCACAGTTCTGGGGGCAAGTCCAACTTATACACGGAGATAAATTCTCAAAGGTCTGTGGTAGGCAGCACACAGCCAAGGCTCCTACACAGCAGCGTGAGAACTGTCACTGACGTGCATGGTGACATCTTTATGTGAACCTGAAGCTATTGGCAGTTCACATGTACGAGTTTGGTACACAGGCTTGGGCTGTCCAGAGCTCCATTGATTTGAAAAAGCTGCTTGGGAGCCTGCCTGTGAACTGTCTGTCGCCACGAGTGAAGAACACCCACCCCCTCAGCTCCTTTTCATCTCGCTCTGTGCTTTGCACATTGCTGTGACACTGCAGTGCCTCACCTCACTATCAGAGCGCTCCACCTGAGCCTTCGAAGCAATTTGCATTGGCAGCTGAGGGCCACGGGGAACCAAAGGGGCATTTCCAGGTGGAACAGGGACCACAGTGCATCTCCCATTGACTCCCACCCTTGAGCCCACGGGAACTGGCACCGTTCCCACCACCTAAAAACTCATCCAAGCCACAGGAACCCGCCATACCTGTATATTTTATATCTGGTTGTAAATCCTTGACGATGTCTTTCCACAAAGGATAAGTAGCTCCGTGAGTGGTGGAAAGGCCCCCTGTCTGAAATAAGCCAATCAAACTCCTTGGAGACATGTTGGTTGGTAGCAGCTGGGTCCTGGTGGGAGGGCTGTACGAGTATATGGTCCCATATAAACAGGAGGTAGAGGAACTCAACAAGCCTCCAGTTCATGCTTTTCTGTCTGCCTTTTTCCTCTCATTCTTGCTCCATTCTGTGGAGTCCTGTTGAAAGAGAGAGGGGATAGGAGGAAGGAGATAAAGAGAAATGGAGGGGAGGAGAGGGAGGAGGGAGAGAAAAAGAGAGATTAAAAATGGGAATTGCTCTGATCCTTTGACAACCGTCTCTCAGGGTGAAAACAGACGTGAAAAATCAAGTTTTAAAAGACTTTGGTTTGCCTGTGTTACAGCTTAGAGTATTTGGCAGTGTTTTATTCATGTATTTAAGTGGTGCCTTTAACCTCCTGAGCATATATCACCTTTGAAACAACCAGGTCCTGACCTGAGACATCCTCACCCCGGCTTCTCCATCATTTCCCTCGTGAAGTTCTCCACAGTGCTGCAAAGGCAAGTGAAGGCCGGGTGCAGGAGGTGGCTGCACCCTAGGCTACAATTACCCCTTTATTTTCCCTTTAATGCTGTGCCAGAGAAACGTGTCTTCTGCTTTCATGTCTCTCTGATGATCTGTAATCCACTCTGTGCAACCTGCGCAATCTATAAAGACCCAGCTCTTACTTTCAAGTGCCGCCAAAAAAAGAAATAAAACAAAATAATTACCCAGGCTTCGGCGACAAGCACACGCAGACACACACACAGACACACACAGCTATGAAACCCTGCCAGACTCTGACAGATAAAAATGTCCTCACCCTGCTTTCCTGCTGGGGTGGTGGGGAGGTGCGTGTGGTGCAGGGGATGGGGTCTGTTGCTACTTCAGCTATGGTGGGACCTGGAGGCTCTTCCCAAGATCAAGGCTCTGCAGGACGACACGCTGAACATGCATATTCAGCAAGGGAGGTTTACCAGGGAGCTTCAGGGGATCCTTCCCAGCACCTGCAGCAGGGCACGCTCTCTCTGCCACGGTGGAAGAGCGGCTGTCCTGCTGCAACCCCGGCAAAGCGAGGCCAGGGACAGCCCTGCACCATGCCAGCTCCTCTCCCGGGCACGTGAGGAGACATACGGCGAGTGGGAAGGGAATCGGGGGTACGGTGCCTTGCCGAAGGTTACGCAGCAAGCCACGGATGCGGCTGGAAGAGAGCCCTGGTCTCCTGACTCCCATTTCCAGCGTCTCAGCCATGAGCTCACCCGCCTCCGCAGCCGGGCTGCTGGCACCGTGCCCCTCTCCAGGCGCAGCCACGTGCTCTGTGGCGGCACGTGAAGGGCTTGCTTGGCTATCACCCCGCACCCAGCATGGTCCCCTCCTGCTTCCAAAGCACTGTGTGGCTGCTGCAGCAGCTCAGCCTGCTGGGTTGTGCTCCTTGCCCCTGGGAGCTGCTTGGAAAAAGTGCTCTCCACACTTACAACTGGTTCCTCCTCCCGCCTTCTGGGTTTTGTGGAGGATATGCTGACGCTGCGGACATAGCTGGGCCAGCAGTGATCTTAAGGCTGCTCCCCCAACTCTGGGAGGCACAAGTTGTCCTCAGGACAGGTGATACCCACCTGTTTCTGTAAAATACAGCGCAGAGAGACTGCAGATACTTTTTAAAGCAGGAGAAATTAGGCTACTCAAAGCTTTGCCACAGTGAGATTTCATGTCAGGCTTTTTTGTACATCTCCAGAAAACCTTCTGGTTTTGAGCCTGAGTCCTCTCTAAGCACTCTAAAAGTTTGTAATTCCCAGAAAGAAAAGGTTTGGCTAAGAGTGTAGGAGAGGTGTGCTAGAGGTGCCACCCGCATTCACAGCACTGTGTGTGAGCCTTGGCTGGTGTGAGCAGCAGAGCGCAGACCGAAGGCCATCACTGTTGGTGGTCAGCATGGCCATCTCCTCTGCTCCAGGAGCTGTCCCTGGAGCATGGCAGAGCTGCACCCCATGGCAATGAGTGTGTGAGGCTGCTGGGCAGGTGGGTTGGAGCCCTGGGTGTGCCGGGGAGCTCAGGAGCCCTCTGTGTGTGCCTGCACGTGTGCACAGCATGTGTTCGAGGAGCCGCAGGAAGCTCAGCAGCACTCACAGCCAGAACCGAGCTGTGTATGTCTGGTTAAAGACAACACTCAGCTGTTGCATTACAGGAAGAAATGGAAAAAAAAAATCAAGTATGGGAAAGTCAGCCAATGTTTGATTTTTCTGTTGGTCCCATATAAACTTCTTTCTAATTGCAGATGGAATATTACTGTTACTAAACCTGATGGTACCTGCAGCTCCCGACTGAGGAGGTTGTTCCCATTCTGGAGACATGTTTTTAACATCAGCCTTCACCACTGACTCCTATTTCACCCCTAAACAGGGCAGTTCTCAGTGCTTAGTCCCTCACATCGCACAAGGACTGGTTCTACTTTACCTCACAAAACAGGGCGGTTTCTAGCCTCGCACTGAGGGCAACAGAGCACGTTCCACAGAACATCCCTGCTTCCACTCACTCATGAGCCCAAGGTGATTACTGGGGAATGCTCTCAGCTACATCCCACCCTCAGGATCTCCAAATTCCAGTTCAGAAGTGTATTTCTACTGCTTCTCCACCCAGGTTCCTTCCCTGCCTGGTTGCTCTTGCCCCATCAGGGTGAGCAGCTGCAAATTCAGCATATTTGCCATGAGCTGGGTGTGCAGGTAACAATCAGCTGCTCTGTACATGTTGTCCCAGCTTCCTTGGTTGTCTGTTCATTAAACTCACCCATAGCTACTCCCCTCATCTGCCAGCCTGGATCAGTTTTCCCTTAAATATTTCACTGTCTATTGGATTTCTATTGCAGAGAGAAGGGAGCTCTTATGTACCCAAGTGGGGGACAGCCCCCCTCCAGTTCCCGGCACGATGCAAGTGAGAACTGAAATATGAGAAGAGCCAAACAAAATGGGCCTCAGAGAAATCCCAGTGTGTCCTCCTACATGTGAATATCATACATTGGGGAAATATCAGCTTGTGAAAGAGAGGAGATAGTCCCTAATTCCCCACACACAACTCTTCTTCCTCTCTTCCTTTCCTTTGGGGCACAGTTGGAGTCAGGATGATCGGGGCTGTGATGTTCCTATCCAAGAGGTAAGATATGGGGAGAACATGCCTTGAGACCACTGAAGAAATGATCACATCTCCAGCATGGAAGCTGCCTGAATCAGTTCTGAGAGCAGGGACTGGTGCCTGAGGCAATGGAGGATGGTGGAGCACAACTGGGTCCAGACTACTATCACACCATCAACTTTAATTTTTTAGTAGTATCTTTTTCCCCCCTGTAGCTGCTGTAGAGATGCTGTTTCACATTAAAGATTAATCCACTCCACAGGGCTGGTCCCCATGGAAGCTATAAAGCTTACTAAAGTGGGATTATCTTGTGTCTAAGACAATATTGTGAGGTGCATTCAATCTACCTCCTAACAAGCTTGAATCTGAAATTAATTTTTTAGGTGTCTTTATGGGGCTCCAGTGATGTGAAATATGTTTCATGGATTTGGTAAAAGGAACCAGGGAAGAAGCAGGGAGGGGATGTCTCCAAGTGTAGAGCCCTTAGGTGGGAGACCCAAGGCTAACTAAAAGCTAAATCTGGTACAGAAGCAATCTGTGGACTAAAGGGTAGACTTGGGGGAGTCAGACAATGAATTTTTTTTTTTTGATCCAAGAATCCAGTGTTTTGCTCAACTCTGCCCCAAACACCCCCTATGACCTTTGGCAGTGCCCTTACGTGTGGGGTCTTGGCCTCACTTTCCAATTATCAACATGGACTCACAACAGAATTTGTGTGACTGTTTATATCATGAACTTGTTGGAGAGGCCAGAATCGGGCTGTAGCACCTCCTGAAACACAAACCTGCTGCCCACACAGCTCCAATGGTGTTTCTGTCCTACAAGCAGTGAATGATAACCATCTCAGCAAGCCCTGCAATGCAGCAGTTAACAATACCCAGCTATAAAGCCCATCTCCACTGAGAAGCACGACAGAGCAGTGAGTGAGCTGGGTCCTTCTGGCTCATGTCAACAAACACGACCATGCAATCATCACGTCTGTTAATAAACATGATCCGTGGGTGAGCCAGGACATGGCTCCAGTTCACAGCAAACAAGCAGTGGGAGAAGGAAATGTTGGATGTGCTGACTCTGAATCATAGTACAGTCATTTTCCAGCACCATCCAGCATGGAGGCACATCCCCCAGTGCACATGGAGATCCCTCTTAAAGCCCCTTGGAGTTTCTTAGGTGGCTTAAGATGCCCTTTCTCTAATACAAATTCAGCCTGGAACATTAAATGTTCCTTATCTTATGAGCCTTCAGGATTCTTGGAGGAAAAATAGGCAAGTATTTTCTGTAAAGTGCAAGTTGTATTTGAATGTACACTTAATTTCTTTGTGATTGATATCTGTGTGTTAATTATATTCTATTTTTGGCAATACCTTTGCTGTCACAAGGCAGTGCCTTTTATCCAAGGAGTTCAAATTGAATTAGAGACATTAATTAAAGCTCTCAGCACTCTAGTAAGGCAGGCAAGTGCGGTTACTCCCATTGTTTCTTGAAATAAGAAGAAAAGAATAGAGCTGGATGTCTACTTAGCCACTTAAAAGGCAATTTTTATACAGTGGGAGAGCTCAGAGTGATAGATTTTGCACAAAATTATACTGCAAGGTCTGTTTCATCCAAGGGAGGCTGTGCAGCCCCAGATCCCTGCTATAAACAGGCAGACAGGATGCAGGTGCTCTGACTCTCCATCGCTTGCTGTGAACACTCCTCTGCCTCCTGGGATTTTTTACCGTTCCTCTAACCCTTGCATCTTTCATTTATCCCTTCTCTTAGATCCAAATTGATCTCACACACATCCCTTCTGTTTTCCCATGCTCATTGTTGTGAACTATTTCCATCAGAAATGCAGACTCAGGAAAGAGAAATTACCGAACACATTATTTGCAGTAAAGGAATAAGTCCCCTATCTCTTTAAGCTTCATGCACCAATAATTCTTCCTTGTGTCCTACATTTGGTCTTTGGCAGGTTGAGAGAGGTTTCTGCCTGCTGCCATTTACCAGAGGGAAGAGGCTAACAATTGCTATTTGTATCTGAAACACTTCTGCTCTTCAGCAACTTCACACACTGCTTTAGGATGCTGATAAATTAGTAAGAGGCTGAAGTGTCAGGGGAGAGATGAAACAGCTTATGTTAGTTTAGAGCTCGACCCTGTAAAGTGACGAATGTCTGACCTCATTTCAGCAAACAGCTTAAGTGTACCCTTAATTTAAAGTATGGGATGTTCTACTCTAGATTTTATTCAGCTACCCCTGCTCCGAGTTTGTGCACTCAGATTCCTCGACAGGTAATTACTGCCCCACACCTTTAGGATTTAATTTAACTTGTGCAGCAGTAACATTTCTGTCCTGCCCCTAACTGAGAGATGGCCCCTGAAAGTATTGGAAAGACAACACCCAGGAGCAGCCCTGCTTGTCCTTTGGAAACCCTGCCCAGCAACCCAACCAAGCTGGGGACACCTTTCCTCTGTCAGGGCCAGAGGAATACAGGGAACGTGGATGGAAAGGGAAGCCAATCTGTCAGAGTTTAAGTCATATGAACTGCTGTGGATAAACCTGAGCTCTGGGAAAACAGAATTTGGGCACTTCTGACCTAGATGTCTTTATAGCTCAGACTGGAGACACTGATACCTGACTGAGTCAGGGCTGGAGCTGCAACTCAGCAGTGGCTCTGACTCTCTGGGTGACTGTGGCATACATCATCATAAAATCCCAAATGGTTGTAAAGCTATTTCTTTATGGAAGTGGGATTTCACTATTTCAGGCAGTGATTGGCTGATCCCTCCCCAAATCTCCATAATTCTGTTCTGATCAGTGTCTAAATTTGCATTACTCTTCAACCACTCCAGTTTTAAATATGCATGAGTGGTTGGACCTGTGGGATATTCATCAGCCAAAATATTTTTGGGTGAGGAAAGGCAATGAGGTAAGATGATAAATACTTCTTCAATAACACCAACAGAGTCCACAAATGCACTTCACTTTTGCCAAATTGCTCATGCAGAAAAAAATAATGATTGGGAGATGTCAGTGTTTGGGTTGTGAGACCTCCAAGGGGAAATGTTTCCAAATCTCTATTTGAAACTACTGGAGCTTTTTTCTCCTTTTGATTTGTCTTTCTACCCCCTTAAGATGGAACAGTGATAAAAATATCACTTTTGACCCCAAATGACTTGTAGGAGAAAAGATTTTTTCTTCTTTTCAGTTTGTCAACACTGCTTACAACTTGTCAGAATATTCAGTGAACCAAAACCACCCCACAAACACTTTTTTATTAATGGAGTTCAACCAGCAGCCTAAAGGGAGCAGTTTTTATGCAGAAACTCCCATTACTCCCTGCCTTCAAGGAGGAGAGAATCGCAGTGGTAAAAGCTCTGTACACCTGCTCTCAGCTCGTTTGTCTCTGCACTTCAGCTAATTATAAAATCCTGGTGTGATGATGAGGAGGATGAGAGGCAGCTTCAAACCAAACAAGAGTAGCAGGTACCTCCACCAAGTCACAAAATCCCGTGGTGCTGGACAGTCAAACCCCAAAATCCTGATCATAAATCTACTGGCCAAGGTGCCGAAGTCGCTGCTCTGAATTCCAGGCTCCACAGGCACTTGGGTCAGGGCTCTGCTTGGAAACTTTCTCACAGCGCTCCATAGGTTGGGAAATTAATTAAAAGGAACTTCTGCTCGTGCACACAAGTTTATGGTGAAGTGCCACAGGGTTATGAAGATGGTGAAGTGTCTAGAGGAGAAGCCATAGGAGGAGCTGCTGAGGTTTGTCCAGCCTAGGGAAGAGGGGACTCAGGAGAACTTGTGGTACTCAGGTTCCTCACAAGGGGAGGTGGAAGGGGAGGCACTGATCTCTTCTCTCGGGTGAGCAGCGATGGGATCCGAGCTGGAGTTGTGCCAGGGGATATCAGCGAAAAGTTCTTCCCCCAGAGGATGCTGGGCACTGAACAGGCTCCTCACAGCCCCAAGACCGACAGAGCTCCAGAAATGTTTGGACAGCGCTCTCAGGGATGCACGGGGTGGGATTGCTGGGGTGTCCTGGGCAGGGCCAGGAGCTGCACTCTGGCCCTTGTGGGTCCCTTCCCACTCAAGACATTCCACGATTCTGTGATTCTGAGGCCAGTCCTGCTGAATCCGAGACTGGCACGGCGGGTGCTGCTCAGACAGCAACCAGCACGGCGGTCCATGCCCCAAAAAGCGCCCAATCTATTTAGGAGAGCGAGGACAGCAGATGGCCGGGGACAGATGGGGGAACGCAAGGGAACAGTGAGCTAATCCCGCTCAGCGGGCTGTGGAGCAGCGGTGTCAGCACACCAGCAGCCCAACTGTTGGCAAGAGTTTGATAGCTATTGTCACAAATGAGAGTTAAAAATAGTGAGACTGGATAATGAGCTCGCTTTTGTAGATGTTTGTGAGGAACTCCTCTCATTTATGAAACGGCAGAGATAGAATTAATATAGATTATAATAATAATAATGATAAATTGCACTTTTCTGAGCTGCTTATTAAAAAAAAAAAAATACGGTGGGTGTTGAGCAGTGATTTCTATTAAGCACTGCCCTGAACTTGAAGTTATTCCTGCTATTATTAAAGTATTGTCCTAGCTAGTCCGCTTCCCCATAATTTCTTTCTAAATTACACAAAACTGCAGCTCTATCTTCTGTCTTCCTTAGTATTTATACACCTCATATCTAAGTCCAGTAATCTTACAAGTGTTAGTAGATTTTTATCCTTGCAGTAGCTTTAGGAGATGGGGAAACACTGCTTTTTTCCATTCTGCAGGATGGGAATTGAGACACAGGGTAGATTAATGGGTTGTCCCAGATCATTTTATAACTGCTTCAGGAATTCAACCCAAATTTCTTACATCTCAGCTCAGTGCTACGTCTCCTTGCAGTACCCTTCCTACGCACCTTCATGCTACTATTCCAGAATTAGCTGGGACTTGCCACAGAGCTGCTTAGAATTATTTTGGATTGCTCATTTCATGTCAGGAAAATGCCAATTCATCAGAGGCAAAACACTTTGTAGAAATTTGTTGATTTAAGGGGGAAAAAAAAGGCATTTTGATAAAGTCAGCTTTTCTTTGGAACAGAATGTGTTGAGTGTTCTGTTTGGAAGGGATCGGTTCAAGATTGTGTTTTGTTTTTCATTACATGTTGAGTAACATACATTCAAAATCAAAATGAAGTGTTTTCTTAAGCTGTGTGTTTTGACTGAGCTGAAATAGATTTTGTAATTTATGCACAAGAGGAAATATCCAAATTCATTTAATACTGTTCTTGCAGTTTGGAAAAAGAAACACCTGCAAACCAGACACAATAAACTGAACAAGAATCATGCAATTCCCTGCAATTTTTACTAGAAATTTAGGAGAGAGTCATCTGAATGCCCAGTTTAATGAGGCCTGTGACAGAGTCCAGGAATCCTGGATTTTGCTTTCACTACTGTTCCATCCTGGTGCCAGTCTTGCCTTTCTAACATATTCCATTGCAACAATTGAGAACTGTGAGCTGAGAGGCTGAAGGAAAAAAATTGATGCCAAAACTCCTCTGGAGAGCAATAGTGTAATATTCAATCCAAGAAAGTCAACTCTTATCCCACACCTGGCAGTCTGTGCATTATTTCTGTTCTGAAGTTCATTCCTGGGAAGAGACTTTGTCACTGAAGCCACATGGAGTGATCCCACTCCACAGGGCTTGGGAAATGCAAAGTAACACTGCTTCTTTCAGTAAAAGAAGTTGAGGTTACCTAACGATCCTTGCAAATGGCTTATCTTCCCATTTGTCTTGTCCCTCAAAAACGAGCTTAGCCCTTGACTGGGTTATTCTGTTCCTCCACTCTTACTGGAGGTGCAGAAGGGGTTAAAATCCACAGGCCATCCTCCTGGTACAGCTCCTGCTGCTTGGATAATGCCAGCCCTGCCTGCCAGGATGAAAAGCACCATTGGGAGCTTCCTCTGGGCACCATATTTCACCACCACTCAGCTGGATGGAGCCAAGAGAAGCAGGGGCAGCTGAAGAGGGGAGAGAAAAGGGACTCTGAGCTGGCAGCTGCAAATTCTGGCCTTGGGCAGCTCCACCTTCCTTATCCCACTGAGTGGATCAGGAATTTGTTGTGGCCATAAAACTCTGTGTGCATTTAGCCCCCCTGGCTCTTGCACTGTCTCACACCCTTGTGCACGCCCCTGCCAGGGCACTCTGGAAGCGGGGTGGGATCTCCCGAGGATGGTATGGCTCAGGTTTCTGTGGAGAAACAGAGCTGCAGGTAGGGCCAGGGTGAGCACAGATAGTCCCTGATGTGGGCTTCGTATCCCTGCAACTCCCCGGGGGATGACTTAAAGGTGAGTTACACAAATCACTGCTTTAGGTATGCAGGACACTGCTCTGAGGCTGAAAACACCCAGGGTCTGCCCCTTCTGCAGCCCTGCTACGCCACAGAGGAGAAGCTAGATGCACTGCACTTCAGTTCAGGTTAGGAATGTGAGCTAGAATGAGTATTAGCCTCAAATAACAGCATTTCACAGGCAGCTTCTGCAGCAGAAGTCAGAAATCTGAAGCACAGGCTCTGCCATTGCAGGTTCTCCTGGAAAGTCTATTGAAGTCAATGAGCCTTGGGTTGGATCTCACTTCAAAAAGATAATCAAATACCATTTTAACTCTTAATTTGGAACAACATATTAAATTAGAAACTCACATTAACCTGGAACTGCATTTATATAATGAGAAGATTTAAAATCTGTGTACCATGAAGGTGGGAGAACGCCTACCCAAAGCTGTTCTCAGCCCTGAATCCCAGAGCCAATCCACCTGCAGCACTGCATTTCTACCTATTCCCCAAGCCCTAACCCTGGGATTTCCACTGGGCCTGAAGGATGTGTGGAAAATAAAGCCATCTCATCCTTACCAGTATTAATCTGTCAAGCACAGAAGGTTGGTACCAGCTAAACTCCAACCAAAGCCAAGAACTGGAAAATCCCAGAGGATATTGAGGATCTGCACTGGCATCACAAACACCCTCTCCCATCAGTGCACCAGTTCTGCAACACAGATATGCTAAAAAAAAATTAGAAACTGAAGGAATTAAGTCCTTTCTGGGATTAAAGTTCAACACCACTCAGGTAGGTCTGAGCATCTGAAACATTGCAGCCCTTTGGTACCCACGTTTGAGGCCACCTCGAGCTGTGAGCTTTATTTATTTCCTTCTCTGAGACTGTTCTGCTCTGTGCTTAATCCATCTCCTGACCACCTGGAGCGTTTGAGAGTCTTGGCTGTGATGCTTGTCTGTTTAGATAGACTGTAAGTAGAGCTGGTCAAAAAATTTTGACAGAACAGTTTTTCGCAGGAAAACAGTTCCCTCAAAATCGAAACGTTGCATGGGAACATGTCAATTTTGACAAACTTTTTCATGTTTAAAGTGTCAAAACAAATCATTTTGATTTTCTCTCTTCATTTCAGTCATATTGAAATGTTTAATTTTGAGGAAATAAACACATTATTTTTCTGTTGTTTCAATTAATTTGTTTTGACATTTTTACATATTGTGTATTGTATTGATATATCTTTAGAATGTATTGTATTGTTACATGTTTAGAATGCATTATATATTGCATAAAACATTTGGTGCTGTTTATTTTATGTATTACCATACAATGCTAAATATTTCCCACAGTATCTTAGTGCTTCAGCACCACAGGAACAGAAGATATCAATGATCTCAAATTATTATTGCTTTTAAATTTTTAGGTCATAAGAGCCTTGTGGGATCATGGTTCTCCTTCACACTGAAGTTTAAAAAAAAAACCAACCATGTATCAAAAGGCGGGAATTTCCCAAGGAAATTGTCCATTTTCCAAGCAGCTCTGTCAGCTCAATGACAGCACAGTACAGCTCCTCTCCCCTCCGCACACCAGAAAACCAACTCCTCTACTTGTTAAAGAAAAAAAAAAGAAGAAGAAGAAGAAGAAAATGCAGATTTTCCCAGAGTGGAATTTGTATGCAATGTTTTCACAAGCATCAGGGGTTTAAAAATCTGAATACTATTGACCTCCTGGGGCCTTTGTCTTTCAAACCACTTACATACTTTTAAGAGATATATTCCACCTCCTTCCAGGAAGTCTACCTGATTTTTTTTTTTTTTTTTCACTTGTTTGAAACCACATTTCTGCTCCTCCATGTGTAGCAGAGGGGAATCGCTCCCTGTGAATTTCTGCTGCCACGTCTGTGTAGGTGGTGGGAAGAGTGGATTGAAAAGAAGGGCAAAGCAAGTGGCAAAAGGGAGGGTAAGAACGGCAGCATGGAGCTGAGCCTGCAAGGAGGCAACTCCATCGATTCCTCATTTCAGGGAGGAAAACGTCCCCGAGGTCCTGATGCCAGGATGATTTTTTGCCTTTTCTTTTTAACCCCTTTTTGTGCCTTTTTGCAGCTTCTGTATTCCTCAGTGCTTTTTGCCTACATTCTTGGACTTGTTTGTTAAGCCAGGAGACGAAACATTTTAGAGGTTTCGTAATCAGGGATCAGAGTGCCCCAGAGCCCAAGGTCCTCTCCAGAACACATTTTGTAAACTGAGATAGAACCATCCAGGGGAAGGTTCCTTGGGGAGGGGGCTCATGTGAGCCTCTCATTGGGGAATTTATGATAGATATGTTAATTAGTAACACCTATAATGTGATACCAGATCTTTGGGGGGGACGGAGAGGTTTTTGCAGTGTACACTGAGGTGCATTCGACCTGGACGTGCTGCACCTAAGGATCCTTAAAATAAATACCGAGGTAAAATCCCTTTTTCCCGTCTAACCGTGTTTGACTCTTGCTTTTAAGACCAGGAAAAGGCATCAGCCCCCTGTGCAGCCACAGGAAAAGGCATCAGCCCCCTGTGCAGCCACAGGTTCGATAAGAGACGGAGGCAGTGCTGGGTGGTTGGAGGACACAGAGCCCATTTCAAATGTGGAGAGAGGCAGGAGCCCAGCGAGGCTGTGTGGGATGGTGATGGAGAGAGAGCAGAGCATGGCCATGCACAACCATTCTCCTTCCCTCTCCTCCCTTTCAACAGGATTAAAGGAAGTCCCAATACACGCTAAGGGCTGCTCCTTGCCATGGAAGGCTCAGCACCCTCGGAGAGGGGGATCAGTCCTCACCACCTCTCCCAGGGAGAGCTTTTGTGAAGCGGGAATAAAAAGAAGCATCCCAAACTTCTGGAGAGGAGTGGAAGAGGGGCTTTTCTGTCTGCTTTTCCTCTTAACAGGACATGCCTGGAGCGCCAGGCTCCGCGGTTGGAAATCTGAATTCCCCCATGCAGCTGCCGGGAGTGCACCTCTGAATGCAGATCTGCCTGGATGTGTCCCCATGCTCCAGCTGGCCTGTCACTATGGATTACAGCTCTTGGCTAATAGTGAGCACTGCTGGAGTCTGAGACTTCCATTAAAAGCCGATGTTTCCACATCCCCGCCCCACAAATGGCTCCATCCCATCCCAGCTGACATTTCTGTGCGTATGGCCTCATCTCTGGGGTGGGGAAGGAGCAAAGTGCCTCAATTTGTCTCTGTGTTAGGCAACAATGGAACAAGTCGAAGGCAGGAAAGGAGGTTTGAGGATGATCAATTTTGAAAACTCTGGGTAATTTACTTGAAAGTTGACCTTACCCCTTGTCACCAGCACATCTGTAATATTGGAGCCCCATCCCTCTGACAGCAACAGTACATGGAATTACCCCCTGGAAGAGTCTTTGAGGGAAATGCTATATTATTCCAAGTTACACTGTGGAGTGTCTTTGGAAAGGAGGAATGCTCCTGCAGGGAGATATTGCCCATCCATGCCAGACACTGCAAATCATTAGCCCTTCATTGCCAGAGGGACTGAGGGCTGCTGACAGATCCAAAAGAATTGGCGTGGACACTTGACCTTTCCTCCGTGCCAGGAGGAAATCACTGACCAGGAAGAACAACACATGCTCGACCAGGCTCTACAAAGGGAGGCAAGAAGGTCTGGAAGAATTCAGAGGTATTTGTAAAGCAAACACTCCAGTTTCAGCACAACCTGTGCAGTTGGCTGGTGCTGCCATCACTCGTGGGCAGGCCGAGGGGTGACTTCCAGTTTGGCAAGTGCCAGGTGACATCACAGCTCCTCCCGCTCCAAGGGAGACATTCAGAATGAATGCCCACAAGGCTTCCACGGGAATGCTGAGAGATTCACACCTTTGCGGGCTGGGGGAAGGACAGGACGTGCTGAGTGGTACTTTGGAGTTTCCCTGGCGTGGTGTCCTGCCAAAGGGAGCGAGCAGTCCCCTCCACCAGCCTGCACACATTCTCCTGCTAGAACTCCTCACCCTGGATGCATCCTGCACGCCTCTGCAGCTTCCCAAAGTGACTTTGAAAGCAATCCAGAGCAAGCATCACACTTGTGTCTTCAACAGCCTGACTCCCAGAAAGATCCTGTGCAATCAGCTGGCCAAATCCAAATCTGAAAAACACCTCCATGGCTGGCCATGATTAATTAATTCTGCCTTGACATTCCCCAGGGCGCCTAGCAGCTAGTCAGAGCTGCCAGAGAGAGAGACACTGCTGTGGGAAAGGATAAATAGTCTTTCCTCAACTGCAGACATCAAATTAGATAATAAATAGCTGGCTAGATACATAATTTTGTGTGAGTGTTAAATTAAATGCAGAACAGGAATACAACTGGCTTATCCCTGTGAAATCAAAGGTGTTGGGAAAGAGTTTCTAAAGAAAGAAGAGTATTTAGAGTCTGCTGTGCTCACGAAGACACAGCCTGAAGTTTTCCATCATGGCTTATGTGACTGTTTACAACGACAGGCAAATTCTTGGACACTTTATTCCTGGTATAACATTCTCAGACCAGAGCAGCTCAAGGAAACTTCCCTGTAATTTACACCTCTGTTTTGTCCCTCCTCCTGCAGACCAGACAACATCTTTGTCCCCACCAGCTGTTGTGAGCTTAGCCTGTGCTCCTCAGGGAGCTGCAGCTGCCAGCCCAAAACAGGGGCTCTCCTATGTACCCCTTAAACACTTCAGTCCCCTAAAACCACAGGTTCTGCCCAGATTTTCCCAGCAACCACACAGCAGAGGCTCCAGTGACAAACAGGGGATCGGGCAGGAGGTGCAGTGACATCCCGGGTTCGGGTGGGGCCCTGTGGAGCAGAGGCTGTGGAACCCCTGCCAGCACAGGGAGCACCGCCACCCCTGTCTCACCAAATGTGCACATCCACCGCTGATTTTACTCCAGCACCACAAACCCAGCCACACAAATCAAGTGCGGGACATCCTCGTCTGAGCTCCTGGCACAGCACAGCACAGCACAGCACAGCACAGCACAGCACAGGGGTCTGCTGGTTCCCCTCACCCATCTCCCAGTCCTGGAAGTCTTTGCTTTGGCCCCTGTATCCCTGAGGAGACAAGTCCCACCCTGCAGATATGTTGGTGTTCTCCTCCTGACTCATTCAGTTCAGACTCTGCTCCCATTGCAATGAGGTTTCTGAGCGTGCAGGGGCTTCCTCTGCCTTCCTGCACCTTTGCCCAGAGTCTGAAATCAGTTCAGATCATCCCCTCCCTCCTTCTTTGCAACTTTCCTTCACCCACCTTGCTCCTCCTTTCTCCATCGCAGCAGGCACAGCCAAGACGTGTTATTAACACTTGCCACTTCGTTAGCAATCTTCTCCAGGAGGAGCAGAGGAGAAAAGAGGAAAGTGTACAAAAATCGGAGAGTCAGGAAAGTTGGATTAAAGGAAGAGTAGCAAAGACTTGAAGGTGTGAATGAGAAAGTGCAGGAGTAGAAGGAGGATGAGAAAAATCTAACGGGTGAGAAAGAGATTTATAATTAATCCCCAGGCTGGTGAGAAAGCAGGGAATGAAGTCAAGACCATGCTCTCCTCTAAATGGTTCTGCTCCTGATTTACTTTGACTTCAGACAGATCTTTTTACTTTCTCCTTTTATCTCCCATCACTCTGGGCCCTTTGAGTATCTGTTATTTGAGGTAGGAATTGTCTTTAACTGTGTGCAGCATAAAAGAAACTGCAATCATAGGCACTAAAGGATGCAAGACATTGTTTTTAACACATCCTAAAATTAGGCTCAGAAAAGTGCTTGGGGATTGTCTGCCAATGTTTATTAATTCAGATTGAATTCATTAGATAGTTACTGTCAAAAAGTGGGATGGGGAAAAATTAAAATAATCAAAGTACACGACTGCATTATTTCTTAACATAAATACTTCATGATGAGATGTTTATAAAGTGGATCTAGAAGGAAATATTAAAAAAAAAAAACCCAACCAAAAGTGAAATAATATGGTCATGGGAAAAAAGTTATTAATTTATGAAAAATTTAAGTTTTGAAGTGATTTTCTACTCTCTTTTCCTTTTAGTCTCAAATATAAAATCTTTTCATTCTTCCCCCACCACACTAATTGTAGTTAAATACCTAAAAGTAATTTTTTCTCTTCATTTTTTCTTCCAGAACTAAACTGATGGGGAAAAAAAAAAAAAAGAGCGAGAAATCATTATTCACCTATTCCTACCAGGAATTCCAATAACTGTCTGTCAGATCTTCATAACAACATGAGGGATCTCAGCAAGGCTGAGTTTCAGTGAGTTCCTTAAGCTGATGACTTTCAGAGTCCTTTGCTCTCTTCTAGTCTAAATCTGCATTCAACAGAGAACTTAAAATGAAATAATTAGATTTACAGCAAAATAGATGAGCAAAGCCCTGTATCAAAAATGAGTGAAAAGTTCCCAGGAAATAATCTGAGAGTGAATTTGCTTTTTCCATTAGAAATTGCCATATGCTTCTGGTTTATTGTAAGACAGTGACACCATCCCTTTTCACCCTCTATTTCTCTGAATTCTTCCTTTTCACTTCTCCTGGCTTTCCCGTTTGTTTTTTTTTTTTTTTTTAATCACCACAGAACCAAACAGGCACAATGTCCCTACAGAAAATTGGAACGTGTGGTGTCCGAGTGCCTGAGACATTAAGCCAAAAAAAAAAGCAGCAGAGCTCCCTCCATCAGCCACCCCTGACGAGCACTGGGATTGAGACACAAGCACGCAGGGGTGGGAACAGCCTGTTCCAGGGATCCTGCTCCTCAGGCAGTGTCTGCACCCATTTGTGTGTCTGGTTTCTCCAGCACAGGACCGTGCTCACAGCAGTCTTGGTCCCAGAGGTATTTAGGGAGGCAGCAGCTGCTCAGCTTCCTGCATCCAGAGGATTTAAAGAAAATTAGGTGTGTGTGTAGGAATTGAGCGTCTAAATATCTCTGGATGTTTCCACATTG
This sequence comes from Dicrurus megarhynchus, assembly GCA_013399195.1. Taxonomy (NCBI): domain Eukaryota; kingdom Metazoa; phylum Chordata; class Aves; order Passeriformes; family Dicruridae; genus Dicrurus; species Dicrurus megarhynchus. The sequence goes on from VXAD01007406.1 coordinate 801,003, forward strand.
CCAAAGACCTCAGCTCCCTGTATTAGTTTGCTCTTGGAGTTTCTCCAGGAGGAGACAAGCTTTCCCTCAGAAATAACCCAGTTCTGGGTATATTTCACTTTATTAACATCGGTGTTGGGCAATATGAGCAAGCACAAATCCTCCAGTGGTTTATTGTCATCTTCCACAGTCCTGCAGCATTGCCCCAGCAGATGCTGCGTGCTTGAACACTCTGCACATGGGGCATGGAAAATGCATCCTGAGTCTCTTAACACAAAAATACTGCATTACTGAGCTTGGAATCAGTCCTCACATCCTTTCAAGTGCCTGGAATTTTAAACTTACACCTAAAAATAAAATCCAGAGTGTGTCTCAGCTCTGCTGTTGATTTCTTTTTCCCCGACTCCAAATGTTACTGGTGGAGGTCTGGAGAGCAGAGCAACACCGTGCAAAGGCAGCAGAGTGTGTTTGTCCCCAGCCCTTCCATCCACCACTGCCACAGCACCCGAGGGAGGCTCATGCCCCAGCATCAAAGGGGTATCCCTGTGGTGTAAGACACGAGGGTTTGGGGACTGCATTCACTGGTGTCAAGGCTTTACAGAAGAGCTGCCTCAGAGGAGCAGCAATGAGAAAAAAAGTGCAGCCACGGACAAAATCTCTGTCTTCAAACTGAACAAAGTAATGAGAAGCACTGCAGGAGGATTCCCTAGTAGGAAGGACCCATCAGCCTCTTTTGCTCTTCTATTTAATGCAAGCAGCTTTATCATTAATTGCTATTTACTGCAAATGCTGAAGTTGGTAAAAAGATTCCTATGAAACAGCAGCCTTGATTCAGCATTCTTAAAGCACAATTCACATGTCTCTGTGTGTGTGCACTTGCAAACTCCATTTTATATTTTGTGTATGTAAAATACTCATTTCTGTGTGCAAGGGAGGCAAACAGATGCAGTTAGCATGTTCTTCTTCCCTTATCTATTCCAGTAAAAGGCCAACTCTGCCAGTGATCTTAGGCAATGAGGAGAGAAATTAATTCAGGCCAGATTTCTGAAGATGGAGCCATCTTGCTGGGGTGGAGGGGAGACAGAGGCAAACCAGTACTGCTTTTGTCCAGCACTGGAAATGTAAAGAGTCAGCACTGCTGACTGCCAGTCTTTGGGGGATTATATTTCATGAGTAGAGGGGTTGCTGAATTCTTTTAAAAAATCCACATTTTCCCTCATGCCAAACTTGGATCGGAGTTCCCTGGGTAGTTCCCATCCGCTGCGTGAGCTGGAATCTCACAGCCGCAGCACTGAAGGGATTCAGCTCCTGTGCACGGAAACACACGCATTTAAAAAGCTCTTCTGAAAAGCTCCCAGCCTAAGTGACCTACTCAAGGTCATATATAACATGACAGTGACAGTACCACGATTGAACTATCTCGCTACAGCGCTGCTTTATTCACACAGTGCTGCTGCATCCCGAAAGAGCTGCTGCCTTCCTCTCCTTATCTCATCCTCCTCAGAGACACATCTGTCCTGTGCTCCGTAAACCATAATATACCTGTAGTCTTTTATTCGCTATCTGTCACTGGGCAGTTTTATTACAGATCCCTGCATTACCCAGCCTAGACTACGATCTACTTATTCCTATCAGCCACTCTCGCTTTTGACCCTCACCTCACCTTTCAGCCTTGCCAGTGTTTTAAGGCTTTCAGGTACTTGAAATGCAGGGACAGTTCTGAATCTTGGGGGAAATCCAGCAGAATTTCACCGAGGCCAGCCTGCTGGTCTCCCTCTCTTTTCTAAATGCAGGTGGTTGGAAATCAGAAGCTTGCACTGGTCTCTGCAGTCCCATTTGAACCAATCCTTCAAGAATACAAACAGCTGCCATTTTAGACCTCTGATCCCCATTCTTGCCATCCATAAAATTTTATTCTCCTCCTTTTTTTGCTCCTTTAATCAGAAATCAATCTTCCAATGATGAAGGTAAATTGCAATCCTACCTTATAGCTATTTTTTTTTTTTTTGCATGCATGCGTCTTTCTGGTGAATTTTTCAGAACAAAAACTCCCTTGTCCATCCTTCCCAGCCCAGGCCATGAGCACAGTAATCATCTCACCTACACAACACCTCACTAGCAGATTTGCACCTGCCACTCACATCCCTCTCTTGTTTGCGATCCAGGAAGCAGAGGAATCGTTTGTCCCGATGTGGCAATTGGTCTGAGCATTCACACCTGCCCCACCAGTGAACTTTGTGTTCCCACCAGCCAGCTCCCCCTTCCCTCCTCCCAGCCACACACCTCTCAGAGCTTTATCCCACCTATTGATGTGTTTTCCTCACAACCATCAGCTGCCCATCCTTTCCACCTTTCTGAAAGAAGTACTGCTTTATTACCTGGCCATGGGAGAGTAGTTTCTTCTCTGTTCACCTAGAGGTGCCCATGGCCACTGCAGAAGTGGCCCTCAGCAAGTGTCACCTGTTGAAGCTGAACTTCCTTGTCTGTACCCAACAGCCTTGTTTCCTCTTCACCCAGCCTCTGTCTTCAGCAGCAGGAAAAGAATGGCTGATGGGAGAGGAAAGTTATGGAGAAAGGCACATTCCTCCTCCCTCCCACCAGCATGGTGACAATGGATGACCCTGGGCAGGAGGCAGGATTGTGCCCAACACGAGGCAGACAGGGGGAGTCACCCTGGGACCCTCAGGGGGATGGGACTGTGGGGAAAATATGGGGAGAGGAGATGGCTCCATAGCTGATCTCTGTCCACCCTGTCACTCCTACCAGGCTGCTTTGGTTAAGTCTCAAGGTTTCATGCACCCACTTATCTCTGTCGCAGCCTCTCTGCACCAGCTTGGGCAGATTCTTTAAGGTGACATCTTGCAAACACCTTGGAGGCTGATTTTCCAAATGTTCCCCATATCCCACGACGGTATTTAAGGTCCTGTTTTCTATAATGTTCTGCTACCTTGCCACCAACTACTTTGAAAATCTGTCAAGGCAAAATTGCAAACTGAAATGTTTCTACTGGCAGGATTGGAATTGATCTCCGAGCCTTGTGCTGCATTTCCTCCGGTACTGAGTAGAGGTGACAGCATTCCCTGTTTCTTTTCCTCCTCCTCTGTCCAGGCAGCAGGCCCTTAGGGTCAGGGAGCTTGTATCCATACAGAACCAGGTGCTGGGAGACCCCAGGCTCATCCCAGCTCTGCACCAGCCCACAGATACCGGTTCTGATAGAGGAAACTGAGCTGTGCAGCTCAGGGTCACTGCTGCCACCTATAACCACCCATTTTATGTCCTACTTCAATATCTACTCTAATCATTGAAATTACTTTTGGGGGAGTTGACACAGAAGAAGAGATTGCTGGATTGATATTCTGTCTGGCATTGATGAAAACCTTTTTATAATACCTTAATCCAGCACCCACAGAAGCAATTTGCTAATCTCTTGCTGATTTAGCTTCCAGCGGGATTGACCATAGGCAGTCACATTACCTGGCCAACCATATTATGTTCTTTTTATGCAGACAGAAAATGTCCTTCCTGACCCCAGAAGATGGTCATCCTTTGCTTTGAAGCCTGAGACCTGATTACCATTGTCCCAGATTGCAGGGCTGCAAATGCTATTAATTGCTACAAAGTTATGTAGCCTTTTACACTTCAAATCCATCCGGACTTTCATCTCAGCAACATCCTGCAGCAGGGAATTGTGTGCCTTCACTATACACTGAAGAAAGGACTATTTCCTTTTAATTTGCTTTAAAAGTTGTGCCCTTTAATTTTGATGTGTCCCCTTGTTCTGGTATCATCAAAGTGTTAAAATGCTTCTGATCACTTTTCATTTTAACCTTCATATACCTTTGTACTGGAACCCGAATGTCCCTCCTCACTCCCAGCTTTCCCTGCCTAGATGAACTATTATTTCCAGGCTTCCCTTATTTAACTTGTTAATATTTGTAAAGCAATTTAAAATGTATTAATATGGTTCAATTATAATATCACTTCTATTTTCCATCCTTCCTTTTAATGTCTCAAGTGTCCATCTAATTTGCCATCAATCTCCATTGATTCTCCCTCTGATGATATGTTAGTCTTTATAACATCCTGGGGAATATTTCTTCTGCCTTCCTGACCAGCATTTTGGAACAAAGAAGCTGAACGCTGATGGACTATAAACATGATTCACTCTGCACTCAGCGTGTGTATGGATTTGCTGTTGCTTAGGCTTTGATCTTGGAAATCAGTTTCATTATGTCCATGGGGCTGTAATTAAAAATTTCTCTGTGTGATTCCAATTGCAGGATTGGGCTCTTTGTGGTTGTGATTGCTCTGGGTCGGTGACAATTGAGCCCAGGTGTGAAAAAAGTCTATGTTTGATAAAGTTTGAGCAAAATCTGAGCACTCAGTGAGACATCCTGCAGCAGCAGGGCCTTTGAGACAAGAGGAGTGATTTTGACATCTATCCAGTCACAAAGAGGGGAGAGAATTGAGATATGGTTATTCACCCCTTCTCTTTCCCTTGGAAAGCTGGGAGACGCCCAAGGAAATTATGTGGTACTAGATCTAAAACCTCCCCCCAAAAAAATACTTCCATAGATGACTCGTACCTTACTCCATTACTGCAGAATGTTATGAAAACACAACGCATGAAAGGAATCAATAAAGAAATAGTCACACACAGGATATTCCATCTGGCACTGCAGATGACAGTCCTCAGACAACTACTGACTTTGCATGTCCGCACACAGCTGAAAGGTTATCCCAGGAGTGACAGCGCTCATCCACGTCTTTCTGATCCCTTTAGTGTCCCACTGTCGTGGTTAGAACACTTCTCTGTTTTTTCCAGTCTTAACAAGTCCCAGTCCAGCTCCACCAGCAAAATAGATCCCTCCTTCATCTCTCATCCTCTGGCAAATTCCCTGAGCAACACTTCCAGTTCCAATCAGTCTTTTCACCTTAACTCTTCCCCCACAAGAAGCAAATAAAAGGATTGATGCACATGTATCTCTAATTGAACAGAAAGGGTTTTATCTAAATATTTCTAGAACTCAAATTTCCAGTCTTTGGTTACTTTAGGTAAATATTGTGGGAAAATCCTAACTGGTCTCTTTTCCCCGGTTGACCAGATTTATCTATTCACTGGACTAAAACATGGTCCATCATTTTCAAATACTTTACAGTTCTCTTTTAGGAGAGTGGAAATGGCAGATAAACCACATTATCAGCATTCTCCAGCAAAAAAAAACCCAGCAAAGCCTGGAGTTGTTTTGCAGAAGCAACTCTGAATTTGGACAACATGACAATAAGCAATTCTAGAAATAGCTGCTGGTCTTAAGGCTATGTTACAGGGATCCTTGTTGCTGCTTTCTTCTCTCTGTTCACAATTTTAGCACAAACACTGTGCTGTCTCAGTTCTTTTCTTCGACTTTCTCGGTATTTCTTAGGCATTCTTTGGTCTCAGCTTGTACCTCCTAAGCTCTCGCTGCTGCCTCGAAACACACCTTTGATTTTGACTGCAAACCTCACCCAGAACAGAGCAGTGTGGGAAATGGCTGGAATAACACTCCTGTTTCAGGCAGGGAGGTGGTCTGAGCCAGGAGGGACCCAGAGCCGTGTACGTACCCCAGCATATGTCTGAGGGCTCTGCTTACCCACTCACCATCTGCACCTGCCTGAAGAGCAGCCACGTGCCAAGAGCAGCCTGGCTGCTCCAGCACCCGCATCCTGCCTTGCTGGTGTCTGTTCCACTGATCCCAGAAGTCCAGCTAAGGATTCATACCTGCTCATCCTGGTCCTCCTGCCTGCTCTGAATCCCCAGCTTCCTCCCTGGAGTAACAGCTCATTTCTGTTCATTCGTCCCTGGTTAGTTTTAGTTTCTTTGTCATTTTCCACAAACTCCTTTTATTTATTGTTCTGGTTCCTGCAGCCTCACCAGGTTCCTGCAGCAGGAATGTGCTGCCTGCACGAGGCGATGGTTTTAAAGCTCACCCTCCCTGTCTTCCACCCTGCTTAGCAAGTCAGCATCCACAGCTGCAAGGATAAATTACAACAGAGGTCTCCAGTGTTAGCAATGTATCTGACAGCCACACACGCAGCTAGGGCAGGGTAAAGAAACAGCTAAATGGGATCAGTTGTGCCGACTCAGGACTTCTGGCCAAAACTGCATCCAAAACCATGATGGCCACAGTGGAGCCCAAAGCACAGGCCAGGTTCTAAATCACACTTTAAATCAAAGCCTAAGAAAGAGATCCTCACTCACCACAGAGCCAGTTAACAGCCCTGGCTTCGACAGGTTGAGATGATTTACAGCAAGAGGCTGTGAGCTTTTCACAGGAACTCGCTTGTACAACATATTCCAGCTGTAACACGCAAAGATATAGAACTCCAGGCTGTAAGAAGACCTGTTGTAAGGCTTCAGGATGTATCTTCTCTAAATACCAGGGTAAAGCACATGCTTCCTGTCAGGATAGCAATGAGACAGGTCCCAGGCATGAAAAGACTACAAGATCCAGAGCTACTCTACTGGAAATTGGGAGTACGGAGAACGGATAGGAGTGAGAGCTCCCTCTACTCCTATGTTTTCTTTTGATATCCAACCAAAAGCCCTGGAGCAAATTGTTGGGGTTTGGTTGGTTTTCTGGAGCTTCTCTTATGTGTGAGAACCTCTCATAGATTCGTTTGCAAGCTTGGTGTGTGTCAGCCCTGAGCTGACTTTGCTGTAATTCATGACTCTCTGGGAGGGAAGATCTCTCTGTGATGGAAATACTCCACTGAACAGTGCCCACTGTTGACACACACACAGAGAATTGTTCTAGGGCTTCAGAGCTGCACTGGTGCTGCTGGCACCTCAGTTTCTCCCTCTGTCCAGCATTTCCATCCCCAGTACAGTGAACAACAGCATGTGTCTGGCAAAGGCAATTCACTGCATCGTCCTCTGCAGGCCACCCTCTGAAGCTGGTTTAGATTATTCACTCCTCTATGACTTACTGTTATTCCTATTGCCACTAGGAGAGGGGATCCCTTAGCAGTGCAACTGGTTGTTTTTCTGGAACAAGAGCCAAGGAGTCATGTGTGTGAGAGTTCAAGCACTGGGGAATGCTACGTCAACACCCAGAAACGTGGCACCACCACTGGTGCCACCATGGGTCCCACTCTCACCCAGCACTGCAGCGGACACAGCAGCAGCTCTGTGCAGAGCCGAGCTCTGCCAGCTGCGCTGTGCAGGCAACAATAAAATGGATGTAGAACACATGACTTCAGAAGAACAAATAGCAAAAATAAATAAGCATCTTTCTCCTGTGAAGCTGCTTGCAGGTCCTGCCTCAAGGCTGCAGGAAAACAGCTCCCTGAGCAGGGGGCTGTAAACATTGTGTTAAACTCCCCAGCCCAGGCTCAGGGGAATCCTGGGCCTGACTCTTGTTTTCTTTCCAAAATGACATGTTCATATACCCAGTTTATGCCACCTCCACTTGGGATGTGATCCAGCATTCCTGAAATAAACTTAAGTCCTTCAATAGCCTTCAGCTCAGTCTAAATCAGCTGCTCCTCTGATTTCTGCTCTTTCTCCCATTCCTCCCTCCCACTAGTCAGGACTTTTCCTTCCCTGGCACTGCATAGCTTAGCTCATCAAGCCAGCAACAGCTGTCCTGTGCCTACTCCAAACCCTGGGAATGTCACCTCATTTGTCTGGTCCAGCTCTGCCCATCCTCTCTCCAGACAGAAGTACCTAGCAGATATATCCAGTTTGCTTCCCCAGGTCTCTCTGCTTGATAACATTTCCCTTTTCCACACCACCTGCAGCCATGAGCCCGCTGCAGCCCTGGCCTGACGCGCTCCAGGCCCAGCACGTCGGCTGGACGTGGCCATGCAGAGGCACAGCAAGCAGGGGAAAACCTTCCCTGGCATCCAAGAACACTTGGATGTACTGGAGTACCACACATTGCCCGGGGGAGATGTTTTGCCCTGACTCAGCTCAGCACCATTCCCTAACTCGGCACCCTGCTCAGCCAGCCTCGGCATCCTGGCAGCCATCTTCCAGGGAAGAGGGAGAACCGCAGGACCAGACCCCGGTCCATGAATCTCTTTAGAGGCCAGATCTCTCTGTGTGTGTGGATATTCTTCCTTTCTGAAAAGTTGCTCTGGCCTGGAAGGAAATGGGCCAAGGTCCTTACGGTTGTTAAAAATCTCATGATACTTTTGCAAGCAGGATGGTGTAAATCAAACAACTGGGCACAGGCTCCCTCAGTCCGGGTAATTTATATTCTGCCTCACTAAGTTCATCTCTGCACTTCCAATGCATGAAGTGATTTTTCACTTCCCCTGTAGTATTTGCTGGCACGGAAAAGCTGCTGGGCTCTGTCCCAGAAGTAGCTGCATTTCATCACCGGGTGAACGATCCCTGCGCGCACCGGGCCGGCTCCCCGTACGGCTCCGCTCGCCCCGCGGCTCCGTAGCGAGAGGACGCGGCCCGCACCCGTCCAGCCGCACCTGGGCTCCAGGAGCAGAGCCCTCCGGCACCGAGCGCCCACCCCCGGCCCCTCCGCTTTATTTATGGGAATGGGGGCAGGGGATGCGGGCGAGGATGCGGGCGGGGGATGCTGCCGGGGAATGCGGGCGGGGATGCGGCCAGGGATGCGGGCAGGGCTGAGGGCAGGGATGTGGGAGAGGATGCGGGCGGGGGATGCTGCCGGCGATGCGGGCAGGGGANCCTGGGGCCCGGCGGCACCGCCCGCCCTCCGCGCTGGCGCAGCGGAGCGCGGGGCTGCGCGGGGCTGCGCGGGGCGGCGAGGGGTGTGTTCCCTTCCCAGGAGGGTCCCTCCCTGATTTCCCACCTCCGAACGCCGTGCCNCCGGGGAATGCGGGCGGGGATGCGGCCAGGGATGCGGGCAGGGCTGAGGGCAGGGATGTGGGAGAGGATGCGGGCGGGGGATGCTGCNCGAGGGGTGTGTTCCCTTCCCAGGAGGGTCCCTCCCTGATTTCCCACCTCCGAACGCCGTGCCTCGCGGTGCTCGGGGAGTTCTTCACCCTCATTTCTGTTCTTCAGCGATTCCCCACCTCCCCCCACCCCGATCAATTTTTTCCTGCTTTCTCAACAGCTCTGCATCAGCTGTAAATACCAAGTCCTGGATAAAGGAAATCCACGTCCATTCTTGGAGGTGGGCAGGGAGCTGGGCACAGATCCCTGGTTCTGGAGTCAGTTCCTGCCGTGCTCTCCTGAGCAACGTGCCTGGAGAAGGTGGTGGAGCTCCTGCCTGAGCAAAGATGGGAGGATTTGGCTTTGAACTATTTCTGTCATGCAGACAACAATGATTATTGTCTGCTGGCAGATCCATTCCCACGTAGTGTTTAGCATCAGCCTTACACATACTTCCAATGTAGTAAACAGTGGTGGTTAGGAGGGAACAGAGACACATTCCGTGTCATTTCCTTTGGGACACCTTTTACCTAGAACAAGCCAATTCACCATATGTTCCTCCTATCCAAAGACTTTAGTTGGCATCATTATATTCCTGCTCTTGGAGGCTTGTCTCCTCACTAGGCCCTATGGAAAGAGGGGAAGAGGAGGAAGGTCAGTGGGGGGTGTTAAACACCTCTAACACCAGTGACATCATCTCCCCTGTGCCTACTCTGTCATTTCTGATCAAAGGGGCTTGCAAAGGGAGTATCTGTCCCCTGAGGATGGGAGGGTTTTGCTCTGAACCAGGGTAAGACTGAAGTGGAGCCTTGCATTGTGTGTTTTAGCCATAGATGTGTGTGTGGTTCTGCTCACACACACACTCACACATATTAAAAAGCTGTGTAACTCCAGCAGAGCTCTTCCCATACTCCCAGACTCCAGCTCTTGATCAGAGAAGGCATGATGGGTATGGAATTGCCACCGGTCCCCCAGCCATTTCCCTGCTTCCCTGTCTGCTGCTCGTCTGCCTTTCCAGTAGTGAAATCATTCCAGAGTCTTGTGAATCTGCAAAGAGCCATAAAACAAACGTAGACACACCAAATGTAGTAGGCTTTTCTGCTGAGTTGAAAAGGGCTTTGGAGTCAGACAAACCCCAAATCAATGCCAGGAGCCAACTACAAGAGAGAAAACTACACTGGAGGAACAAACCACCTACTGCGAGCCCTGCAAAGAAGACAGCATGTGTGTGCTCATGTGAACTTCTGAAGGTTTGATTTACATAATAAGAATATCAATGCAGCTATTTCTGCGCGTTCCAGTGTGCATGGATCCCACCTGTGTGGCTGAGCGTGTGGGGCTGCAGAGCTTGGAGAGGTGTTTGCATCCACGGGAGAGCGAGCCCGAGGTGCTGTGTCTGAGCATGGGGTGGGCTGTGAGTTCCACAGCATGTGCTGGATTGCTTGGTGTGTACATGCTTCAGGCAGACCACGGCGGCTTGTCTGGGGTGTGTGGGAGGGAGAAAGTCCGGGGCTGTCTGCCTGCTACTCACAAGCAGAGCTGATCGATATTTTTCCTTTTCAAGGAATTTTTTTAAAAAACCTTTCATGTTCCTTACACCAAAGCCGCATCTCCTATTTACTCACTCCCTCCTTCTCTCACTGTCTCTCAAATACTTCTCTACAGCTCCTGGGAAAGCAGATTTACTGCCATTAAGAAATTATTATTATGCAGCCAGATGAGCAGCCCGAGTAAAGCATGAAGGACCTTTCTGTCCTGCCTAGTGCAGATGTCAATCACACGGCTAAATTCAAACACCAGTTCTGCCAGCATTTCATCTGCTGCTGGGTTCCTCCATGAAGAGGAGACTGCATCCAAGAAGTGACACCTCCTCCCCTTCCCCGCTCCCAGGTACCAGCACGGGGGAACTCTCCAAAGCCAAAACACACACACCTATAACTCCCCTCGTCTCTCTAGATCGTCTCTGGGGCTTTAGACCCAGGCTGTGCTGGACCTCGGGGATGATGCAATGGCATGGAGATGCCCTGCGTCCCCCCATTCCCCAAGGACTGGAAAAAGGCAAAGTTATGCTCCACACCAGCCTCGCAAGCAGCACTGCATGCTGAGTGGGGAAAAGCCATCTCCAGCACCGTGGGGTGCAGCTCCCCGCCATCGCTGCCCTCCCCCGGCTCTGCCGCTGTCTCCCATCCCCGCTGGAAGTAGAGGCAATCAGCCCAGTGTGGAATTCGAGGCGACAGACTTTCCTTTTCCTCCGCGATTTGCCTGTCACTTGCGAAAGCGGAGCGGTGGATTAAGTGGAGATGACACCATCTCCTTGGGGACGGTCCCCCCTGCTCCGGGATGTACCGATAATCCGGAATACAGATGGATCCTGGCTGTCTCCCACCCCCACCGCCACCCCCGCCTCGCCGCCAGCCCAGCCGAGCCGGGGCTGAACCCCAGTTGCCGAGCATCCTCCGGGGGGGGTGCGTCTTGCCCCAGTAAAAACCAGTCTTCCGAGTGCGCGAATCTCGGCCCCTCGCTCAGCACCACGCACGCAGAGCGGCTAGCGGATCCGCGGGACTTCGCCATCCATCCCCCCGCGTCCCTCCGCGCCGCCCAGGGCGGGGGTGCAGGCAGGGGGAGCGGAGGGGCCGCGGGCGCGTTACACAACGCGCGGCAGGACGGGGGAGCCGGCCCCGAGCAGGGGCAGCGCCGCAGCCGCAGCGCAGCGCTCGCCTTACCTGATGCTAATGTCCCTCCCTGGCGGAGATCGGGTCGCCCGTGGGTTTTATTCGGCTCGGTAGGAACTTGTGGGAGAGCTTTTCTGTCCAGCTCGCATACTGGGTGCGGGGCTGATACTGCAGGCGTGAAAATCCTGGGGCTCTAGCAGTCCTTTTCATGCTCAGACAGAAAATCCCCTTCCTTGATCCAGATCGCGGGCATTAAGGGCAGAAGCAAAAAAAAAAAAAAAANTTTTCTCCTTCCGGACTCGGACAGCGCCCGGCTCGTTCGGCCGAGCTGGGAGCTGATGGGAGAGCAGGATGCTCCCAGCCTGACGCCACGCTGGGGGGATCCCCCCTCTCCTTGGGGTGGGGGCGAGCCTCTCCCCATCCCCGGCGGGCGGGCGCGG